>JAPTHN010000013.1:1792569-2392569 GCA_026936325.1 Platynereis dumerilii | reverse complement strand
TGAGGCAAAGGATGATTGAAACAGCCATCCAACATTCCAGGCCCAGGTGACCCGGCAAGAGCTGGATTCGAAGCCTGGACCTAGCGATTGGCAGTCCAGCACGCTACCACTAGACCAACCCTCCCCCCTCAAAACCCTGTCTTTGTTTACGAATCAAGTATTGCTTAAGTTTTTTTGAACTGTATTTAACTGTCTGCTCTGCAGTTACAGAAAGTCAGGGAAACTCATGAAAAACATTGTGGTGGTGGAAATTCAACAAATTACCAAAACAAATTTTGGCCTGATTCTCGCTTAAATTTTTACCGATTTTCATTATGGCACATGCTGTGACCTGGTGGAAACGGACATCAATTTGAAGTTTTTAGGGATGTTGCCCCCTCAAAGCCCGTGCCTCTAGTCCGACAAAGACTGACCAACAACAACGAAGTTGTTGGTCAGACAACAAACCATTGAGACTTTCTTGCATTGTGATGTTGCAACGGTTGTTCAATGACTCATGTGTGCACAAAATCTTGGCCCCCTATTGGCTGTAGCAGACGAATTTTGGCGTTGCAACACCTTGCGCCATATGCATATTCTACCATTTTCTGCTGGATCAAATTCACGCTGCTCGATTCAAAAGTTTGCAGCTCTATAACTCAAGTTTCCCGGAAAATTAAAAGCTCAGGTCAGTTCATGTGAAGTTTATTTGGATATTTCTGGGAAATGAAGCCCAGAATGTCCCATATATTGCCCCAGACAGCCTGGCAGAGATGCGACAGATTCTGTGTCGCACAGTGCTAGAAAGTCTCAATGCTCTGTATTCTATCTCAAGACAGCCTCTGGCTGTCTTGAATAAGATAGAATATTTCGATCTACCGCGCCTCCTGAGGGCCACTTGATTTCACTGCCTCCAGAATGCCACTGATTAGCCGAGGGTATGCTGCCGCGCAGCCTATGTTTATCAATACTAAAAGCAGAACAATATATAATTTATAAAATACTCAGTACCTTGATCATTTTTTCTTTATCGTAGACAAGATCATTGATGAGGCCGGGTAATGGAATGCAAAAACAGAAGATGACTACAGCAGAGATTATCAAATGAGCCTTTTCCAACATGGGGTCATGTTGATAAGCTGGATATGGAAAACGCCGTAATTTTACGGAAATTTCTGGCATCTGATCGGCAGCCCCTGGAATTAGTTCGATAATCGCCTTATCGACCGCTCGTTGGAGAGTCAAGAAACCTTCTCTGTAGTAGCCTAAAGGAACAGAAACCAGTGTTGAAATAAGAAGAAGTTTGACTGGGAAATGGTACATCATCACTTGCAATACATTTATTGGATGCTACACTCAGGCTATAGATTCCAATTATGATTCATTTATTTGTAACACAATACTTATACATGTATACTAAATACATTGAAATAGTGAGTTTCAGGGACTCCTCAAAGGCAACAAACTTGTGCTGCTGCTGAGGAGCCCCTGTGTTATTCATTATTGCTTAAGTCTGAGGCTGGTAAAGGATAAAAAATAAAACATTTTTGGACAAAAATCGCAGTCCATACAATCATGTATTATAATAACCATCATACATATGACAGGTAGTTGAATTGATCTTTTATGGCATAGCATCAGTCTAAGAATTTTATTTTATTATGAAATGTCTGTCCTTTTGCTGATATTGCTCAGAATGGTTATGTAAATTAAGTAGTACAATTAAATATGATAATAATATTAAAATCATACCAGGGTTGCCGCCAAAGTGGTCGAAGCGGTTGCGTGGAGTGCTTGTGATGATGTCAGGGAATGTTTCAGAAGTATGCCAGTCAAACTCACCCGACGACCTTCCAAATTGACAAAAAGAATAAAAAAATTGGGTAAGTTTCCTAATTCATAGAGTAGAAAGAATGTTTTCAGTAGTTTCTTCAATCAATTTGTTCAATATGGGAATGGCAAACGAACCATCTCTCCTGACTATACTAAAACATTTCATACGATAACTGCACTCTCCTTAATTGACTTTAGAAAAGGCTGTGAAGTACAGTGCTGCCTCTAAGTAAATAAAGTAGTTAACCAACCTCAACCAAACTACTTAATAAATAATATGTAAGTATGAATTCTCATCCGATGAGATGAAAACGTATGGGGTCAGGAAAGGTGATGTTTCAGATATGATGAAAACAAGGGGTTGCCAATTTTTTTTGCTGCACTAAATGTAATGCATGGGTCATAATCTTTGATGAGTAAGTGATAACCAATGCTATTGCAATTTGAATATCCTTGGTCTATAAGCAGTTTTGTTGACTAAATGGGAAAACACCCATTTCACTTTTTTGCAGGTGGAACTGTTGGCCTATGTATTTCACAAAAGCTAGGCTACTTGCAACTCATTGCATTTAATGTAAATCTTTTTAAAATCTGTTGTCTGATGAAATTCCATGTGCACAAAACTGTCAAAAAAACATCATTGCAAAACATTTTCTCTGATCTTCTGGCTTTCAATAGCACCCAAACAAAAACACTTGCATTTTGAATTTAATTGTGAAAATTCTAACAACCATTACTAACAAGCAGTTTTTCAGTCAATTTTCGACATTTTAATCACCTTTGTATGGATGGAAATCGAAGTTTGTAAGACAGATATCTGGTTGATAAGTCATTTGACTCAAAGAGGTCGCTGATGTTTGCAGTAAGGAACACAACTCCCCCTAGTGTTGCAAAAGTTTCTCTTCTCTCCAAGGCTGTGAAGTTGAGCATTTCTTCCTCAGAGTTAAAACCTGAAAGCATTGGAATATTTGATAAAAATCCATCTATCAGGCTATAGAACGAATCCATCTATAATATATATATAGCCTTTTTGAAAAGTGAGTAGGGAGAAATCAGCTTGTACTGCTTCACAAATTAAGCATATATATCTTATTTCTTATTCAAACTATGAAATACATACATTGAGTTACTGTACAAGTCGTGAATTGCAAAAAAAACAAAACTGATACAGAATCTCTCTCCTTTATTCATATTTCAAGAGTATAATAAAAGTTTGTTGCATGAATCAGGTGCGGCTTCAATAATATAGCATGCCAATCAACTTTTGCTTTCACACTGTCAATCTGTCATTGGTGTCAATTGCCAGAACATAATGGCCGTTTTTGAAGTGAGTAAAAAAATTCAATATTGTAATGATGGTCTACCTGCTACATTTTAATGTTACTTTAATCTTTTTAATTTTATTATGTAATGCATGGGAGGATATATGCCACAAGTTGCCAAGCAAACATTTGAAAGTTTTTTAAGAAGGACAAGTTTTTATAATTGGTAATCTGACTTGGTGTCAAATAGACCTACAATGCATGTATTTCCTCATTGTATACAAGGGTTGTTCAACTTATTTTGACAAAAAGTTCAGCCCAACACAATAACTGCCAGGCTATACTTTTTTCCTGTCTGATGACAGAAAGGGTTAACTATAGGTCTTGTCAATATAAGACATGTGTTTGAAATATTTTGGAACAGTTTGCACAATTTTATTAAACTTTTCCTGAGATAGGCCTCTCATCAATTTTGAGAGCAATATTTCGGCCAGTGATAGTGGTTAGAAGTGTATTTACAGATTCTTTCGAATTATACCAATTTTGCTAAAACTTCTCAGACATCATCAGATGGTCTTTGGTGACTTATCCATCAAGGTACAGGAATATTGCTTGCTTTTTAAAAAATAGATATTAAATGTTATTTAGGCACCATGGCCCCGGACAGTCTTTTAATGAATACTATCTCTTTTCTTTCTGTAGAAATACCTTAGGAAGGTTCTTTCTGAAACTGATTTTAGATTTAAGCTTACCAGGTATTAGGCTATCCTATTTGAATTTCTAGAGGTGAAAGTGTGACTTTTTCTGTGTTTAATCACCGGACAACTTATGCATGAATTTTCGTACTGGATTGCTCAACTTTTCAATCTTCTAACTTTAAAGCACTCTGTAAAGTTCTTTTATGCTGAAAATCACTTATTAATTGGTGTAGTTTTGCAGATGAAGCTTAGTTTTATTCGGTGTAAACCTTTTATGGTCCTATGTTTAAAAGTTTCAGGTGGAGCAAAGATATAAGATTCCTTGTTTTCCGCGACTTTTTTTCAAAATTGTGTTACTTTCGGCTTTATTTTTGTAACTTACACTTTCAGAAGTCAAGTAAAAACTTGTGTCCACCTCCTGTATTGTTACTGGAATGCTGTGCCATTTTTGTATGAATATGCTGATAAGAGACCTTCATCACCCATCTCATTTTGTTTATCACCCTGATTTGGCCATGAACCATGGCTAGGGGAATTAAATTTTGAAACCCCTTATGAGGGTGACATCAAATTGTTTCTTTGTGCAGAGGTTCACAATGAACATTAGCTCAAATGAATAACATAATCATCCTCAAAGACACAAGGCAGTATGCTTGAGGCAGTGAAACCGCCCCTCAAAAGGTGTTTTATCACACATTTCAAACAAAGTGTAATTAATTACCTATATTTCTGAGACATTCGGGTGATATGACATGCAAGATGAGCATCATACGGATCGCTAACAGCAATTTTGGCTCAGCGAAGCAAAAATTCTCAAGTTAATGGCAGTTTTATTTTTTGTCAAAATAAGTTGAACACCTCTTGTACAGTAACCACAAACTAGCATAAATGTGTATACATCCCATTCCAAATAAAAATTGAGCTTCTGGTCAACAGATTACCAAGTTCTTCACAATCATTTTGCCCATAATAGTTATCAATGCTCCAAAGGTTCCTTGAGGCATAATTATACTCATATTAAAAATAAACTGCTTCATATCATCTGGAAGGTGGATATAAATATTTTTTATTCTACCAGTAAATTTAAACCTACCTTTGGTGATGACATCCAGCTTGTCCTTGACCCCCGCCATGACCTTGATGGTGTCCTCATTTTGCGGAGTGAAGGTCACCATCCATCGATGTCCGGATGATAATGGAATGTATTGAGACGGATGCTTCAGCGTCCTGGGAATTCTGTCCACCGTGAAGGGCATCCAGTAGGCGGATTTGGCATGCTCCACTTCCGAATGCATAAATCTGTAAATTTAAAGGTTTTAGGGTTAGCGTTTATAATTTGCGACGCTCCACTTCCGAATGCATAAATCTGCAAATTAAATTACTTAATTTATGGGTGAGGGTTAAAAGTTTGTTTGGTCGTCTATTTTATTTATAATTTTTTGTCAAAGCCTTTTGTCATTGAGCTATGTCATCAAACGGGGTGCCTTTCTATGCTTATGATATATCATTCAGCTCTCATAAGGGAAACTAGAATTGCCCATGATGACAAAAGAATGAGAAAAAGCTGTAGCTGTAAATTTCTATCTATAAAAGAAATTAAGTGTTTGAAAAGACTGTGGTCATGGATATCAATTGAGAAAATTCGAATGCAGGCAATATGGGAAATAAGCATATAAAAGGACACAATGTTTTGATTATACCTAATGAGTAAAACATCTGCGAGACAACTTTTAATTTTATTGGACATCCATAACAGATAGGTCCAATGTATAGTTTTGCATGTAATAGTGAGTTGAATGTAACAAAACTGTATGTCCATTACAGTGGGAAAATAAGTATTAGACCTCTGACACATTTTGTCTGTGATTTCTAGTTTTATTACATTACACTGACCTGACCAATAGCAGGAGCCCTGTCATCAAGATCGGCAGAACGGTTAGTGACAGAAGTTGCCGCGGTTGGCGCTTCTGTAGGAGCCATTGTCTCCATAGCAACAGCTGTAGCAACCGACAGCACATCCTCTAATTATCGCCCATTGCTGTTTTTCTGAAAAGAGAAAGGGTACGATTTGTACTGAATATGCTTGATAGGATAGGCCTGGACCTGGATTAATGAGGCAACTTGCACTTGTGAACAGAATGAAACATCTGTCTAACATAGGGATATGCAGATTAGGAATCGTATCGGGGTCCCAGAGCCTACATAGCTATAGCACCAGAGCACGCTATACTGGACTGTATATTACACTTACAGTACAACCACTGTAACGTGACTGGTAGTTCAACATAAGGTGGCTCCAAGATATACTTCAGTATGATCTACCACTTAAATTTCCACCTGCACATTTAAAGTGAAAATCATTAGATCATGAAAACACAGCTTTGGCATCAATGCAGTTTGAGCTCCATCAACGATGGTCAGAGACGGAGTACTTCTTGTACAATTAATCTATGTGTCAAGTCCTTTAACTTGTCAGAAGAGTTTTTATCAAGAAATGTTGATATTGATCGCAACTTAAAGCTCTTCCTCTACCCTGGTGGTGTGCTTCAGCACCTCTTTGGGTATGCCGCTGCGCACATTTTAAGAATGGACAAATCGTTCCTTTTCCGTACACCAAAAACAAAAACTGACACAGTCTGGGAATAAACAACTGATGTTCCATTAACTACTTGCTCCTGTAACCACTAATTAGTGTTTTTGTTTTGTTCTACCTCTTGAAACAATTAAGCTGTTAGCACCTATTTGTTTTATATTGTTGTCTGGAAGTTCTGCAATAAATCTCATGGGCTTTACTGTTTGACTAACCAAGAAACCAATCATAAGTGTTAAACCATACAGGCTTTATTCCAGTATTTTTACACTAATTTGGCTTAGTAGGACTGGCAGGGACTAATACAAAAATTTATGGGACCAGTTGCACTTCTGACACCAGATTAAGTTTGGCAAATTTACAGCACTGCTTGAAAGCCCAGATACATATGTTGAAAGTTAGTGTAGGCAAACTGCTTGTGAGAGAACGATTCTTTAACAATTTTTCATAACATGATCAAGATATTTTATGTATGTCAGAGACAAATGACTGTGTCCTTTTTTTTTTGCTGTAGTCATAGTTACATATTGGTCAAAATCTAATATAAGTAAGTGAAACCGTGCAGTTGTGAGGGTGGTTCTCTTATTTATCAAAGATATCGACACATATTTAAACATATTTAATTGTCTTTTGACACACATGCAACTGTTTTTTTAAACAGGAAAGAAAAAATGCCAATCCCACTAGCCTTAAGGCCACACATAATTGATCATTAGCTTCTCGGATCCTCTCAAGGCACTTTTTCTAGGGTCGGTCGGTAGAACAAAAAAAAAAGCTGAAAAAAATCATTTTTATAATGGCAAAAAAAATCTTTTTTTTTTCACTTTTTTTTTTCCAGCGGCAGGAAATCTATTGTGTCGGCGGGTCTGCGAAGCTAAAAATCAATTATGTGTGGCCTAAAAAGCCCCTTTAATTATATGTTACATTTTATGTGTTTTCATCTGATCAGATGAGTATCCTTGCTTGAACAACCAGTTAGGTTGAGGATATTTCTATTGGTTAGCACGACAAAACATCACAGGTCTTTTTCACGAATTTTCAACACTCTAAAAAGTTTCGGCACAAAATTGGATTTTTAAATGGAAAATGTTTTTTTTGAAAAACCAAACTACCATGCAAAAACCAACATGGATTTTTCAAAAAACCATTTTGGATTTTAAAAAACCGGTTTGTCCCGAAGTTTTTTAGACTGAAGCGGCACTGTGTCCGATTTCAGGGATCTTTTTATGTCAAATTATGTGTCCCGAAGCAACTTACATGATAGGTCTACTGTATGATACATGTCAGGTGTTGCCAATTTAACATCTCATCAGAGTGACATCCAGCTGAGATATCTTAAGAGTCTATCAATAAATCTTTCCTCATCCGGAATATCATTTTCTGCCAAGGCAAACACGAATAGAAGATGGCATGATTTATCACACCTTAATGTGAAACACTACCACCAGGAGGATGTTACACGTGCAGGCCTCCTATTGGTGATTAAAATAGTCCTAGTGAAAAACAATCTGTAATTGTTTAGACAGAAGCATGTTTTTTGCACATGGCATATGCACAGGTGGTATAATATGTTATGTGGCTTGTATTTTTCGCTGTGTGGGCATAATTCACAATATAAATGCTCCCCATATGTTATTTTTTGTCACGTGATACCTTGGTATGTACCTACATCAGAACTAACACTGTTATACACTAATGTTGGTGTACAAAATATGTGTACAAAGTATGTGCTATACATGATATCTGCACATGTATATCTACCTTGTAATCTATGCTGACTACACAAGCAAGATTGCTGAAAGATCTGAGGTGATAAACACACACTGCATTGCTTGAAGGAGGTTATATCAAAATGCAGCATGGTCTACCTCAAGCAATATAACATTTGGTAACAATAAGCGGGTGACCATTTAATAATCAATGGGATTTGGAGTTTTAAAATCCTCAGTAGAGTGATTGCCTCCCAAGCAAGGGACCCGGGTTCAATCCCCAGGCTGGCCATCATGTCATTCCATGACGTCGTCGTTCGCATGAGATGAGAATTGAAGGTGCCGTGGGCCCAACTAGAAACATGTCTCTGACGTTACCTTCACCCTTTACCTTACTCTTGAATGATAATTTTGGACAAATGAAATAAAATCTATATCTAATCTTATACACAGACCCAGGTCTAACACAAATCTTATACGGAGACCCCAGCCTAATACAGTCTTCCCATCACTTGTCACTGGTGCATTGAATATGCCAGAGACAATTTAAGGCTAAATTATTGGGCCTGTGTGACAAAAATGTGACTGTGTCTTATGAATGGCAAAAACACCATGCATTTTAGAAACCTGTTTCATCTTAACTATTTGACCCTAACTTGGTACAAGCTTTACAAGTTCAGGCCACTGCTTGCAGAGTCAAGGGTTACTAAGACTTAGCCTAAGTCTTACTCTAAAACTTTGAGGTCAAAATACTTAAGTCCAAGAGCTTATTGACACTTAACCAGACAGATTGAGCAGTTAGGCTTCAAAGCAAGATATGGCTGATAGGTTAAGATAGCACTTTCAAGCACTATGGTTTGACTATGGCTATTCTTAAGGCTGGTTGGAGGAAGGTTAGGTATGCTGGAGTAAACCAAATTGGAGTATGTTTAGTGAAATATAAGAGAATAGAGAATAATAATCTAAAATTTATCATAAATTGGTTGAAGGAAGGAGCGGAGGAAAGAAGGAAGGGGTGGAGGTAGAGGGAAAGAATGGAGGAAGTGAGGAAGCGTGGATTTAGTTGAGAGGGAAGCAATCATGGTTAATTATTGACTGCAGGAAGGAATGAAGGAAGGAAGGATTAAGGGAAGGAAGGAAGGAAGGAAGGAATACGAGGAGAAAGGAGGCAAACATGGAAGGAGATAATCTGGCAAATCGGGGAAGATAGAAGAAATGATGAAAAGAAATTCAAAAAAATAAATTGTCAAACAGACAGTGTAATGAGCGTATTGAATATAATATTACATCCCATTCCCATCCATCCCGATCTGACACATATACCAATAGATTAATTTGTATACTGATCTGTTTAAGTAAGAAGGAAAGAAAGGAGTAAAGAAGGAAGCAGGCAAGCAAGCAAGCAAAGGAGAAAGGAAGAAGGAAAGAAAGAAGGATTTCAAGAAGGAAAATACTATATAGTTTTATCTGAGAAGCAGTTTTAAGTGAATATACTGGATTATGCTATTAACAACATGTCTGACAAAAGCATAACAATTAAATGTTATTTGACAAGCAGTATTATTCTTCAAAATATTCCAACACCAATTACATCATATATAAAAGAAATATAACAACTTCAGCAAAATTTTAAGATGGAGTATTTCAGGGCTCCTCTCTTGACCTATACATATAGTTCTTCGGTGAGTTAACAACCATCACTGACCCCCTCCATCTAACCATCACCCTTCTATCAACCCTCCACCCCCCAACACCCCCAACCCCACACCTGTGTTGAGAGCCTGCAACTCATCTTTGAGCTAAATTCGTGAAGTAATCGAACCCATTACCAGATGGCCAACACTCTACCACTCTAACCACTGGAATGCCCTAAGCAAACATTTCAGGTAATGGTAATTAGTTCCACAAATGACTGATAGTTAACATCAGTAAAACAAGTAGTCAATCAAGCAGATTAGCCTGATTTCTACCAGGTTTATTTTCTTGATTTCTCCCAGTGGGATGGTGATCAAAACATCAAGAGACTTTTCTTTTTCTGTTGCCTAATATTCGGTAATTTATCTGATTTCTTTTTATCAGAACAATAGCAATGTAATATGTATAACAGCCTCAGCAGTAAAGATGGATTCAAGACTTTTTTTGTTTTACATTGTGTCTCTTTCAAATGGGCATCCTTCAGTCTTCAGGGCTAGCACTTGATTCCTCACCATTTCTAAAATTTGGTTCAATTTCTAAAATTTGGTTCAACTGGCCCCACTCTCCCCTATCTCATGACAGACTGCTTCATGTCTGCAATAGGCTAGAGTGATCTTATAACACAGGGACCACCTCCATTTTATTTCAATAATTTTCATATCTCCTACTCTGTATCTTTCCTATTTTCCACTCCATTCTCTCTTGGCTATGTGTCAGAGTGTTGATGGGTACAGACCACATAAAAACCACTACCAAGTCATGAATTCAATTACAGCATCCTTATTCTTTCTTTTTTATTTTTTTTCCTACTTTACATTTAACTTCCTTTTAAAAATAAACAAACACTAAAACTAGTGACGTCACTAGAACAGGTGGTGTGACCTCTGTGGCTTCTAAAGACCGGAACATAAAGATAAGTTTATCTAAGAAATGCTTCTTCCCATAATTCAAGAGTTTTTGCCTTGCAAAGTTTGTGATGTAAAGAAGGTGTACTTGTTTCAAAAGTTAACTTCTAAACACGTTTAAAAGACGAATGATGCATTAAATTTTTGGATATAATTCAGCCTATAGCTGAGTAGAACACCCACGTCTTAAATTTGTTATGGTACTGAATGTGATGATAATTATTTTGACACAGAGACAGTTAAGGTCACAGCTTCCTGTCTGTACCTTGGAGCTTCCTGTGAAAGCAATTCTCATCCGAGGAGACAAAAACATATTAATTGGGTGATAAAAGAACAATATGTGAGGTATGTCAGGTGCAAATGGCAGCCAATTTTCTTTGTTGCACTCAGAGTTATGTACAGATCAAAGTATTTGACACAATGTAAGTAAGTGAAACCCAAGGCCAATGCTTTTTCTACAGGGAGGGGGGTTAATGTACTTATTGGTTTGACCGCTATGTAATTGTTTGTACAACAAATAAAATTGGCAATCATTCGTATCCAATATGCCTCAAGTATTGTCCTTTACGACCCATTATAATTTTTTTTTTATCCAATGAGCATCCATGCTTCCACAAACAGTTTCATAGAGAATGTTTAGCATTGACCCAATGGCAAAACATCACCCATGGATTTCACTATCATGCAGCACTGTATCTTCTCTATACACTATACGACTTTGTTTTGTGAACGGGGAAGTGTGGGTTGGGGAGGGGAATATCAATGGACATTTCAAACAGGGTGCGCGCCAGAATAATGTTTAAAGCTTCTGGATATCAAAAACTCTTTTTTTAAATAATTTACACTGCAAGTTGTAATGTCAAGGACAAAACATATATGCAATTTAAAGTTCTGTTATAAATCACTCAAATTTTAAGATGTCATTTTCATGTCAGCCATGTCACATCAGCTCATGTGGATGCAAGAACCTTTGATAAGTTCACCATTCCTCCATCACAGTGGCTCAGGAACTATTCTCCCATATCTAAAGGAACCTTTAGACTATTGCTATGAGTATATAAGTGTCGAAAAGCATTTCAGTTCTTGACAAATGGTTTAATGACATTATGGCTGAGATGTTTAGACAGGGTTTAGTTGAAATAACACACATTTTTGGCAACCGTTTCCTAAACATACTGAATAGATATCTTCTCTAGAGACTAAGGTAGGGAAATTATTGCTTTGTCGATACCAAGGTTAAAAGTAAGGTAAATAAGATATGTGATTCTATGTGTGTTTAATAAAAGACTGACTTTCATGTGATTTGTTGGTTCTGTTTATGTGGGCCTAACATAATATTAAGCGGAGGAAATTAATTCTTTGTTTAATAGGTTTGGAGGTTAGGGTCTTAAGAGCACCCAATGAAATATGTCTGCAGACCTACCATTGAAATAAACCTTGAAAGTAACATTTGTAATCAACAGTTTTCAATTGGATGGACTCAGACTGTTTTATTTACAACTTGTCCACGAAGAGAAGAAGAAATTGTCACATCAAAGTAGCAGACCTGTCTGACCCCATACTTAGTTCCTAGCTTGTGGCAGTTTTACAAAATGGTAATTTTTTTAAATCCGTTCATAAGGAGTTTCAAGCCTAAATTAGTTCCATTTGCCTGGCCATTTTGCAGCATGTCTATCAGCAAGGCTCCCTGTCGATATCTAAATTTAGCAGTCAAGTATTTAGGTATATATTTTTCACTATTTGACATGTGCACGAATTAGTAAACCTGCAAAAACGAACATACACACGAATTTAGCATTCGCGTAAGTGTGAAATATTGCACTTCACGAATTTGTGAAGGTGCAATTACGAACATTACAACCTTAAACTTGGCTAAGACTATCTCTAAACCTAATTTTAACACTGAACCCTAATGATATAGCACTTCCACGAATGTTAGTGTTAGCATATACACGAATAAATAATAAAGCACATTCACGAGTGTGAGTTATTACATGTACACGAGCACCTATGCTCGTTTTTTCATGGCCACAAATTCGTACATGCTCGTTTTTACACCTTCACGAATTTGTGAACATGCCAAATAATGAAAAATATATACATGAGTATTATCATGCAGCGAAAGCGAACCCTGGACACAAAATTATAAGGATAGCGTCAAACAGCTCAGTAACCAAAAACACATGGCATTGCATTGGGAAAAAAATTTTCAAACCAATGTGCATCATAACATTGTGGAATTTTTAATCGAGATTTAAGAGTAAGGCAGGAATCAGACATATGAAGTCACTTGATTATGCATATTTAAGAACAGCAGAAGAAGGTGGAATTTTCTCTTGAGGCCTCCACTTCATGCCTTGCCTGATATCAGTCTTTCAACAAAGTGGCCAATAAGAGACTTGCATCATAACAAGTAAAATGTTGATTCCAGTTGCAGGCCAGCATAGAAATCCCACAAAACGCTGTTCTGCCACTCAAATCCATATTTTGTTTGCAAATTTTTGCAGCAGGTTGAGCACAAGGCTATAGCTCAAGTAAATATATTTTTGTTACAGACATTTATCTCTGTGGTTGGTGGCAGTCAGTTAGGATATAATAAATGCATTAATTGTTATTATAAACATGTCTGTTAAACCATTGAGTGTGAAACTTTAAGCAAAAATATTCACAGCTTTTGACTCGTCTGCAACAACATGTGACTATTGTGTCAAAATTTAATGGGCTTCTACAGCAACCTGTGTATTCAGCATTTACATTCCCATATGTGGAGAAACATCTATAATTTTTATGGTTTATTCACCGGAGGAGAGGGAATATGTGATTAATTCATTGAGGGCTTTAGCTTGAGCAGTGATAAACACAATTCATATTCCTGATCCCAATGTGAATAATGGGATTATACCATGAGGCAAACAATCAAACATATAAATATTGCAGAATAAGTGGAGAACAAATAATATGCTGGTTTATGATTGGCTGGCAAAGGTGTCGATTGCATGACAATGTTTACTAAATAATGATGGACTGCTGCTTTGTACCATTTTTGTCAATTTTATTTGGTCACATAGATAGGTAGCCAAAGTAATAAATGTGCAACATGTTTACAGTCTGTAAATTTGATATGCCAAAGGAGTGGACTGTCATTATACTGATGATTTATCATGATCATACCCCATACTTTCAATGTTGATTTGATTTACGAATACTAATCCTGTTTGTTGCTGACAGGCAAACGGAAGGATTATACATCTGATTTTTACTCTAAAATCAGTTATTACCAATCAAATGGCTTCTATTGATCATGAAACAGCCTCCATGTTTCCCATGTTGAATGTAGAGAGAAGATACTTCATCAGCTATCATGAGTCACAAAGTGCATTTTTCACAGTGAAAAGATCCTGACTTTTTGCATAACTAATGAATAGGCTGTAAGAGGATTCCAGCTCACTCTTGTCTCATCCCACCAATCAACCCTTGTGAGCAGGAAGAGCCTTATCTTTGAGGGCTGCCCGTTCTACATGATCTACCTGCAGCCCAGCACCTACTTCAGGTGATTGTAGCAAAAGAAATGATATCACTGTTTAGCATGCATTGATATATACATACAACCTGAGTTCATATCGGGGTCAACTGAAATGATATGTCTCTCTAAATATAAACGGGTAACAGTAAATCTTTCTGTACTCCTTAGTGTATATATCATTTCATGGTGTGCTTGCCTGCAGAAAGACATGTAAATAATATACAGGTGTCTCTAGCTTTGATATAGATAAAGCAGTATCTGATGCATTCATTGCATACCATGCCTATTTATTATTGGTTCTATTTATTATATAAACAGGTGGTGATATTTTGTACTATTAGTTATGCATGCCATCTGTCAATCGGGTTGATGCACCCTTTGACAAAAAATTGTCAAATTTATTTAGCTATAAAGACATGACTTTTTAAAATTTGCTATAAATGTAATATTTTCAATAAATTTTCAATAAATTTCCAATAAGCAGATCACAAATGTTCGGAATAGAAAATTACTTTGGAATTTGCTGAAAAATTTAATGGACAATTCCGTAAAGTCTGATTCACAAATTTGCCTCTTTAGCTGCTTGTGTAGAATAGTCCAATGCACACAAAAAGTTAGCATGAAAATGAAATTATGTTGTTTTCAAGAGGACCAGCTTTGGCAAGTTACAGTGCTGCATGTAAGTACAGTAGGTTCCAAATTATTACGCAAGTTGGTTTTTTTATGATATCTCAAAAACTACTTAACACATTTTAAAATCCTTCCCACATAACAATTTGCGTTCCATGAAGGCAATATCCTGTAAGTTTTGTCCAATTCTGGTGGTGCAGTGAGGAGTTACGCCACAGAGCACCATATACCCTGTTTTTCGATGTCCCAAATTATTATGCAAATGTGAGAAAAAGTGATCTAAAAGTACCAAAATAATCTATTAATCCTCTAAACACTTACCTCTTGATGTTTAATGAAAAATAAAACCTTCATTTCAGAAATGGTTGTTTTCATGACCAAGAAATCAATATAATACCTCTTCATTGGAATAACATTGAAATGACCATTTTTCTTGAATATAAAGCCTCTGTTGTTCTTACAAAATGTCAAATCACGACCAATTCGCACAACAATATACCTTTGAGACTATGATGTTATCCTGTGTAAAGATGAACCAATTCCCCTTTCTCTACAAAACATAACAATAAGTCAAAAATGAGTGCTTCTTTTTTCCATTGAATTAGCATTGCTGTCAATGCAAGCCCAATCTCCATCATTTTCATTAAAAAATATTGTTCATGTTTATCGGTCGAAATGGCTTCTCTTTAATTTTGGGAAGAGTTCTAAACCTAAGGAACCCAGAGAGAGAGTTTCATAATGAGAAAAAAATTTGTTTGTCTAGGAGAAGCTTTTTAATGCAAGAAGTTAGTAATTTCAATGTTATTTCAATGCAGGGGAATATTATGCATTTCTTCGTTATTAAAGCAACAATTTTTGAAATGAAGATTCTATTTTTCATTGAACATTAAGAGGTAAGTGTTTAGAGGATTAATAGATCATTTTGGTACTTTTAGATCATTTTTTCTTACATTTGCATAATAATTTGGGACATTGAAAAACACGGTATATGGTGCTCTGTGGCGTAACTCCTCACTGCACTACCAGAATTGGACAAAACTTACAGGATATTGCCTTCATGGAACGCATGAAATGGTGCCATTGCATCAATACTAAACATCCTCAGTAAAACTGCTTGTGGAAGCATGAATTCTCATCCGATGAGAGGAAAACATATTGGGTATAAAGGCCGATATGTGAGGCATGTGGGATAACAATGGCAGCCAAATTTCTTTGATGTAGTCGGAGTTAGGTATGGGTCAAAGTCTTTGATAAGTAAGTGAAACGCAGGCCCAATGCTATTTAATAGGGAAGGGTGGTTCACTTACTTATCAAAGACTTTGACCCACACTTAAATCCAACTACAACAGAGCAAAATGGGCTGCCATTGTTTTACCACATGCCTCATATATCGGCCTTTATGACCCAATATGTTTTCCTCTCATCGGATGTGAATTCATGCCTCCACAAGCAGTTTGGTTGAGGATGTTTAGCATTGATGCAATGGCACAATATCATGCATTTCACTTACTCACAGGCGACACTGTATATCCTTGCAAAATATAACGCACAGTCAAAATCATTAGTTTCAGAAGTTTATAGGCCTGTAAGTCTGATCTATTTAGTTGGCAACCTCCTAAGATCTAAGATCGAAACCATGTTCTCATTTTATATAGCCACTTGCACCCACCCCTAGGCCCAATATATCAGTTTTTCTGCACATGTGCTGTCCTAAGAAGCTAAGTGGGTGTCAGCCATTCCCAAGGACATATTTACTTAACTGTAACTGATCGAGAAATTTCTTGGCTCTTAGTCAACATAAATTCGTGGATGTTACTAAGCTGGCTGAGAACCAGACATTCACTAGCTTATGACGAGCTTAAAATACAGAAGCACAGCTAAAATAGAAACACCAGTGCAGTGCAGTAGGGTGTATGTATGTGATAAACAATGAATATAAATTTGATTGATTTGATTTGATTTATTTATTCAAAATAACAACATATGAACAATACAAAAACAATGGGAGTTTAAGTAAAAAATTACAACGTAACTCCCACTAACTGGCAGAATTAAGCATTTTCAAATTAGTTATAAAATTCTTGATTGACACTGAATTAATAGTTCTTTCATCTAAATTATTCCATTTATTTACAATTCGATTGCTCCAAAAATATTTTCTTTTATCAGTACGGCTATAAAACACATACAGCTGTTTATTATGACCTCTACTTCTATGTACAAATTTATAAACTTCTTCCTTATCATTTATATTGAGATTTGTATGACAATTAATAACTTTGTAAAACAATATTAAATCAGAATTTTTTCTTCGAATTTCCAATGAATCTAAGTTCAAAAAATGTAATCTTTCTTCATACGAAACATTTTCATAGTTCAATATACGTCGGGTGAAATACCTTTGCACACGTTCTACTTTGTCTTTATTACATTGTAATATTGGTGACCAAGCCTGACTAGAATATTCTAAAAGTGGTCTGACATAACATATATACATTTTGAGATAAAACTTGTAATTGTGATTCTTAAAAATTGAAAAAAGTTTATGAAGAACAAAATACGCTTTCCTAGTAATGTTTATACAATGGAGTGTAAATTTCAAATTTGACTGGATAGTAACTCCAATATCATTAATATTGTTGACAGTTTCAATAATTTCATTATTCAATAAAAAATTAAAGTTCACTTTGTTAATACCAATAGTCAATACTTTCGTTTTGTCTGGATTTAAATCCATCTGCCAAATGTCGGCCCATTTAGCAACATTATCTAAATCTTCTTGTAGTAACATGCAATCATTTACATTCTGAATAGACTTATACAGTTTTGTATCATCAGCATACATACTAATAGTACTATGTTTGACAACATTAGGCAAATCTGACGAGTAACACAAAAATAAAACAGGACCTAACACAGTCCCTTGAGGGACTCCTGATTTAACATCAGTTGTATGTGAGATTGCATCATTAATTTTTACTTGTTGAAGTCTTCCAGTTAAAAAGTTCTTTAACCATTGCAAAGCACAACCTGATATCCCATATCTTTCTAATTTGTACATGAGCTTATTATGACATACTTTGTCAAAACATTTAGAATAGTCTAAATATATGACATTAGTAGACAATTTCTTATCAAAGTTACTTGACCAATCATTCAAACATTCCAAAAGATTAGTAACTGTTGATTTTTTAGGCATAAATCCATGTTGTGATTTTGGTATGATATCATTTCTTAACAAGTAGTCCAACAATTGAGATCTGATAATACGTTCTAAGATTTTACACACAACAGAAGTCAAACTAACAGGTCTATATTGTGATGTACATTGTGCATCACCCTTCTTGTACAATGGAACAATAAGGGCCGTTTTCCAATCACTGGGTAAAATACCATCACGTAAGGATGGTGGATGGTTGTCATAGGCGTACGGCGCGCGCGATTTTTAGGGGGGCGAGCGACATTTGCCCGAATTTCAAGATCTAGATTTAATACCAGTTCAAATGAAATTGCCTGGAAATCATAAATTTTCAATAGCTTTTATGTAATAATCTGCCCGGATTTTTAGCATTTTTGCCCGAATCTTACTGTTTACCAACTTTTAGGGGGGCGATTGCCCCCCCTGCCCCCCTCTGATACGCCTATGATGGTTGTTTTGGGGAGACGGGTCATGGTCTGTGTTTTGCAGCTAATAATATATTTGTCAGAATTTTGTTAATAACCTATAACTATATAGTTTAAACAATGTCAATGGGTATTGTGAGGTCATCTACACTGGATGTGCTGGAGGTGGGAGGCACTATAAAAAAAAGTAAGGGAAAGGCATTATCCTACTTTAGCCCCCTTAAAGGTTTAAACATTTTATAGGTATTTCCATAGATATTGATCAACAAAAAGTGAAACTGAAAAATAACTCAATTATGTTTCCAGTCTGTATATCACAGAATAAATACTGTAAAAGTGTGAAGGAGATCATTACCAAGAATACTCACAGTTACATGTTTCTTAAAACATTCAAACTGAAGTGTGATATATTGCAAAATACTGTCTTATATATACTCCCACTTTAGCCCCCTTTCCCATTGACTGTACCATTGAAAAGGGGGCTAATGTAGGAGTATATATAGACACTAGGATATAGCAAAAACTGTCTTATTATACTCCTGCTTTAGCCCCCTTTTCTATTGACAGGACCTTTGAAAAGGGGGCTAAAGCAGGAGTATATATAGACAGTTGGATATAGCAAAAACTGTCTTATTATACTCCTGCTTTAGCCCCCTTTTCCATTAGCAGTACCATTGAAAAGGGGGCTAAAGCAGGAGTATATATAGACAGTAAGATATAGCAAAAACTGTCTTATTATACTCCTGCTTTAGCCCCCTTTTCCATTGACAGTACCATTGAAAAGGGGGCTAAAGCAGGAGTATATATAGACAGAATTTTGCTATATTTTGGTGGTATTTCTACTGTATAAGCGTCATTGTGTTTATACACAATATGGCGTTTATACAGTTATTGTAACAACGAAAAAACTTGTCTCTTTTTTGGTGGTATTTCTACTGTATAAGCATCATTGTGTTTATACAAAAGATGGCGTTTATACAGTCAATGTAACAAAGAAAAACTTTTCTCTTTCTAAAAAAAAAAATACTGTCTTATATATACTCCTGCTTTAGCCCCCTTATCCATTGACAAAACCATTGAAAAGGGGGCTAAAGCAGGAGTATATATAAGACAGTATTTTATATATCCTACTGTCTTATATATACTCCTGCTTTAGCCCCCTTTTCAATGGTACTGTCAATGGAAAAGGGGGCTAAAGCAGGAGTATAATAAGACAGTTTTTTGATAAATAGTTAGACATTTATTTCTTTGTTACATTGACTGTATAAGCGTCATCTTGTGTATAAACACAATGACGCTTATACAGTAAAAATTACCACCACTATTTCCCATGAAAAAAGGGCCTAAATGTTTAGACCCCTGAGGGGGCTAAAGTAGGATAATGCCAAGGGAAATAACTAAATAATTTATGTATTCAAAGAAATACTTTAAAAAATTACTCAGAAATATTATGGATCACAAGTTCTCATTATAATACGTAGAAATTTGATCAAATTTAGAGATGGATTTTGTCATTCAGGGCAACTTTAAGACCCCTCCTCCACCTCCCATGGATACGCCACTGCTGGAGGGGCTCCCCTGTTCTGATAAATAAACTG
Source organism: Platynereis dumerilii (assembly GCA_026936325.1). NCBI lineage: Eukaryota > Metazoa > Annelida > Polychaeta > Phyllodocida > Nereididae > Platynereis > Platynereis dumerilii. The sequence goes on along the minus strand of JAPTHN010000013.1, from coordinate 2,372,523 downwards.
CGCTGGATGGCATGTCCAACCTTGCGCTGTATGGCATGTCCAAGCCTGCGCTGGATGGCATATCCAAGCTTGCGCTGGATAGCATGTCCACGATGGCATATACACGCATGCGCGTGAATGCAGGTCCACGCATGCGCTGGATGACATGTCCACATGTGGTCGCAAACGCATATACAAGCGTAATGATGCGCGCAAATACATGTACACGCTCGTGTATGTGCGCTCACTACCATGCGTGGATGTGCCATATTTGGATAAAAATATATATGAACAGGTGGATACTTGTTTATAGATTATTTCTAAGAAAGCCTTAACTATAATAAGTGGTAGATGGCAGCATGATAGATAGATAGATAGATAGATAGATAGATAGATAGATAGATAGATAGATAGATAGGTTATTCTGTTCATTGATTGATTTATTGATTGGCTGTTTGTTTTATTCATAATTAGGCCTATACAATGTATTCATGCTTAATGATTATGTGAGAGATTGTTTATGGACTGATGCAAGTGATAATTTTGCAAATGAATTCAATTTTTTTTGATTTCCCGAAATTCCAGTTCTGCAGGGACCATACTCATTGAAATAGCATGAAATAGCATATGATCTTTATTGTTTAATGTAAAATGAAGTCTTCTCAGCAAATTGACACTTCAAAACTGACGCAAACTTTAAACAAACTGCCATTCATAATCAAGTGAGCCCAACCCCCGCCCCCCCCCCCACCATGCACATATGCCTACCTACCCCCTGGTCCTATTCTCCTCACTGATGTGCTGTGATTTCTTCAGCAGTAAAGCAAGAATTCATGGCATGCAATTTATGCATGTTATATATGCTTTAGAGTATGACATAACAGTTATTTAGGGATAGGGTGCTCATGAAAATGCAATTCTGAAGCTACCTGCACAGAAACACGTGCAGAACAGCTTTTTGAGGGGTATAAAGAAGCTATAAACATACTGCCAGAAAATTACCAAATTTACTTATAAATGATGTTTATTTATTTCTGTCAAAGAGAGGTATTTTCAAAATGATAGTAGGCCTATTTCTGGAAATTTCAGTAAAATTATCAATTCTAACTCCAATATGCTGCGTCAAGAAAATGCAAAACGCAGGCCTATACATTTTTAGATACCACTATAATAAATTCTTTATAATTATAGCTATAATTTGACTATTTAAGCAGTATTAAACATATTTTTATAAAACGTTTCTTCAGAAAGGGGGAACTTTGTAATCAATTTAAGTATATCAACTTGATGCATGCAACTGACAATGCCTTTAATTGCAATCAAGTGTCACACTTCTCGATTACAGAAATTGTGATTGCAATTTACTGTCAACGTCATAAGTTGCTTCTTCATCTCCAATTAGGTAATTAACCATGATTGCAATCTCTGTATCACTAATTGATTATGGAAACCGATTATCAAGAAATGAAAATAAATAATTGTACAACATTTTGACAAGAAAATTTTCTCAGGCTCTATTAATATCACATGTTATAATAATGTAACTTTTTTTTTTTTTCAAATTAAATTACCTTTAATTTTAGCAATTTTAAACATTACAAATGCTTTTTATACGAAAACGAATCTTTCACCTAGACACGTACAGAAAAAAGGCAGAAATAAATTAACGCAATCCATGTAATTTTGCATAATTAACCATTTTGATGTGATTAGAGACAGAAGGTTTAACAATTTGTCATAATTTGAAGTATAAGCCTAATGCTGTTTTGACAATTAATCTGCCAATTACCTAATACTGCATTTGGAATATATCTATTGAACATTCACAATGTTGTCAATAAGCAATAATAAAATTGAACAAGAAACTTAAATTTTGGTATGAAGAAAGTTACATAGAATGAGCAAGTTAGCCAATATATAAAGTGTGTTACCTGTTGCTCTTCAATGTTGTAGAAACCCCAACTATATCTTTCTATGACGTCAAACTGGTGTGTATGTGCTTTGTAAGTCTACATGATGGTTTTCTTGGCACAGAGACTGAAAATATTGTTAAATATCCAGAATGCGTTGCTATGGTGACTGAGTGAGGTCAAATGATTAATTCAAAGCATTCTTGATTATGTAATGTTTTGTAACATCATCAAAAATCCTCCCAATTATCATAAATCCATTGATAATAGCCTACATTGTATGTCTCGAGTTAAATGCATCAGCACTGTGCTGCTGCTGTATGTACAAGTTTTGACTGCTCACAGAAAGGGGTAAAATGGTTCTAAAAATAGATTTCTAGGAGCACCCCCTGACCTCATTCGAAGGGGCCCTCTGGTAGCAGCAAAAAGGGGTAACCTAATCTACCCTCAAGGAATAATACACAGATTACCTTAAGATTAATGGTACACACAATTCTTTGTTTATTTAATGAGCTCTATAAATCATGGCTTATTAACAGACAAATGTAGAAACAGCAACTAGGAGAAATGTTTTAATGATGTGAAGTTCTTCTCATGCAGTTCCCATTGAGCAATTGTTTATTCATCATTTTATTTGCAAAGTGTATGTGTTTTAAACATGGCTTTTCCTTCTTCACATCTTCTTCCATAGATCGTTCTTCATGTATTCTTCCCTCATTCTTCATGTTTTCTTCCCTATTTCTTCTGTATATTTCCTTTTTTACAACTCTTTATTACTTGGGACAATTTATGTGTTCTATCATTATTTCTTGGAATAATATTAAAAAAACCAAAAAAAACAATACAGATCAAATCTTAATTAATTAATTAAAGCAATCGAATCAGTCAGCCAATATTTCATTTTAAATCAGTAATTATTAATCAACTCAAAATTAATGATTGTTATGCTTTTTTTTTTTTTGTCTTTCTGATTTCTATTTGCTCTTTGTTCTTCCTTATTCGAAATTATGTTTTCCTAAAAGCTGATTATATCTCAGAAAAATGATTTCAAAACTATACATCCTCTTCAATTGAGCTTCACCTGAAGTTTGAAGCCAGCTCTTTGATTGCAATTGGTCAGATTTGCTCATTGAATCTACTCAAGATGGCTACTGGCTTCTTCTGACTGGCTGAGATTCTAATTGCAATCAGGTGTCGGCCAATCAGAATGCCTGATCCTGGTCACGTGACTGTCTAAGCCAATGATTGCAGAGCTACTCAAATTTGAGTAGTTCAACTTTGAGTTAATCTCAACTAGTATAATTTCTGTGACATGTCCCAATTTGAGCAATTCGCACTGATCTGCCATTTTGACTGCAACTCAACTGCTCAACTTGATCTCCAACTGAAGAAAAAAAGACAACTGATTTACCTGATTCAACTGAGTTCTTCACACAAGTTCTGCTTGACATCTTTAGTGACATATGAGTGAGTATTTTTTTGGCTTTTCTTTTCATTTCTATCCTTACTTTTAAAAATCATTTGATATGAAGCACTGTCTTAAAAAAAGTCTTTAAAAAAATATTTTTTTTTAGAAAAAAGACAAGTTAATTTCCTATGAGACTATTGTTCTTCCAATACAGTATTATAATAGTGTATAGGCCGGAACAAAAAAAAAAAACTCTGTAAAAACTAAAAATTTCAATTTCAATAAAAATTTACGAATGATGTTAAAATGACAATGCTTGTGTCATAAATATCGAAGAATATGGAATATATCATTTTGCAGAAATCTTCTCAATGTAAACCTTTTCGATGGACATGAATTTTTTTTACACACTTTCTTCGGCTATTATTGCTGGTGAATTAAGGTAACATGATGGAATACAGTTGGGTGCAGAGATAAAAAGTTTAAAACTTTTGGTTTATTTGAGTTTAACCCTAGTGATATACATTGTTGCTTTTTGACATGTTGCATGACTACAATGCATTTTAATAGGTATTCAGTAAATTGACATACAGTGTACTTTACTGCACTGTACAGCTGCAGTCTGCAGTTGTATGCAGCCGTTAAAATATCATCTTAAAATGGTGGCATTCCAAAACAATAACTAATACAATTTGGCCAAATTTGAATGAGCTGTCTAAAACTGCAAATGGTCAGGATACACTGAGAACCTTCATGTGAACATAATACTGTCTATATTCCTGATAATCATGGTTTTAACTCTACTGCGGTTCAACAACAGTTTTGTCTCAAATGGTCCAAAATGGGACTCAGAGGCCCTCTCTTTATTTTTGCTTAAAAGCAATATAATTTGGAAAACCACACAATTAAATCGTATGCTTATGATTCATGTTAACACAACCTCGTTATCTACGGAACCCCCTTCAGGGGCCCCTACTAACCGTTTGTGGTAGACTGTTAGTTTCGTGGTTATTTACAATTAATGATGGCCTAACACACAGGACACTCAAAATGACAATTCCCGTAGATTCCTTTCAGCAAAGGAAGGATTGCATAATATGTCATGCTGGTAAAACTCATCAGTTTGTTGGTGTTTGAAGGAAAGTTCATATATAGTATGAGGGGGGGCCTCCGAGGCCCCTGTGGACCATGAGAGCTTCAAAATCGGATGTCGTATGTCTTCGTTTTCAACATTTTGAATAAATCTAAATCTAAATCTCCTTGCCATGTGAGGTCCTTGGCACAGTGGGCACTGTGCCCACACTGTAATGTTTGAATTTTGAGTTAGCTTAATTGATTGAGTGAGATGGTTGCACAATTCCTTTGAGCCAAGATAGCTTGTTGTTTGCAAGTTATAACAACATAAAGATTATCATAACTCAAAACAGCAACTATCATTGCTCAAACAAATTGTGCAACCGTCTCACTCAATCATTTGAGCTAACTCAGAATTTCAGAATTTACAGTGTTGCAGGGCCTCACATGGCAAGGGGGCCTCACAAAATTTTGAAAACCAAGATATACGACATCCACATGGATAATCCGGCCCTGTTTATGAACATTTGTCAAGAGCGTTTGCAACCAACCAAAATCTAATGGTAATGGCAATTTTGGGGTTTCTCGAGAAGTTCAATTCAATTATCAATTTTGGCGATTTCCTCGACTTTTATAATTTGAATGCAAATAGACTCACAACCATTCAAGTCAGCAACATATATGCTAATTATGTTTTAAATCAGGAGTTGTCTGGGAATTTTTTTCTTGAAAATGGCATCTTCAGGCCATACGAATCTCATATCGTGGATGTTAAATCCAAGTTGGGCTCATGACAGTCATGATAAATTGGAATAATGAATGAATCCGGAAAAACACAATCAATTCATTGCAATGAATTCTGGTGCTTTGTTATTGAGCACAAAATATTGAATGGCCTTTCTTATTAGCAAAATGATTTATTATTTTCAAAATTCTTTTCAGACATGGATCACTACCAAGGAGACTGGCCTACCCAGACAGCAGCCTACCATGGTTATCATCAGGCCCATCTGCCGATAAGGTAAACAAATTATACTTTACCACCGATTGTGATTTCATTGTGTTGCAAATGACATGATTTCCGTGCGGCCATTTCCATTTGAATGAAAAGAAAATAATTATGTTTGTACAGATATTTAACTTCTTAATTTGTGCCCTCTGCGACAAAAGTTTTTCCAGGGGCATAAAGTTGGTCATCATGTGAAATTTATAGTGCAATCAAAATTTGATTAATCAGAGTCAAAAAAGACCAGGCCAGTTTTAAAGAAATTTTGAGTAAATAAATCACAGATTTCTTAATTGCCATTCAAAAATGTGTTGCCTGCTTTTTGCTTCATGGATATTTACAGTTTTTAATTTTGGGTATTTACAGTTTTTAAATTTCAATTTGCTTCATGGTTATTGACATGAATGTTTGAGATGACATATCTTTGGATGACATATTATCTTCGGATAGAATTGACATATGAAAACATATGAATCAATATTTTGGTGAAGGAGGTCGCAATTTTTTTGTCTATTTGTTACAAGAATTTCTTGTTTGTTTCTTGGCTATTGACAGTTTACTATTGACCGTTTATAAATTTCTCGTTTGTTTCTTGACTATTGACAGTTTATCAATTTGTTGTTTGTTTCTTGACCATTGACCAAACTTTTGTTTTCTAAGGCTGTACAAATTTAATAAATTTCGCGGTTTTTGATAGTTAATAATTGCTTGTTTCATGGCCATTGACAGTACATAAATTTCTTCTTTTTACTCATGCATTTTTGTTTCCATTACAGCTCTGCCTATCCCCAGTGGCCACAGAACTACTACTATCCACCAACATCGAGTTACTACCCATCACAATACTACCAACCAGCCTATTCACCCTACAAGATACCGCTGCCAAGCTATTCTGGTTTGTCCACTCCGTACAAGCACCTAGATGTCGCTACCTTACAGTCGTCTCTGACTCCGGCACCGACAACTGCGCTTGACTTCACAGTCTGGGACACGAGGAGAGATGGTGAATTACTCTTCACTTATTTGCATATTAAATAATATTTTGTTCATTGTAGAACCACCTGTAGGGGAGAGCGGGGCTCCATGAGCCAGAGGGCACCATGAGCCATGGCCCCTACTAAACAAATGGCGTGATATAACTGCTCGATAGGAGGACCACATATTCCTTTATTAGTTTAGAACTAGCTAGGGTAGTGATCATAATCTTTCTTTTCAATGTGGAACCAAGAATTGACAAAAATACCAGTGAATTTGAGTGAAAAGTAAAATATTGGGCGGTGGAACTTTTTCTTTTGGCCTCTTAGTCTTCTTAGAGAAGGTAAAGCACGTGCTTGCATGATGTCACAACATTAATACTATGATAAATTGGAAAATGGTGACATGCACTAATAGATGAAATTTACAAATGGGGCATCATGAGCCACTTGGAGATAGGGCACCATGAGCCAGGTTTTAATGTACAATTAAAGCTGAATTGTAACAAAAACTCCACTGTTGTAAGTCAAGTCAACTATTAGATATCAGCAGCTGTTTAGGACACATTTGTGCTATTTTCATAGAAATATATGCAAAATCCATCTGATATGTGCCAAGGGGAAATTTCAAGTAAAACATCTGGTTTATGAGGTATCAGTTTTTTACAGTTGAATGAGAAGGATAATACATGTATGTAAACAGCGCCGACTGCCATGGCTCATGGTGCCCCAGGGTCGGGGCACGATGAGCCGCTTGACTAAATTTTTTAAGGACGATATTTTGAGTATTTAAGAATATAATGTAACAACACTGAATATTGTAGCCAAGAGGTCTAGCTATGATTATATAAAGCAACCAGCTATTTACCATTGAAACTTTAGTCTCAGGACTCAGGAGCTTAAAATAGGAAAAGCGGCTCAATGTGCCCCGCTCTCTCCCCTACTGTATTGTATAAAAATGCATGTTGTCTGATATCTATTGACCAAATTTGAAATTGCTTGTTTCAAAAATTTTCCAAAAAATTGGGGTGCATTTATTGAGTAAGATAAATCTATTGAAAATAATCAACTTTGCCACGCCAAGTTTATCATATGCCAAAAATTAAATTGAAAATTATTAACTTCTGAGAAAGTTCTGGGAAATGACCCGATTTACTAGTCACACCAATGAGGGTTTACATTATAAATTTCAAATGCTTTTATAAACTATTGAATTAATCAATTTGGCTAAAATTTTGCATGTATTTATTTTACTTTTGTGGTCATTAATTTTCACTTCAAACTGGAGGTATTTTGGTGATTCCATCCTTTTTTCCACAATTTTGCCTAGGTCACACAACTGGCAGAAAGTGAGCTTTCTTTCATGGCGTAGAGTGGGTCGGGGCAAGAAGCCCGGGTTAGGTGAGAAGCCCCCCAGGGTTTTATCTAAACTTACATTTTTGGTGCTTTTTCTTATTGATAGGATTGAAGCTAGAGGCTTTTTAGGTGACATCACAAATTTTCAAGGCATTCAGCACCAAACCATAGTCGTAATTAAAGAAACAAAAAAAGGTGCATGGTTTTTGTAACTTTGATTAATTCTTTGAAAGTGGTTGTCGGAAATAACTTTGGAAATTATTAAAAGTATAATGGATATCTGCATTGCTTCACTTTATGACCATCACATAAATATGATTTGGATCATTATTAAGCATTTTAACTCACAATATAGAGGTCAAATTAAAATATGTGGGTTTGGGGCGAGAGGCCCCACATGTTATGGGGCATAGGGCCCCCTTCACTGAGGCCTCGAAGCTGCTTCTGGAACCATTTAATAATGTTTACTTTACCTTAAATCTTGATAGAATAGCTAATTGAAATAGAAAAAATTTTGGCCGAAATTGAAAAAGGGCAAAAAATATTAAAAAATAAATGCATGAACAGAAAAATTCTGAAATTCAGAAAAAGTGAATAGAATGCCTTAAAAATGATAGAAGAACCCCAAGAAGTAACTTTCAAGCTGAATGTGCCCGCAAAAAAAATTGCCATAGGATTATAATAGGGGGGCTTCTTGCCCGATGGGTGGGGTAAGAAGGCCATTTTAATTTTTTTACGAAAAGGGCCGTAACTCCTTTATTAAAATTGGGAGACATTCGTTTCACTAGTTATAAGTAGAGTCAAGTGATCCCTTCCTGACAGCATAAGCATTCAAATAATCGACCACAAAAAGTAGGTCAAATCGCGTCTCGAAGTTAAGGGGGGCTGCATGCCCCGCGCTACTCTATGCTTGGCTGGGAATGTCTTCCCAACATTTCATAAAAACCACATCATTTCTAACACTTCTTTCTTACTCTTCCAGATACACTAGACTGCAGTTACTCCACAGCAGACACTTCGGTGACCAGCTACCGTGCAGCAAATACTTCCGTCAACACCTTTCTCGATGAATCTGTTCTCGACATGTCTCCTCTAGACTGCAGCGTCGTCACTACTGCTACTGCCGGAGAAAATCCTCGCGATGACGTCATTTCGGAGACCTCCACCTGTGACATCACTTCAGAAATCCCTCCAGATGACATCATAGACGTCACAACATACGCTCCCCTGGACACAGCAATGGTGATCGCAACACCCCGTCCCGTGAAACGCCAGAAACCCAAACGCAACGTTGAGGTGAAGTCTTCAACTGAATCTTCAATGGTCCGACAGTTGATGAAGGCCAAAGTCATCTCAAGATCAGCGCAGAAGGTAAATATCTTTGTTATATTATTTTCTAAGGCCAGACATAATTTACTCTTAGCTTCTTGGTCCCTCAATAAGCTAATTTAAATCAATTATTTCTGGCCTAAAGATCCATTGTCGGTAGATTTTGATAAAATTTATATCATTGTTTCATAAAAATATATTCTTCTGCATAATGTCAAAACATTTCTAAACCTGGAAATATGGTAAATTTTTCAATGAATTGTAAATGCCATTTTTAACCGACGGTAATTTCTTTAGCCATGTTATCAAAAAGAAAACAGAACATGACAATTTGTTTTGGGAAAAGTGCGAACTAATAATATTTGATACTGTGAAAATCTTTATAACATTGGTCAAATTTATGGACAAAGTAGCTGGATAAAGAAAATAACTTATTTGAGAAATTGTTTTCCCAGTGAACATTTCAGAAATCTCTCTTTCCAAGTAGGCCTTCTTGATTTCAAATAGGCCTACATTTGAGAAGCACTCTTTAGATAAAGTTTTCCCAGGCACAAAGCAAAAAAAAACATATCTTTATTCATCGAAATTCAAAATAATCAGTACAAGTAACAATAAAAAGAAAACATAACTAAAAACAACATTTAATGAAAAGTAATTGAGTCGTGACTCGTGAGTGTCAAATTAATAAAGAGAAAGATAAGGTTTCATCAACAAATTTGGAATTCCCATTCATATCTGAGCCTTTTTTTATCCATACAATGTACATGACAGTGTAAGAAGGCAAGCGTTAATTATCAAATAGATCTTTCTCCATTCGTAGTTCAAAAATTGAGTAGCCTACATGTAGCAGTTCTTGCACTCCATATAAAACAAAAAGGTTTTATATGGAGGTTCTATAAGCTGGTGTAGATAAGGAACCCTAAAAGTTCTTCTTTATTCAAATTATTCAAGGTTCCAACAGCAAATAAAAACGACATTTCAATAATCCAGTTGCACTGAACTCCCACAATGGAACCCCTTTCTCTCAAGTTGGGAGCATAGGGTCCTATCACGGGGCCTTCAGAACAGTATTGAACTTTTTCAATTCAATTGCGTTAAGAGTGTACATATTGCTGTTCTCACAGCGAAATAATGGAAACCTCGTGTTTCTCTTTAGGCATAATTTATAATGATCATGATATGACATGATGATTTACAAATAAACACAAACATTTAAAGAATGTTAGTTTTCTCCAACATGATTATTCCTAATTCGTCTTAATTTGTAATATGTCAATGTTTCTAAAACGAACACAAAATGACTTTGTGTGTGCGAAGGCCTTCCACTTTTCATAGCTTTTTCTGAAGTCAACTTAAAAAAAACTCCATGCTTGTCAATAATTACACATTTATAAATGGCACCATATGAGGTTTCAAAACTAGTTCTCAAAACTATGACCATATCATCATTATAAACCAGAATAAAGTCCTATTGCAATATTTAATCATTCTCACACAGATAGAAAATAAAAGGGTTCCATTACATGCATTGCAATGGATATTGAAATTTTCCTTAGATTGAAATAGCTCAAATCCTGTACTCTCTGATTGGTCCATTGACAGTGTGTCTTTTCTATTCTGTATGTTCGCCTGAATGGTTATGGTTTTGCTTGGTATCTTAATTGTTCAAATGTACTGGGCAATTCTTTAGTGTTTAATCACTGTTTATTATCACACATTGTTTCTGTCACACACATTTACATTGTATTTGTTTTCCATTGATCTAATAGTAATGTCTGTTTCTTTCATTTTCAGACTTGTCCGATTTGTGCGAAACAGTTCCCCACGAAAGTCAGCCTGGTGCTTCACGTCAGCAGAGACCACGGCGAGACAGGCCCTCAGGAATACCAATGTCCTCATTGCCCGAGTGTGTTTTACTACAAACAGTCGTTGTGGGCACACGTGAAAAGTCACACCCACCCGAAACAGTACAAGTGTGAAAAATGTGACAAATCATTCTCTCATCTGTCTTCGTTGAAGAAGCACGAACAGACTCACAGCGGACAGAAAAATCACGAGTGCCCGATTTGCAAGAAGAAGTTCAGCCAAGCCGGAAACAAGCAGCGCCACCTACGTACCGTACACGCGGAGAAGTGAAGATGTTTTTGGTGACTATACTGTACATTTTTTGAATTTCTGTTGAACATTGCTGAGCTGTGATGTAATCAGATGCTTATGAGCGTTCTATCGAAAAATGAAATTAAACCAAGTATAGGAAACAAGCATCTCCACCTACGACGTGTTGTGCAATGTGTGCTAAAATTTGTAAATTATGTAAATTTCTGTACATATTTAATGCTACTGTGATATATTACTTACTGTCCAGTAAATGGTGCTTGACTTTTTTAATGTAAATTTGTAAACGCTATCACTGTATGATAATTGTAAATGCAACTGTAACTGCTTGGCAGACACACTGAATATTACGATATCTTATGTCCTATTTGAGGAAATTAAGCAGGAATGTATCAATGACAGTCTTTATTGTAAATTTTGTTCATTTCATGTTGTACATTGCTGAGTGGTGACATTTCATTTTGTATCATTAATTTTGGTGAAGAGGGTACCAATGATAGTCAATAGGCCTAATGCAAATTTTGTGAATTTCTAATTGTAATTTGTGATGTACATTTTATTTATTATTGTTTATCGAGAAACTATTTAAAATCCAAGTGGAAAGAATTGAAGAAAATTTTGTTAAAAATTTATCATGACATTTGATTGTACATTTTGCATGATACACTCATGACAGTACACTGTGGCAGTGATCGAAAGTAATGGTCATTTTATTTGTTTGAAATAGATTAACATCAAGTGATATTGTTGAAATGATACAGTTGCATTGAAGCAATAGGCCTGATAGAAACGTGTCATTGTGCATGTTGTGTAATTTCCTGTACATTTTGCCAAATTAAGTTTAAACAAATATTATCGTCTTTACGCATAACAATAACATTTATGTAATTTGGAAATTACAAAATGCAAATGTGTGAACCACTGAACAATAGCCAAACCATGCATCTTTACGCATGTGATATTTTATTGTTTGTAAATATCATTGTTTGTTAACTTGTACTTGTACATATTGAAATGTATATTGATGAATTGTATAAATGAACAACTGACAAAAAGGTGTCTCATTATCATTGACTTTTAAAATCATTACAAAGGTAGATTTTTGTTAAATCAATTTAAAGACTATAACTAAATCAAATCTCCTCCATAAGAGACCGACAAGATAGTCGTGGGCCGAGGGGTAACAATTTAACCCCAGAAAAGCTGTTTCGTGCTCAATGCGATAAAAAACTATTTTGTCGTAAGCGAAGGAGTGACAAATATCATCACCCTAGTGGCAAATGGAAACAACTTATTTCTATTTTCATGTGCTTGACAAAATTTTTTCTTCAGTGTCGACTCAAGTGAGGAACAAACTTTTCAAAAAAAATCCAAAACCCCTGCCATCTCAAAGGATTATCTTCAGTGCCGTATTTAGGCGGGGCATGGTGCCATGCCCCCCCCCAGGCCAAAAATTAATATGGCGGAGATAGGAAACGCCGCGGAGCGCTCCATATTCACCCCATATAATGCCCCCTCCCCTCAGGCCATTTTTAGATACGCCCCTGATTAAGTTGTCGGCCCCTAAGATTACTTACAGGTTATTTAATTAGTAACTGATTCTAAGATTCTATACACACACAAAATACATAGAATTTTAGCTTAATCTGATTGGTTAAGGGACAACAGAACGTCACAGCTACCATATCAAACGTAGCAAGTATATATTCATTGCATTGATTCCTCACAGGCAACTGTGAATTACCAGAATCGCATGGTAATCAAATTACCTGTGAGCAGCAGTAGATCTTACAATAATTATGCCATTTGACACCCCTGTCAGCCAATCACAAGCCAGTATTTCAGGGAAATAATTCCCATATTCTTTGTTGTCCAGTTATCCTTAAGTGTTCGTCTCATGGTATAAGCCGGTTATTCACCATGGGATGAGGAATATGTGTTTATCACACCTCGGGCTAAAGCCACGAGTGATAAATCACATATCCCCTCTCCCGTGGTGAATAACCTATACTTACCTGAACACTCAAGCCAAGTAAAAAAAACGAACAGGTAATAAATACTCTAGACTTTATTTTAAATACTCTAGACTTTATTTTCCTTGAGCTTTTGATTCTCCTAGAATGATTAGATCAGCCTTTATTTATAAAAAAGATGGATTATAAAAATTAATAATAGTAAAATGAATCCAATATTACATAGTATCGGATCAATGGATTATTGTATAACTGTAAAAAAAGTATCCTGTTTTAGTGCATGAAGCTTTCAGTTTAGCTAGAGTCCGATAAATATCAATATTGCATTTTTAACTTTCCGCAATTCTAGGAACACCTTATCGACAATCTGAAAAAAGAAAACAAAAAACATTAAGCCATTGTAATATTATGGAATGCCTCTTGAGAATTATACTCCAATTAAGGTGACTCAAAACAAATTTCTACTTGTTATCCATCCAATAACTACAATATACGTATCCTTCAAATATGCTTCATTGACTGAGAACATGATGATACTTAGAGTGCTTCCAGTCACAATTATTTTAAGTTCACACATTTAATTACTGTTGTTTATGTTAATGATATTTTACTGTGAATTGCCAAATACAAAGATGATCCACATACAGGCTCAGCATAATATCATGCTCTCTGGCAAAGAAAAATTGGAGGATACATAGTTTTGGATTCGATAATAACTTCGCAGATTTGAACTCTATACTCTGATCAGGCAGAATCGATTGCAGTAAAATTTTCCAAATTTATTGTGAGGTCAAAATTTCGACTAAACTGATTAATATTCAGAGGTTACCTTGAAGTTTGACATTTGACTGCCCATTAATAAATTGACAATTATCAGTATATGGAAATTTTCAGTCGGAATACGTTGCTACACTGAATTTTTACCGGCCTGTTCAAGGGGCCGACCCTTCAGCTCAACCAATTTCTATGAAGAAAGTATTTTACTATTTTCATGGTTTTAGGGTTACAATTTTAATGGCTCATACCAATTGTTTTGGACCTGTAAATATCATAGTATGTCAGGATACCACTTACGATGGTAATTTTTTCAAAGTATAGAAAAGAATATCTTACATTCCATGGTTGACACTTCTCCTGCCGGAACCAGCCATCCAAATCGGAGTATATTTGGGTCTTCCCTTTGAAGTTGTGTAGTGTTGCACACATTTCACACCAGTAATCAACATTTGATTGTACTTCATACTCATTCCTCCATTTAAAGTATGAATTGTACATTGTTCTGTTTGCTGCAATTAACAATAGGTGGCGTGCCAAATCGGCGGGAGATTTGAAATCTTCGATGTTGATGTAAGAATTTGGAGGCACAAGTTTACGATATTTCAAGGAATCGCCCATGACTATAGGAATGACATTCCAGGCTAACGTCCACCAGAATTTCTCCGTTATGTAATCCTTGCAATCTCCATTTTCAAGTGCAAAATAAAATTTGTGCTTCCGAAGTACATCATAGCACTCTTGGTGAAATTTTGGACACCACTTCTTCCCACATGCACCATATGTATTGATTGGAATGTGTTTTGATAGTTCTCTCAAGTAATCCTCTCGCTTACTTTGGGTTACACAATTACTCGCTGCCCATGCGGCTAAATCTGTCTTTTCTTCAAAATAATCATAATCCTTTATCGTTGGACTTTGCTTTTTCACAAACTTTCCGTAGTAAGTGGGAATATCTGAGTCCTGTCTAACGAAACTTGTCATGTTGAACATTCCATTGTACTTTTGAAGTTCCAGCCATGTCCACCAGGGCGGTTCAGTGTTGTGTAAAATATAAACCTGACTGCGATGCCGCCCTGGTGGCATTCGGTTATTCCTGTATAGATCCCTTGCATTGAAAACAAGTGCATCATAATTCTGATAGTTGTCTTTCACATGACTAGTAAAAGTAAATTCACATCTTGCTGGACATTTCAGCACACCAGACTTGCCGTAGAAATTTTCCCATCCTTGCGAATAGTAGAAAAATCCTGTCCAAAATCCAATTTTTAACACATCTTTCCCTTCGAAAGTGTCACTGGCTTCTTGAAATACAAAGTTTTCCTTTGACTTAAAGCTTCCTCTTGGTTTATTCAGAATTACCAGTAATGAGATGACCAAAATAAAAATCAGAATTTTCCAAGTATGCCGTTTCAAAGACCGACGATCTGAAAAAAGAATAGAAAAGTTAAGGACTGTGTGGTGAAGAGTGCCTGGGTGCACACTTGCCCAATTAAATGCAGAGTGACAGACATTGTCTTTGTTTAATTTATGCACAGATGTATTTTACCAACCTGTTAATTTTGGTATACTCCCTTCTCATGTTAAAATCTGAGGCGGGTGGAATTGGGGGGGGGGGCATCGAATTTCACGACCCAAATTTTATAACATGTCAAACGATCGCTTGGAAACCACTGATTTTCAATCCCCACTAATATTTGAGTTAAATCTCAGGTCACATGACCACCGCAGTTGCCAGCTATTAACGCCTCCCACAGACATGTTACTCACTCAAACTATCCACCTATCCTTTTTTGTTCCTCTCATACTTCAGATGGGAGCCCACAATGGTCTAACTCCTCTCTCATTTACGTTTTCGTACTCCACCACTCATCTGCCACCAGGAGTGCATGAAACTCCATATCTCTCATATTTCACTCCACAGAGGGCAGCATGTGTCTTTGTTTGTTTTAAGCTTGACACACTGCCAAACCAAACGCCACCTACCACGACGAATTGCTCCCACAACTAATCAGGCTCTACCTGCCTCTTCATAACATCTTAGGCCTCCAGCCAACATCAGGTTCTGCTTCCCATCTACAGGAACATTTCAAAAATTAACCACTTTCAATTTGATAGCCTATTCAGGTTTAAACACGTACATACATGTCACTCTAAATACCAGTACCAAATGTCCATAAAATATTCCCTTACTTTTACAGTGTTCAAGACGACAGCATCACTTCACGATATTTCATTGTAAACTTCTTTTACTATAATGGGCATTTTCTAGTTATATACATTTGAACATTTGCAAAGTTATTTAGCCTCCTTGCTCTTGGCCTTATCTCATACGCCTATTAACTCTGAGTTGGCTAAGGAGGCCATTGACAGCAATGGCATGATAGGCCCAGCAAACTAAGAAAATTAAGCAAATTAAGAAAAGAAAAAACCAGACTAAGGCATGCAAAAACAAATCTGGTGATTCCTGTTTCTTCGCTTACATGCACTGCACAACAATCTGAACATGATGAACAATGATTTTAAATGTAGGAAAATATATATATTGAATGCATTTTACATGTCACCTCAACCAAATGTTAGTAAATTCACTTACACTTTAAATGCATGAATATGCTTGGTCCATCCACCAATGCAATGTGTATAAATAAAGTGTGAAATCCAACAAACGCTAACTTTCTATTGCTATGGCATTGGCAATGGTTGGATGGTTTCTAGGTCAACTGATCAATTTATTAGGGCGTGAAGTAATAACAAAATAATCAGAGTGCAGGCCGAACCAGCTGTGTCACCTGTATGCTTTCATCCGCATACAATAAAAGCTGAAAACAAACTGTATGCCTTCAAAATGAGAATAGATTTATATTTGTGAAACTAATCCAATATGTAGACAATGTAAATGTCTATCTACCACCTGCATCATGTACGGAATAGTAGATAGATAGACAATGGCGACCATTAGATATTCCAGAGATACTGGGAGTTTTCCTCAAAAGGAATAAATAGGCTAATTATTTATTTTCCAAAATCACAGGTCAATGAAGTCATAGGCCAAATAGCCTAATTTGAGCATGCGTTGTCCTAAAATATTTGTTTCTGAACAAAACAAAATAAAAAAAATTCGCTAATCGTCCAATCAGAAATAATCAATTTTAATCAATACTGGCGGAAAATACTTTTTCACATTTTTAACATACATACATGTCACCGACCAAGAAACTAGTTGAATCAAAATAAATTATATAGAATAGATACATTTTTAAATAGATCTATAGGGGAGAGTGGGGCCAGTTGAACCGGCAGGCCAGTTGAACCACCCTTGATTTTCCACCGGGTGGAGCAGGCATGGAAATATACATACAACCTTGTGTTAGGCCTTATTAAAGTCAAGACATTTTATTTTGGCAGTAAGTTTTTGGCTGATAACTAAAAACGTACCTTACTCTTGACAAAAATACTTGTCTCTTCCTGTTCCTGACACCTTGACCAAACAGTTTCATAAACATTTGGAAGTATTGGCATGTTATAGTCCTGGTTTTGAGGTAGTCCCATTAGAATAACATTGCTGTCAACACAGCTCAAGAAGCCATTTTCTTCTACTGCTTCTATTGCTGCTGTTGTGACGTCACCATTGTTTCAGTGATGTCATAGAGCCAACAATGCTGATGACGTCACAACAGAAGGCTAAAAATAGCTCTAAAAGTGCTGAAGAACAGCAGTAATTTAGCATTGTGAGTGCCTGCACGATGGAGCTGGGGGGTCAGAGGACATAAATTTAGTCCAAATCATGCTTGGTCATGGTGTACTCACCCTGATAAACCAAAAATTAAACCTCAGACATAATCATGTATTCTTTTATTGGCTAAAAACTTACTGCCAAAATAAAATGTCTTGACTTTAGGCTAATCTTTTCCATGTAGATCTTTTGGCTCTGAGACACATGGTAATGAAACTATCACACTTTTTTCGTTTTTCGCATGAAAAACTGAGTTTGTCACATTGAGATTGGAGCTTGCATAGCATTTAAATTACTTGGTCTGCAGGGATGTCATATCATCGTAAGATAATGGGTTATATGTAGATGGAAACCCACCTTCTTAAAATATTTTCCTACAAAAAGGGTGCAGCCAGGCTATATATAGATACACGGCGGGGCCAGTTGAACCTAGACCGAATCATCAGTCTCTTTCGCTTCGTGCGTTTCCGTAAGTGGGCGTGGCATGTGAGAAAACTTACTTTTCCATCTTTGTTCTCCTTGCAAGCTGTAACGGTATGCACGCAGGAGAGCAATTTCAAAAATTTGGTTCAACTGGCCCCGCTCTCCCCTACGTCATCTATAGGTTGAGTTCAATATTAATCTTAAGGCTCTGTTTTTTTTTCAAACATTCTCATTAAGGTTTCTAATTTACTGAGTCAATTTCCAATTATTGAGTTGAGCAGAACACTTATGAATGAAGGCAACATAGGAACCCAAATTAGCCTAGATATTTATCTCATTTGAAGATTATTTCCTCAACTTAAGCATGATTTCCATTGTGTTTCTGTAGTAATTCATATAAGCCCTCTGACTCTCATTCTCAGTGATATTGATGTAAGAGGGCTAGCCCATGAGATTTTCCGAGAGAGGGGGGGGGGGTATTAAATCAAAAAGACTATGTTAAGAAGAACCCCGTCACCCAACCAGAGATAATTTATTTCAAGACAGCCCAAAAATATTTTATTCATTTCACCAAAACTGGGCAACTAGTAATTTAGTAAAAAATTCCAAGCCCCTCTCCCCGTTTAAACAACTTATGGTACCCCTCAGACCAATTGACAGTGTTCTGGGCTTCTGATTGCAACCCTGTTTGATGCTATGGTAAGGTCATCTGGACCTAGGGGAGACTGAAGTAAGTTGTGCCATGGGGTAAGCTGTGCCGCCCACTGTTGGGATGAAATGAAGAACTGTATAAAGAAGACAATGCCATCATTATATACCCACTTGATCACCATCATTAGGCACCAAGAAAAAATCTACCAAATATAGTGGTATGAAAAGCTACACTCATAAATTCAATTTTGTTGCTGAAAACTTGAAGTGCCTAGGACTGACATTCTTGTTTCTCGGTCATCTGATGGAGTTAGGAGGTATATCTAGACATTACTGTTGTTAGATTTCATTGCCCATTGTTTGTTAATTTTTGATCACCAGTTTTATCCAGAAAATCAATTTGGGGATTTTGCAGGGGCTGGTGGGCCAATTCCCCACATCTTCAAAACTTAAAATATAGCCTGATTGATTGATTGATTGATTGATTGATTGATTGATTGATTGATTGATTGATGAACGTGAACATTTCACCATGAATAAAAGAGACCTTTTTACAGCTATATACACTGAAAAACAAAACATAATAATCCACCTCACATGCAAGTCTTGATTGTGAAATTTATTACAAATTGAATGTGATCTTCAAGAGTTTAAATGAGAATAATCCTAACATTTCTGTCAAGATATAATTAAAGGGCATTTAAAGTTTTATGAGAAGAAACACTAAACGACATTGGTTATATTTCAAAATTAAAGAATGATAACAACTCTATAACACATCCATTAAGATGATTCATAGTAGAATGCTTAATTTTCTCCATTTCATTAAATGTGAAAGTTTTCATTATTAATTTCCACACTCCTTGCCTATGTCATGAATCAATAATATGAGATGCTTTTAAGTGGTTTTGATAGCAAACTTAATAAGGTTTGTAAACACTGTCTTCAGTAATTTTAAATGTTCTGCCTAAAATGTTTCAATTCTATTCTAGTGAAATCTACAGTCTTGGAGATATGAGCGAGAGCTAAAATTCATCTTTTAGATCAAATCTATTACATCTGCATTGATTTACCAGTTCACATTATTGTGATAGATGCAAACAACAGAACCATTCATTTTCACTCTTATTTGATAGATTCTGGGGTAAAATTGAGGATTTTTTATGCAAGAGCTACATAGTTTATATTTTTTACAGCATTTGGGAGAAATTCCCATTTTGCATGATTAACACTGCTCCTGTATCGCGACAAGCATTGTGATTCATAACAAATTTATTGTGAAATGTTTGTTCCATCACACATTAAAGAGTTTCCAGCCCAGAAATTCATACACTGACCAGTGATGACAAACTGATCACTTATATTCAGGGACGGACGCAGGGGGGGGATAGGGGGGATGCATCCCCCCCCCACCGGACCAAAATTGATATATTTTTACATGTTAACTTTATCGACGCGCAGTCGCGTCATGTCGCGAATTATGCGATCCGCAACACGACAGCCCGATAGACCCCCCCACCTTAATTTTCTGGATCCTCCCCTGCTTATTTTAATGTAGAAGATAGGACTTGTATGACATCATTGATGTAGAGCCCCAATCATCAGAATCATCTCTCCTACATTTTACACTAAACCTACAACTGAAGCTTATTAATTCTCACCATTGTGAATTTCAAGTACAGATTTCTAAGTTCTTCTCTTTGTTACAACTCATATCTTTGCTTCGACAGATAGATGGATAGATAGATAGATAGATACATACATACATACATAAATACATACATACATAAATACATACATACATACTGTAGACAGATGCATAGATACATAGATACATAGATACACAGATAGATTGCTAGCTAGCTAGATAGATAGATAGATAGATAGATAGATAGATACATGTAGACAGATAGATAGATAGATAGATAGATAGATAGATAGATAGATAGATAGATAGATAGATATAGTAAGTGCAGCCCTCTAAACCGAGTTCTGGGTGCTCACGAGGGTTGATTGTCATGATTGATGCGATGGGAGATGGCGGGCGTCCTTAACATGTAACACTTTAACCCAATGTGAGGGATCTTTTACTTGCCCAGCGCAGATACTGACATGAGGGGCCACCAATTTAATGTCTCATCTGACAGACATCCCGCTGGAATTTTGCTCTTAAAGGTTTACTGAAAATTTCGGGTTCCCCAATCCGGGTTCGAACCCATGCAGGTAAGGACCTTGAGCGGAACAGGCTTGCCTCTGACCACCCAGCTGCCTGTAACTATAACTAAACCTCATTCTCAAAACTATGAATTGCAAGCACATATGATTTCTTCTCCTTGTTACAACTCATATTGCTTCGATAAGCAGTGGCGTAACTTGGGGATCTCGAGCGGGGGGCACCTTGGGGGGCACGCGATTCTCTGGGGGGGCACCCACAACATTAATTGTATATTTTAGCCAAGGTTGGGGGGCACAGGTCCATTATGGGAGGGCACATGCCCCCCGTGCCCCCCCCCCATAGGGACGCCTCTGTCGATAAGCTCTGGACTAACCCACAAAATGATTTGAACTTAATGTCCTCTTGAAAAACCTATGTAATTCCCGCCTCCACTCCCATTAAAGAGCCTTAAGATCCATTTCCATCATAGGCTTATTTCCTGACTACTTTATGTCATTTAATTGACAGCAGATGGTTTTTTCCCTTTATGTTACCTCAGCTTTCAATTGGGAAATCCAATCAAAGTTAAGCCAAGTTCTAAAAGTTGAGCTTAATTTGGTTATAAGTGCTGGAGTCTCAGTTTGAAAATAGCTTTCGTTAGATTTTGCCTGTCATTGGAGGCGAAGAACTATCTATGTAACGAGTTGTAAAAGATGTAAAAGTTGTGAAGTACTAAAAATCTGCATGAAACTCAAGGGGGGGTATCAATTTTTGACAGGAAGTTCCAGCAAAACTCCCACCCCCCCGGTCATAAATTCTGAACGGTCCCTTAATTTTATTGACTGGAGCTTTATATTTATTGTGGGACATAAATTTAACTTAGACATATCAAATCCGCTGAAGAATATATTCATGCATCCTTCGGACTCGTGGTGATTTTTTTTATGACCTGCAGACATTCATGAGGTTATTTGCGGTGAACCACATTCTCACTAAACTTTATGATAAAACATGCTGGAAGTATTTAGTTACAAAAATAAAGTACATTATGTGCATGACAGATAGTTATTCAATATTTTTAAATATGAATGTATTTGATAACATCTTTTAATAGGAAGCTGGCTTACACAACTAACCTTGGCAAATTGTTGACAAAAGGATGATTAACTAATTGATATTTATTGTTCAATTTTCCAATTTGCTGAATTAAATTTCCAATTAGGAGGACACGATTTATTGGACGATTAAGGATAATTTGATAAACGATCTCAGCAATTAATGCATTGTTTCATGGATTAGGCCTACCCTACTTTCCATCAAAATGTACAAGTGATATAGAGTATAGCGCAGGGCATGCAGCCCCCCTTAACTTCCACCCTGTCAGCATGCCTCGGCGGTCCAACGTCGGCCCAGCGTCAGTCCGATGTCAGCAGCATCGGACCAGCTTCGGGCCGATGTTGGACCGCCGAGGCATGCTGATAGGGCAGGTGCTCATTGACCTACTTTTTGTGGTCGATTATTTGAATACTTACGCAATCAGGAAGGAATCACTTGATGCTACTCACAGATCGCGAAACAAATGTCCAAAAAATTGATAATAGGAGTTATGGTAATTTTTTGAAAAAATTGCAAATGGCCTTCTTACCCGCACATTGAGTAAGAAGCCCCCCTAATATAATCCTATGGCAATGTTTTTTTACGAACTCTTTCAGCTTGAAAGTCGTTTTTGTGGGTTCTTCTATCCTTTTTAGGGCATCCTGTTCACTTTTTATGAATTTCATAATTTTTCGGTTAATATCTTTTTTTTAAACTTTTTTTTGCCCGGCCTCAATCCTAAGGGTACAATTTTAGTATTTTAATCAGCTATTCTATCAAGATTTAAGAAAACGTAAACATCATTAAATGGTGCCTGAAGCAGCTTCAAGGCCCCAGTGAAGCAAGCCTTATAAATTCGCCATGATTACGGCGATGTTAAAAGCAGCAGGATAATTTACCATGAGGTTCTTCCCAGGCCTAATGCACTGTAAAATTTGAGATTTTGAGTTAGCTCAAATGATTGAGTGAGATGGTTGCACAATTTGTTTGAGCCATGATAGCTTGCTGTTTTGAGTTATGATAATCTTTATGTTGTTATAACTTGCAAACAACAAGCTATCATGGCTCAAAGGAATTGTGCAACCATCTCACTCAATCAATTAAGCCAACTCAAAATTCAGAATTTACAGTGTGGTCTAGAACGCTTGTCCGCTAGCTTTGAGGGTGTGGATTCGAATCTTACCCAGGAAACTCACTTTAGTCAGAACCAATGGGACATTAAATGGAGGCGGATAAGCCATGGGTTGTATCCAGTATTCTATGCTGGGGAAACTGAAAGACCCTGGGCATCCCTGAATTGATAGGGTATGCACCAGACTCACAGTCTTCTCATCTCATAATCATACGGAGATCACCAAAAAGATGCTCAACTTTGACCCAATGGTAAAACATCACCTATTTCACTTGCTTACAGGCTGTACTGTATAGGCTTACTTCAACACAAAGTCACACTCTATTACGCAATTAGACCTGCTGTTATAAGCAGCTACAATTTACTACTAAACTAAATGATTTCCGCTCAACTGCTATACCACATCGCTGGGTCCGGGGTTCGATTGCCAGTTGGGCAAAAGATGTAAGACAAATTTTTGCTTCATCCTATGCCAAGAGTGTATGAAATTGAGGACTAGTCAGTGTATGAATAAAGGACATAAAACCTTATCAACAATCCACCATGCTCATCCCTGCCAACCTTATCGTGAGGTAAACTGTATGTTAATGTCAGGCCAATTGTATTTTTGAATGCTCACTCTGTTGCCCTATAAGGGAAAATGAGTCGTTTCTAGTCATAACTATGCTTACTGAGATCCAATGCTTACAAATGGTCTTTAGTATCTTCGCTTATCTTACACGAATCCCACTCTGTATGCATTCGGTTACACACAAACTATGTACAGACTTAGTGCAACATCAGGCAATGTTGTATGTTGCTAAGAAAAGTTTTAGTGAAACTTGAAACCCATTCCCAGAGAAGTAACTGAATATTTCAGAGATTATTTGGTCACCGTTCGCATGAGAATCTATGTTAATCACTTATTAATAGTTACATGTACAAGTTGCACTGACCTGAGGATAGAGGCAGGTCACTGATTATAATCTACAACAAGTTTCACTTTGTGACTAAATAAAGTACTTCTTATCTTATCTTATCTTATCTTATAACAAACAGTCAATGCGAAGAAGTGCTAAACAAAATAAAATAGTCTGCTATTATTAAAGAAGGGCCCCTAAAATATTCTTAGATCCTGTGAGAACATAAGAAAATGTGCCAGAGCCAGTGACTATTCCTGCCCTACAAAGGTAACTAAACTGCTCACACTTAAAAACGCACACTTCTAAAAACGTTAAAAATAACACTTCCTCTTAAAATATCAAGATGAAAGTTTGAAGACTTCTATTAGTTGCCATCAGGTACATCCATGAACATTTTCAAATCTCTAAGTGCAGTGCTTTTGTGTCAAATTAAATCGTCGTGGTCACTGTTGAAAATGCAAGTCACAAAAATTCAATTTCCTCTGATCGTTAATTTCAACAACTAAGCTTTTACTTCCACATTATTTTTTGATAAGCCTAGAAAGTTTTCAATTTTACTTGCGGGATGGTTTGAGGAAAAGAGATATTTGACCAAACCCACAATTAAAGAGGATGAAATCAATAAAAATTTAGTGTCAATGCTGACCCGCCCCCTACTGGAGACTTTGTCAAAATCATCAAAAAAGATGTTTTATTCAGATTTGTGAGATTGTCCATGTACGTGTTTCTACCCTGGGTAAGCAAAAAGCCGCATAATTTAGCAGTTTTGATTCACATGCATCACTTCCAGATGCTGAGTCGTACATTTTGAGTTTTCAATTCAAAATCTGCTTTATCATTAACTTTTTTTTTCAAAAACTTCCGTCGGGCAGCTTTTGGATGTCCTGTGCCTGTCATGTGAAAATTTCATTAGATTAATCCTGTCCAGTATGCCACAAAACCAATATTTACATTGGTTCATTTTGTGTTGAAATGCAGTTTGTGACTTGCATTTTCGACAGTAACCACAATGATTTAATTTGACACAAAAGTTCTGCACTCAGAGAATTGAAAATTTTTGTGAAAATACCTGATGGCAACTTCTAGAAGAGTACAAACTTTCATCTTGATATTTTAAGTGGAATTGCTATTTTTAACGTTTTTGGAAGTGTACGTTTTTAAGTGTGAGCAGTTTACTAGTGATTTTTCCCGAAAGGACTAAACATTTTAGGCAGGGTCCCTTAAGAGGTACTAAGTAGGCACAGGAAAGCATCCATATTCAGCACATGATTTTATCATTCATGGTAACTTTAAGGGACCATTTTTTAAATGTTAGGTATTTCGGGAAAAATCCCTAATAGTAACTGACATACTTTAATTAAATTGTGCTAACTTGCACCTTAAATACAATGTAGTTTGTTTATTGTGCTGCCTGAAAGTTAGCGAGTAAGTAAAACAGGCGATGTTTTGCTGTTGGGTCAATGCTAAAAATCCTAAACCGAACTATTTGTGGATACTCATCCAATGAGATGAAAACTTACTGGATGATAACAGACGATATTTGAGGCATTTGGGATACAAATGGCCGCCAAATTCCATTGTTCTGCCTTTGGTAATCATTTGCAGGCAGCAGTGTATCACCTATGATGCAACAGGGGGGGATCCAGAAAATTCCGGTGGGGGGGTCTATCAGGCTATCAAGTCGCGGAGCGCACAATTCAAGACAAAACGCGACCGCGCGATGATAAAATTAACATCTAAAAATAATAAAATTTTGGTCTGGTGGGGGGGATGCATCCCCCCATCCCCCCCCCTGTGCGTCCGTCCCTGTGATGCAATGCTGCTAGATGTAACATGCATCGAAAAAACAGTTCATTGGACCTTAATGAGCATAATCCCAGCTGGGTGTCATCAAATGATTCCTAAGTTTACAAAATCTAGACATAATGAGGCACTTCTACAAACACTCTTGATCTATTGTATACTTTGTTGGCAGTTAAATTTTTTGATGTTTGAATGCAAGCAAAGTCCACCAAAAATTTCTTGACCATGTATGAGGTTATCAGCTTCTCTGCTGAAGTCTTTGTCTGCATGAGTTCGAAGCCCTGGCGGGGGATACAACATTTTCAGTGGACCTTCATTGGCAAAATCCCAGCTGGATGTCTATCGGATGAGACGTTAAATTGGTGACTCCTTGTATCAGTGTCTGTGTTGGGTGTGTGCTACATGTTGAAGACTTTCGCTCTCTCTTTCCCACCACACCATGCAATTAAACCTCGATGGCACCCGGAACTGTGTTCAGGGGACAGGACTTACCATATCTATCTATCTCCCTATACATTCTTGTATTTATTTATGTTGATTACATTGTATGCAGATGTATAGTTAAATTTTCTACAGGATTTACTACGGTGTAATTGGCAATCAAGAGATATCTAGCTGGTAATGTGTCATAACGAAGGATTCATAAGGTTGCATGTCGTAATTCAGAAACCAGAGAATGGAGGAGCAGCTGGTAGTGAAGCAATCATCAGAGAATTTGATGAATTATGCATTGATAAAATATTCATTCCATTCTTAGATGTTTTTGATCAAATTTGATCGGGATGAAAATCTACTTCAGCAGTCTGAAGTGTTGATTATTTATATTATGGGATGGTGTTCGAAATGTTTATGCTGTATGTGTATTTCATTGATATATTCCAATTAATAAATGTCATTATAATTATTTAAATATCATCCTCAATGTCACTGTACAGAACATAAGAAAATGTGCCAGAGCCAGTGACTGTTCCTTCCCTACAAAGGTAACTACTGAAGTTTTTCAGGATAAGGGAACTTAGCTGGCTACTAAGAACTCATGTCCATTAAGGATTAGTGGAGGTCACTAAGAGGGGGTAATCGCACCGTTTTATGCAAATTTTTTAAATAATCTTATTGAATATGTGTGCAAACATATGTTTCACTTGAGCAAACCTGCAGCGTGATTATTATGTAATGCATCACAGAAATCATAACATAAGCATTTAAGGGGACATTTTTAGTAGCCACCTTAGTTCCCTTATCCTGAAAAGCTTCAGTAGGGTTTTTTTCCGAAAGGACTAAACATTTTAGGCAGGGTCCCTTAAGAGGTACTAAGTTAAAGGAAACCTCAGCTTAGTACCCTTCAAGGGACCATCCCTAAAATGTTTGGTCCTTTCGGGAAAAATCCCTAATAGTAACTGACATACTTTAATTAAATTGTGCCAACTCGCACCTTAAACAGTTTGTTTATTGTGCTGCCTGAAAGTTAGCAAGCAAGTAAAACAGGCGATGTTTTGCTGTTGGGTCAATGCTTATACTTTCGCTCCACCCCTCTGCTGGCAGCCCTATATATTTCACACCCTGATGTAATTTTAAAAGCCCAATGTCTCCGACTGTTTAATTCAATAATGAACACTAGTGCAAGAGCCAAGAAATTTTACTGTCACGTTTTAAAGCACAATTTAAACTTACCCAATACTTTGCTTGTACATAGAGTAATGGATGTTTGTTGTGATAATGATATTAGATTTATTAAGGTCATATTCAATCATAAGGACACAAAAAAGTCCTGTAAATTAATTAAAAGTGTAGGCTTTTCTTATGACGGGTCGGTGGAAAGTTGCTGGCAGTTGTTGAATTCTTACAGCGCAGCAGATAAAGAGCCGCTTGAACTGCCTTTAAATCCATTTTGATAAATAAAAAGAACTTTTTAAAATTGTCTACATTTCATCATCATAATCATAAACTCAGCAACATTAAAAACGCACACTTTCAAAAAAGCTAAAAATAGTACTTCCTTTTAAAGCATCAAGATAAAAGTTTGCAAACTTCTAGTAGTTGCCATCAGGTATATTCAAGAAAATTTTCAAATCTCTAAGTGCCGTACTTTTCTGTCAAATTAAGTTGTAGTGGTCACTGTCAAAAATGGAAGTCACAAATTGCACTTCAACACAAAACGCACAATTGGAAATATTGGCTTTGTGGCATACTGGATGGGATTAATCTTATGAAATTTTCATATAACAGGCACAAGACTTCCAAAAGAGGTCCCACAGAAGTTTAAAAAAAAAAGTCAATGATAAAGCAGATTTTGAATTAAAAACTAAAAATTTGTGAGTTGGCGTATTCAAAGGAAGCATGTGAACCAGAACTGTTAAATAATGGGGGTTTTATGCACGCCCAGCGTAGAAACACACACACAGACAATCATTTCATATCAATTGTCTCAAAAATCTGAATAAAACATCATTTTTTAAGGTTTTGACAAAAGGCTCCAGTAGGGGCGTGTCAGCATTGACACTTAATTTTTATTAAATTCATCCTCTTTAATTGTGGTTTGGTCAAATATCCCTTTTCCCTAACTCATCAAGGAAGGAAAATTAGAAACTTTCTGGCTTATCAAAAAAAGTTTGCAGAAAGAACAGCTAAGTTGTTGAATTAATGATCAGAGGAAATTGAAGTTTTGTGACTTCCATTTTCGACAGTGACCACGACGATTTAATTTGACACAAAAAAACTGCACCTAGAGATTTGAAATTTTTCGTGGATATATCTGATGGCAACTTCTAGAAGTGGGCAAATTTTCATCTTGACATCTATAGAGCAAGTACTATTTTTAGCCTTTTTAAAAGTGTGCGTTTTCAATGTTGCTGAGTTTATATAGTCCTATGCATTGACAATATTTTTTTAATTGTTATTGTGATTGTTTTGTGAATTTATTCTCTCATTTTTTGAGGTTAATAAAATATTCTATTCTATTCTTCTATTCTATTCTTAACATCCTAAACTGAACTATTTGTGGATACTCATCCGATGAGATGAAAACTTACTGGATGATAACGGACGATATTTGAGGCATTTGGGATACAAATGGCCGCCAAATTCCATTGTTCTGCCTTTGGTAATCATTTGCAGGCAGTAGTGTATCACCTATGATGCAATGCTGCTGGATGTAACATGCATTGAAAAAACAGTTCATTGGACCTTAATGAGCAAAATCCCAGCTGGGTGTCATCAAATGTTTAGATCTAAGTCGTTCCTAAGTTTACAAAATCTAGACATAATGAGGCACTTCTACAAACACTCTTGATCTAAAATATGGTACAACGTATACTTGGTTGGCAGGTAAATATTTTGATGTTTGATTGCAAGCAAGTCCACCAAAAATTTCTTGAACATGTAGGAGGTTATCAGCTTCTCTGCTGAAGTCTTCGTCTGCATGAGTTTGAAGCCCTGGCGGGGGATCCAAAATTTTCAGTGGACCTGAATGGGCAAAATCCCAGCAGGATGTCTATCGGATGAGACGTTAAATTGGTGACCCCTTGTATCAGTGTCTGTGTTGGGTGTGTGTTACATGTTGAAGACTTCCGCTATCTCTTTCCCATCACACCAATTAACCCTCGTGAGCACCCGGAACTGTGTTCAGAGGACAGGACTTACCGTATTTATCTATCTCCCTATATATCACATTCTCGTATTTATGCTGATTACATTGTATGCAGATGTATAGTTAAATTTTCTATAGGAAAAATAACACATTTACTGCGGTGTAATTGGCAACTATGAGGTATCTGATAATGTGTCATATATAACAGAGGATTCATAAGGTTGCATTTCGTAATTAAGAAACCAGAGAATGGCGGAGCAGCTGGTAGTGAAGCAATCACCAGAGCATTTGATAAATTATGCATTGATAAAATATTCATTCCATTATGTGCTGTTTTAACCAAATGTTTGATCAGGATGAACGTCTATCTAAGCGGTCTTATGTGTTGATTATTTACATTTAATCCAGAATGCTGTTAGAGATGTTTACTCTAAATGTGTACTTCATAAATATATTCCAATTAATAGGCCTAAATGTCATTATAATTATGTAAATATCATCCTTTATGTCACTGTATAAATATGTACACGTAGTTCATATATTTCACATCCTGAATGAAACATTTATGAATATAGTAAATTAGTGATATTTCTAATTTTCTATATTTGGCCTGTTATATGCCAGGCCTACATGATGGACCGTTCAGGATTTGACGGGGGGGGGGGTTGGAGTTTTGCTGGAACTTCCCGTCAAAAAAAAGATACCCCCCCTTGAGTTTCATGCGGGCTTTTAGTACCCCACCCATAGGTTTCACGTGTATTTTTAGTACCCCTCCCCCTTGACATACAAAGCAATATATACTGTTATACATGGCCACATGTAGGGGAAGCTTGGGAGAGTTGGGCCACTTTTTACATTCTTGCACCTCCTGCTAACAGCAATGATTATATAAAGTTAACATGCTTAATGCATGTATTGTATCTTGAAATATTTCAGAAAAATATTTTTAGGTTTGCATTGATATATGCCCAAGAACATATGAGCTACAGCCCTATGAAAATTGGAAAAAATTTGGCCCAACTCTCCCAATCAAGTGGGATACTTGGGCCATTCAGGGGGGAGACTTGGGCCATTGCAATATATCAGGTTTGGTAAAGCTGTACTTGAGGCTCTAATATTTTTAACCTGTAGTGTGGTGGTCATAGAAGTCATTTATCCTGAATTGAGGCCTCTTGCAACTCTAGTTTGCTGTCAGACTTAAGCCACGGCCTGATGGCCCAACTCTCCCCATCTAGATTTCCTGATATCTGATTTTATTAGACCATGAATAATCATTAAGGCCTAAAAATATTCAATCTCTGTTGAAAATTGCTATAGACAAGTTCTTCTGTCTTAATAAAAATAAATCTGGGTAAATGCAACACATGTGGGGAGAGTATTGGCACAGTCCCAACTCTCCCCCATTCCACCATTTTTCTCTAAATCCCAATTATGACAAAACCTCTTGTCTGATAATTTTCCAAAATATGTTAATAACAAATGAATAGTCAAGCCTACCAAGCATGCAATAGAAAATTTTCTCAGTCCTTGTTGTCTGACAGACAATTAAAAACTCGTAACATGGCTCAGTTTTTACATTTTTCATCCAAATTTGAATTTTCTTCTCTCTAAAGATTGGGACTAGCAAATTAGCAAGAAATGTTACATCCATTGAAAGATTTTTATTTTTATAAAATTTTGGTGGCTGCAGCTTTCTCAAAAATCAGGGTGGCCCAACCCTCCCTGTGGCCCAACTCTCCCAAGCTTCCCCTACAGATTCACGTCTTTTTGCAGACTTTTGCGTGTTTTTAACATTTTCACTTTGTTAAAATGTCTTACCCGGTTACCCCCCTTGGAAGTGTTGTCAAAAATTAATACCCCCCTTGAAACACGTGTGAAAAGTTAGTACCCCCTCAGCCAAAACTCCCAATCCCCCCAGTGATAAATTCTGAACGGTCCCTAACTTTACTTGGCAATTTCACATTGTATGCTTAATTGATTAAATTTGACAATAACCATAGTGAAGTTACATAATGATGTGACATATAAATATTGCAATTAATCACATAAATATTATTATCTGCTAAAATCACTTTATCATTTCCGTGTATACAAATCACATAATCATACATAATCATTTCTTTGGTTCACACAACAATATATTATCGCTTTTAAAGATTTTTGGCTCTAGGAAGATACAAGAGAAGATACAGTTTTCTTTAAAATCTGATATTTGACACTGGTTGACTACATTTATAAGTGTTTGCTATGACCAACTGTACACTCCAAAAACTAAAACATTGCTTACCTCTCATTGGAATATCAAAATATCACACCAGTTGGCAAATAAATAAAAATTCCTTTCACCTATGCAACAGAATTATATCACCTTGCATGGCTATTCATATTTGAGCAGACTTTGTTGCCAAATAACATTGACCTATATTGTTTATCAACCTCACCAACTGATTATCAGGTGGGGGAGAGTGCGGGCCATTGGGACACTAGGAACATTGGGACATGTTTGCATTATCCTCCTTTAAACGTCAATACATCTCAGTTCTACACTGCTCGAATAAATTAGGGAAGCAAGAGGTCTTTTCATCATTGTTGTCAGTTATGGCTATTTCAGCCTATTTCAACAAGATGTCATGTATCAAACAATTGAAAATGGGAGGAGAGGTTGCAGAAATTTAATCATTAATGTCGCATGAAATCAAACCCTATATCCCTATCCATAAACCTAACCCTAATTGTAACCCTAGATTTTCAACCTGTCCCTTTACAGTCTGTTTTCATGTGTGACTCAGTGTTTTGTCATTAAATTTCCGTCACAGACATCCGTACATGTTCATGATTTAGGACAGTTCTTTCATATATTAGTTGAAACAGCCATAACAGGTAGGGTGCATCATCTGCCCCTATATATTCAAAACATCATGCACTTTTGCATGATTATTCCCTTGTATCACAAAAGAAGCCCTGCAAACTTATAGGAAAATAGTCTAATGCCAAAGGGTGGCACAACAGCCTTGAAATTTCAGTATTAGGTCATATATAAGCGATTCGCGGTTCTAAATATTATTATCAATTTTAATTGAAGTGATTTTTGGATGGCACAGTTGTATTCCTTAGAAAGAGAGCTTTAATTTGAATACCAACATCAATGGTTTCCATTGAGCAGAAGTTGCAATTGTGCCGAGACATTTTCTTTTTTATCGGGTAAAATGTGACAAATAAATAATAGGACTTTGGGAACTCAAAGAAGTCTACAAGTGAGGATATAGTCCACTACATCATCTGATAAAACTTTGATTGCATTATGGTGTAGTCAGAGGAAAGACAGAGGCAGAACGGTGTCTCAATGAACTGTTGTATTTCTCATATTATTTACATGTAATTAATGCAAATTTGCACATTTGAATTAATTTTGATGAATAACATCTAGAAAAAAATATGTAATATTCTTTAATATATGATATTTAATATATTATACCCACCTTTTGTGCCCTCCGTTAGTTACGCCATTTAAAACAGAGATGGAACTGCAGTCGATTTTGGTGAAAACACAAAAATCCATTTTGCCCGCCACCTCGTTACGCCCTACTCTATCAAATAAACGCCTATAATGCCCTATATCCTACACACGGGACCATTTATATTGCATTGGCAGAAAAAGGCTTCTTCACTTGAACTGTCAGCACAAGGGTATTAAATGGCTTTCTGGGGTAAACATCGATGCGAAGTAACTGGATATAGCAAATACACTCTAAGAAATGTCGGGACAAAATTGGTTTTTTAGATTCAAAATGGTTTTTTGAAAAACCATTTTGAATCTAAAAAACCAATTTTGTCTGAAATTTTTTAGAGTGTACATTGTATTTGGTTACAACAAACAGTGAGTCTGATGAGAGTCTGGAGGCTGGAGCGGAAGTCTTTTATATACGACTCTACGCTGTACTACAGACAAGCCAAAGAATTAGTTAAAGAAGAGGAAATCTCATTACCTTAGTATTCCATTACAATATGACTATCATGTGGACGCATTTAGTAATTTTAAAATGTGTTAACCAAATTATTAGGCAAGTAGGTGTTTTTATAATAGTTGAAAACAAATAAAAGTATTTAATATCTTTCTCTCTTAATGATTTATGTTACATATATCCAACCCTGTAAATGTTGTCCATTGGTGTAGTGAGGAGTTATAAAACAAAACATTCATACCCAGCTTTGTGCATCTCAAATTATTAGGCAACTTCAGGAAAAAGCATTCCCAAAAAAATATGAAACGGATCTTATAATGCTTTTAACATTTAACTTATTATGTTTAATGAAAATAAAACCATCACTTCGAAAATGGACACCTTCATTAATGAGAAATCATTGCTATACCCTTGCATTGGAAATACATGTACATTGAAATGAGCTATTTAATGATCTATTGATTCCAATTAGGATAACAAGCCTGTCCTGATTAAGCACTGATTTTAAAAAAAATTCAAAACTGACACCCCATGAGCATTTAACTTTATCTGCACAAAAGAAAAACAAGGTCAAATTGTTTGTGTATTACTTGAAACAATCTACCTCTGTGACCCTAATGACCCGTTTTTTTGTTTGCTACTGTTTTAAATCTGCGTGTTGCTGTTTGCAATCTCTTTTGGAAAGGTTTACCCTGGTGCCAGATTTCTCCCACCTTACCCAGTCTGGTGAAAATGAGAACTGCATGCTGCTGCCACCTGGCACAAAAGTTGATTTTGTATGCTACATCATTGCTGTCCCAAGAAATAGTTCCAATTTCATAGCACATTCACAAAATTTCTATTCGACATTGATGTATACCAGAGTCAGACTCGGCAATCACATTCTCTAAGGAAGTAGACAAGGCCATCAGCACACTCAGAAACAGCCCCAGTTTCTTCCAGGCAAAATTGTGTGGGTTCCTCAGGCTGAAATGACCTGGACTGCTCGCAGGAGCTCATGGAATAGTGCACTAGTCACTAGGTGGCAACACATGACAGCATATGTTTTGATCTGCCAAGGCTGGATAAAGAAGTGGCAATGTAACAGCGGTCCACTTGTAGACAGCACCTTACCCTAAATCCAATGCAATTGCACCTAAAAGAGAGTGACTATGCACCTTGGACAAATAGTGCTGGTTATCAATCTGCAAGTAACATCTCACTTGATATTGTTTGGGAAATGTATATTTGCCTGTCTGCATGAAGATCGCAGAAAATCACAAAAGAGGATTGCTTGCTGAGTGCCACTAAATTCCATTAATGACCCAATTAGGAAACACATCACAACCACGCAATGGTTTGCAAGCTCTGTGAGTTTCAGAACTTTGGTTACTTTGCAAACTGTAAAAAACAAGAGGAAAGTTCTCTTGCACTGAGAAGATTCATCAGATTCTTTGCAATTTTCTGTCAAGATTCAAAGATTCAAGATTCAAAATAAATGTTTATTTGTTGTCATATTTACTATACACAAAACATTAGCTACAAGGAGCTATTTTATAACATATCACAAACAAAAATATTTGAAAGAGTAAATCAATTCAAAACAGAGAAATCAGGTAAATTAGGTTGGTAAAAAATGAGTAATAAAAATCAAGTATAAATAAAATAAGGTAAAATGATATAAAAACAAGACATTTAATATTTACAGCAGATTAATAATTGGAATTGGTAAATGAAATGAAATGTACCCCAGGCATGTGAGCCTATTTACATAGATTACATCTGCATCTATTGCCATTGTAGGCTTTTAGCTTGGATTTTAGAGAGTCAATGGTGGTACAGTTTTCAAAGTCCACTGGGAGGCTATTCCATAATTTTGGCCCTTGGGATCGAAGCGAGTGATCTTCAAATCTTGTTGTCCTTGCCCTTTGGATTACGAAGTTTAGTCCAGTCCTTGAGACTTTCTCTGCAGGTGAAAATATTTCTGACATGTAGTTCGGCCCAAGTCCTTTTAAGCACTTAATTTAAAGCCCCTGTCACACCTGGCCGTTCTGGATTGGATTGCGTGTCTATAACGTGCTTAACACGCTGGTAAACGTTCTGTGTAAGTTGAATAAGTTATACACACGTTTTTCACATGCTACAAACACGTTGATACTATGAGGTTATATCATAGGTGCAGTACATCCCCAGTATACTCCCTGAGACCCCAGTATATTCCCGAGACCCGAAGGGTCGAGGGAATATACTGGGGTCGAGGGGAGTATACTGGGATGTACTGCACCTACCCATGGTATGACCTTTTTATCCCATGTCTAGGCACATTTTTCTATTTAATTGAAATTAGTAACACTGTGAGATAAACAGTCATCCATCTGTCTTTCAAAATGACTTGAACCAGCTTGTGACTTACATGTAAACATCTTATATATAGCAACTCCATAGCCTGTATATAATATACATTGATAAACCAACCAATCATCAATTAATCTATCTATCTATCTATCTATCTATCTATCTATCTATCTATCTATCTATCTATCTATCTATCTAACTATCTAACTATCTATCAATTAATATATCTATCTATCTATCTATCTATCTATCTAACTATCTATCTATCTATTTATCTATCTATCTGTCTAGCTGTCCAGCTATACTGTTAGCATTAATATTCAAAAATAGGATTGGCTGTTTGACAGGTTGAGAAGTTGATTGCTGATTGAATTATGTAAAGCTTCTAATAGTCTTATGATTTAGTATTATGAAAAATAAAGTGCTGCTGAACTGACCACTATTTTTACCATGACATTAAAATTGTATTTAAAACATCAGCCTAATATTTATTACCGATTCTATGTAAAATTCAACTTTCAATAAAATATCAAAAGTTGATAAATTAAAGTATATTATACACTTCCAAACAACAGAACTGTTCAGAATTAAGAGAGTTTGAAATTGATTTTATAACTTTTAAGAAACATACAGTAAGAGAGCCCTTGTTTCATTTTAAAATTAACTCTATCTAGACATTTTTATTCAAATTGGTGACTCTAGTTGCTTTAATTAAATTAGACAATGTTACCATGCTCCAAGAAGTCTAATCCCAACAATGAAAACACTTGAAAACTCTGTGCACAGTGGTGGAGTGGTGAAGAGGTGGATTATTGATTTTTTTCTTCTGTGCAGTCATGCATGAACTCTGGCTTGTCTGGCTCAGCTGAAAGTGGGTGTGTCACATTGCTGCACTGTGATTGGTTAATGAATCTAAAGTCAGTATACTCCCTGGCAAACAGTGGTCAGCTGACCATATACTGGTTTTTCTCCCCGATACTGACTTTTTCCCTGCTGTATTGGCCCAGTAAAAAACACAGTATCAGGGAGAAAATGTGCCTAGACATGGGATAAACGCTGAAATTCGTTGTCACACGTCCAGAGAACGGAGAATTAATAAGCATGTTCAAAAATCACTGACGTTCATCAACGTGTGAATTGTACAGCCTAGTAAGGTATAAACACGTTATTGGTAAGTTATGGGATCGTTATAGATAAGTTGGCAACGTTCTCTGGTCGTTTTTCATTCGTCTTTCATGTTTTTCCTTCGTTTTTCATAAGTTATTAATGTTTCTCATTCGTTTCTTATACACGTCCAACTTTCCCTAGTTTAATAGCACATTATCTCAGGAAAAATCTGACAAAGGTGGCATAAGTTATCCACTCGTTTTATACACGTTTTCCACTCGTTTCATACTCGTTTTCAACTCGTTCTAGACACGTTTTCAACTCGTCTGATGTTCGTCCTGAGGGCATAATTGCCCCAAATAAGCTACTGAAAATAACGTTGCTTGTAAGTTATCTGGACGTTCCTCAGAACGTCAAGGTGTGACAGCCACTTAAAGAGTTCACATATGATAGCCTTCTCTCGGTTTATTTCTACAGTACACATATTTGCCTTGACTAGCAAGATCTCGTAACTTGAACTAACTTGTCTGCACATGGAGTCACTCTAAAATATTTCAGACAATTTTTTTTGTCCAAATGGATTTTTAAACCAAGCATGGTGGCTTATGCATAGAAGTTTGGATTTCCCAAAACAATACGGTCGAACAATTTTTCTGCACATCCAATCGGAACGATCTAAAGGACAAACTCAAGTGACGACTGCACAGTCTGCACTCACAAAAGACCACAAGAAAAGGGGTGCCTGATGTGATATTCTAACAATTGGAACACTGAACATCTGAGCGGTTGTAACATTCCATCCTGCTCTGCAAAAGTTCTTTGTCTGCATGGATTTGAACACTGACTGCATGGTGAACCGACAATTCAATGTATTTCAGTGGACCTCCAATGCAACATCCCGGCTGGGAGATATCAAATTGGTTGCCGCTTGTATCAGTGTCAGTACTAGGCAAGTATAAGATCCCTCACAGGGGGTAAATGTGTAACATGTTGAGGACTCCCACTATAGCATCTTATCAATCAACTCTCAAGAGCACCCAGAACTTGGCTTATAGGGCAGAACAAATCATATCTATTTATCTACCATTCTGAAATTAATTCATCGCCCTGGGCTTCCGGAATGGCTGGTTTTTCTTGACACTGCTTGTCGCAACCCAACACCTTTACTCTTAAAATATTGTCCCTTTAGGATTCCTTGCAGCTCCGCAATATATATCAAGTTCCAGGTTTTTAACACCTCAAGAGATACGGAACTGCCCCTGCATCAGCAGTGCCTAAAAGGTCAGCGAATTACAGCACGGATGTATGTGATAGAAATGTAATTGCAAAACGCAGTGTTATTACAGATCTCATATAATTGTGCCATGTCCGATGTGAATGTATGCAGGGATGATGTCTGTATCTCAATACTGACCTCACTATCTGGGCACTCCCTTTGAGCATTTGAGACCACAGCTCAAGTATTGATTCCAACTGCTAATAACAAATTAGGCTTACTGGCTGAGTGTGAATAACAACTGATTGATATGTTTTCATATGTGTAATAATTATTGTGCATGATGGTTTATTCAGTTGGAGCATGTTAGCAGGGATTAGAAACTTTTGGGTGTTTTCAAAACATCAAACAGAATGGTCAGGGCTCTCCAACATTTTAGCAGTTTCTTGTAGATTTATAATGATCTGATCCATAGGGGCTTCTAAGGCATGGTCAATAAACATATAAGTATATATAACTTATATTATATGAGTAATATAAGTATCTATAAGCTTAGAAATCCCTATGATCTGATCAGGGACGGTTTCAAGTAACACAGCTGAAACTGTGACTATACCACAGTGACATCAGTATGCTTATACTGACGTCACATGAGCACTGTGGCAGTTGAAAAGAACATGGCACACTAATAAGGGATCTTTAATAACACATCAGATGTGAAAACAGGGCCAGGGTTAGGTTTAGGATACAATTTAAGGGCAGCAATTAAGGTAAATTTATGGATAGAGTCAGGGTTTGAGTTTCAGCTGACCCTTTTTTTTTTTTCTTCATTACATTTCTGTAACAAATCTGCTCACATGTCAATTTTCTCTGACATTTGATGCATTGTACATGTATCTCGTCCTCGATGAGACAGCGGTAACTAGCAACAACAATGAAAAACCCTTTCCTCCCTTAATTTGTGTGAGCAGCATAGTTGTCCTTTCTGTCCTCATTACAAAGTTTTATGCCCTTGGAAAATGATTTAGTACTACAAGATAATACTTACAGAAAACATATAAAATGGTGTACATAATTCATGTTGTACAATTGGCATCAATTTTATTTATGTATCTATAAATTTGCCTTTGTGCATGTGAATATGCAATATTTTGTGAATGGGCTACACATGCTTGATTCTCATCAATAAAGTATTCATCGTTATTTTTTATTACACCGTTTATAGCATTTATGGATATCACGTACAATGCCATATGTTTATATATTTATGTAAATTCAATAACTGCAACCCATAATTTTGAGGGTTCGATTTCAAATTGATGATATGGAGACATAACACAATTTGGCATTTTGAGAAATATACATGGAGTCAAAAGACACATAGACTTTTTTGCTATCCAGGGGGCGCTTCTGTTGGCAGCCATATTTACAGACATTTTTAGATCCTGTTGTGTTCATATCTATCACAACGCATTCCCTGTGAATGCATTCTGAAGTGCCCAACAACTCTCGATGTACGATTATTGCGGTACTGTCACAGGGAATTTCCTTTGTCTTAACGGTGACATTAATGTCATAATTGGTGCTAAGAGATAGAACAGGCAGTTCTAAAGAAGTCCGAAGAGGTGTGCGTTTCACCATGTCAACACATGCGTCATTGTCTTGCATAAGTTTCTCTTGAATTTCGAATGATTCAACAGAACTTCTGTCCCACTTGGTAGTATCACTGTATTTAACTCCTGTAGTATGGCCTGAAATTAAACAATATCCAATTTGAGATGAACCTCAGAGCACAATAACCAAACCATTCAACAATGAGTGCACAATAAACCAAATCAGAGTTCACAATAACAACCCTGAGTATTGTTGAAATGTATATAATGGGGAGACCATTTTCTAACTATGGAGGGGGGACTATGGAGTTTTTTTTTAAATAAATAATTTGCTGCTTTGTTTTGGTGAGATAAATAAATCCTTTCTGGACACTATTTAAATGGATCATTTCTTCTCAGGGTCATGTCCTAGCAAAGTGTTGCTCGATTTAGGAATGAATATTCTGCTGGTATTATTGCCTCCATTACCGTGAAATGAATTTCCCGCCGAGGAAAACTCCACCCCCCACCTGATTATTAAAAAGTCCCCCTATATCAAGTTGGCGCACCAAAGAATAATCTAATATCCTCTCCATAAGACATAGCCAGTACATAAACCCCTAATAACCTTGATGGAATGAAGTTTACACAGGGCGAGATTTCGCGAAGGGGCCTTGGCCTATTTGACGGAGTTGTAAAGGGCCTGGGGTGCAAAGTAGAGGTCTGCGCGGTGCCTAATTTGCAAACCGCAACCGCACTGCACCGCAAAGTTCAGAACCGCAACTGCACTGCACCGCAGACAACTGGAACCGCACCACACTGCACCGCGGCCCAGCAGAACCGCACCACACTGCACCGCAGTGATGTATCACCGCAACTGCACCGCACCGCAGCTAAAAACCGCATTATACCCGCGACCATTTTCTTACACCACTAGTAAATATTATGAAAGGTGAACTTATAATACTTGCAGATCTAATATAGGATGAATATATGGATTCAGAATTTGGTACTGAACC
The DNA here is from genome assembly GCA_026936325.1 of Platynereis dumerilii. Classification (NCBI taxonomy): domain Eukaryota; kingdom Metazoa; phylum Annelida; class Polychaeta; order Phyllodocida; family Nereididae; genus Platynereis; species Platynereis dumerilii. Next base: position 2,331,912 of record JAPTHN010000013.1, on the reverse strand, counting down.
AAGTGAGAGTAGGCCTATCTTCTAGTAAAAGTTGATACTACAAGTTTAACTCGAAAGATTGACCTAAATGGTATAATGAAAACGGACTCATTTGCGGGGCTTATTATTGTTCGAAGCAGAATTCAAAGATATCTATGGATAGGTATTAAAGAACAAGTTAAGGATATGTTAGGGTTTCAGATGTTGATGAATATTGATCTCAGTCTATCTGAACGTTTGAGATTGTTTTGGACATAAAGAAAGGAAGGAAGGAAGGAAGGACTGAATGAAGGAATGAAAGAAGGAATGAAGGAAGGAAGGAAGGAAGGAAGATAGATAGATAGTAAGATTAAGGATTTATGAAAGGAAGGAAGCGATAGATAGATTGATTGATAGAGAGAGAGAATCTGAAATTCTGATTTGCAAAATTTTCACAAACATGTAATGTGCTTGTTTACTGCAGGTCTTCTAAATAAACCTATTTGAAATGTGTGCCATTAATTATAGTTTGTTATATCTCTGATTGATATGTTGAATTCTTCCCATTTTTCATTGACTAGGAATTTCTGATCTCAAGTTCATGGCTGTAATTAGATTCCACAATTTATTTTCCTCCACTGGTTTACTTGACAGTTTTGAATTTAAGGAATACTGTATCAATATTACAATACATTATTGCAAGTATAAATATGGCTAGAAAGTTGCACCCCTATAAAAGGGTAAATACAATTCTTGTTTAACCCCTATCCAGCTATTGTTTTGCCTCTATTGTTTCACTGTTTAAACAACATTGTACCTGGTGCTAATTTGCTAATTAGCAATATGGGTCACATATAACTATACTTTAAAACATCTTAAACACTAAAAGTTTGATATGAATATATTAATATTTCAAAAATAATAGCTTTTAGATGAGTATTTTTTTGTTTTTCATCAAACTCATTAAATTGATAAAATGACGGATAAATGTGCAGACTGCATTTGTGTATGGAGAGATGGATAATACTGATAGATTGACTGATCGATTACATGATTGATGGACAGATTGAATCTGGCTGATTGACTAGTTTTCAGATTTTTTGGTTCATTGATTGCCTGCTTGGAATGTGCATACCCAACAAACACCATTACGTTTAAATTACGTTTATAAACGGTCGAAAATCCGTTGAAAAACCGTTTTTTCATTACGTTTAAATAATGTTAAATTGGATGGTCCAAAAAACATGATTTTAACGTTTAACACAAACGGTTAGAATAATGTCATGCCGATGTTTCCAAAAACAGTTTCCAATTGCGTCAAATAATCAGCAAAATTACGTTTGTTTTTAACAGTTTTCAAAAACGTTTTTTAAACGTTATTTTGATGTTTTCTCCCATGGTTAAAATTTATCATTTATTTTCTGTTTATATAACATTTTTATTTCACTCTTTTGGCAAACATTTATTCAACGCATCAGAAAGATGTTTTTAGAATGTTTGCCAATGCATGCTTTTATAGCATTATTTGGAGAATGGTTATTTTACGTTATGAGAAAACCGTTATTTGACGTATTTGGAAAATGTTTTCATTACGTAATGGAGAAAGCGTTATTTTTACGTTTTGAGGAAACATTTTTTCAACGTTTTTGGGAAACGTTTTTATTACGTTGTGGGGAAAACCATTTTTCAACAGTTATATTTCAACATTGGAGGAGGAATGCTTTTATTATGGTCGGGGTGGCGCTGTGTACATTTGATTTGTTGTTTGTATTTTTCTTTTTATTGCATCTAAAGGATCCTGTGTCACTGCTGGCCTCATCATGTTCTTCCACTGCAAAGAAAGTATTTGTGATAAGTAAATTGTTATTCACTAGTTACATGATAAATACAAAATGTCAATAATACATAGGCCTATATATGTGAATAAGTTATAAATCTCATAGAAATAAGGGTATAAGCCAAACAATAAAACAAACCAGCAGAGATTTAGAGAAGGCAGGTAAATAAGAAAGGAAGACAACATCATTGAAGGAAAGAGAAACAAAAATACAAATGGGAACTAGAGTATTCAGGATTTTAATGTAAAAAAAATGAATCCCCATATTTTTAGTATATTTTCATTTGTAAAACCCCCCCCCCCCCCCAATCTGACATTTTCTGGATCCACCCCTGGGGAAGATAGGAAGGACAGGATGTGATAGAAAACATAAGACTGGAAGGATAAGGTAGATGAGCCAGATAGGAAAGATAGAATAGATAAGCTGCATTGCAAGGACAAAGTAGATTAGTCAGAAAGAAGAATAAGGTAGAAAGTATAATATATGAAGGATACGACAGGAAGGAAAAGATAGATAAGTTACATAAAATTGATGAGATGGATTAGTTCAGGTAGACATTATCAATTTGATAGGTTTGATGGACCGATTGATGGATAGATAGATAGAAAGATATATAGAACGATACAGAAAAAGAGCCTCAAATTGAACGTTTCTAGTAACTCAAATTAAATACTGGTCTTTGGTAAATTTTTAAAAAATGCTAGGAGGTTAGGCCTAATCAAGGGAAAACTATTTTTTAGATAGATAGATAGATAAATAGATAAATAGATAGATAGACAGATAGATAAATAGATAGATAGATAGATAGATAGATAGATAGATAGATAGATAGATAGATATTGATTTGATTTTGGGTAGCATAAGCAAGATTATGATGATAACAATACCTGGAGGCTGCAGCCAAGAATTCCTCAAGTGATGTGTATCTGTAGAAAAATCCTGGAAGAAAAAGTGAAGTTATACAATTAGTGTTCTTTACATATTTCAAAATATTACAACCCAAATAATGTAATACATGTTTCTCAATTGATAAGAAATGTTGAAAAACTCACCTAGTATGTGTCTTCAGCATGATGTTGCCTGAACAAAATCTGGACACTTCTAGTTCTATCTACTCTATAGCATGTGCATTCAGCCATGGAGGTTGTAAAACTGAGTTTCTTGCATAAATTATAGGGGGTAATTAGGGGGTAATTAGCCACTCTGGAAATGTAATTCGACTTTGCTCTACAATGAGCAAATTATATTGCAAAATAAATTCTTGTATATTTATATATGTGTATTTGAATCTTAAATTAGCATTGCATTTAATTAATAGAGTTTGCAAAAAGAACGTTAAATGTTGGATTATTATTTGGAATATGCCACAATATAGTTATAATTATAGCATGCCTATATTATGATATTGTGTTACATGTAGATCTATACAATTTACATATTTGACCTGTCTACTTAACTATCTAGTTATCTATTTAGTTATCTATTTATCTATCTTGTTATCTATTTAGTTATCTGTCTTGCTATCTATCTAGTTATCTATTTAGTTGTCTATCTAGTTACATGTAGATCCAAAAAATGCACAAATTGGACCTGTCTACCTATCCATCTAAGTTATCTATTTAGTAATCTAGTCATCTTGTTGTTTAGTTATCTATTCTTCTGTCTAGTTATCTATTTAGTTGTCTATCTAGCTGTCTATCTAGCTAAATGTAGATCCGCAAAATTTACAAATAGGACCTATACTTGTCTGCCTATTTATTAAGTTATCTAGTTATCTGTCTAGTTAACTTATCTATTTTAAAGTGATCTTTCTAATGATCCATCAAGTCATCTATCTATCTATCTATCTATCTATCTATCTATCTATCTATCTATCTATCTATCTATCTAATCTATCTATAAATCTATCTTTCATCTGTCTTTAGAATTCTAGGACGCATGATATTGCATTGTCATTTTAACATGTGAAAGATAGGACGGACCTGAGAGGAAACACCATGTGTTCTGTGTGCTGCAGCCACAAGTGACAAAATGTTGTGCTTTTAAATTTTAGTAAAAAATTCACAGCACAGCAACGGAGGTAGATAGGAAGATGATTTTTGGTGCAAAAGATGCGCATATAAGTCGATATAAGCTTTCTATCCTGGCTGTGTTATTTTCTTCTTTAGAATAAAGCATTAAAAGGCCGAACAACGGCATTTTTTCAGATTATTTAGTGCCTTTTTCTGCTTAGAGGTCTAAAGTTTGCTATAAATTTTGGGGAAAACAATTTTACCAACACCCATCATCAAGTATATCATATGCAGATTCCAAAAGTGCGAAACATTTGTTTGTGGGTGAAATGGTTGTTGATTGATGACGAGATACATTTTAACATGCAAGTCAAAAGAAACACAACTCGCCCTCATGCAATATTAGTCACCTTAGTGCTATAAAAACTGTATATATATATATGTGCTGTGCGATAACAGTATAATCTAACATAATAATTTGGATTAACATTCTATGATGAAATCACTTGAAAATTGGTTAAATATTTTGAAATTGGATTTTTTATATTGAGGTACAAGAAACATTGAATTTGCTTTAAAGTAGGCATATACACAGCCATTCTGTCATAAGTATATATAATCCAAAACTTCAAAGTTTTCTTTCACAATCATTGTACAATGTTTGCTATTATGCCAATTCCATGTAAAATTCTATTGCAGTTTTAAGATTATAAATTGATACACAATTAAGTATAGCATACACTTCCAATAAACGAAAAATTAATTTAATTGGCTTCAGTTTAAAACTCCAGGAGAGCCTCAATTGCTTGCTTTACTGAGTCTATACTTTTGACGTCAGCAACAAAAGAAACATGGGTTCTTCATAGCATTAAAAACAATTTATTTTATGATAACCTCAGGTATTCAGCCACACACATTTTGCTTGAATCTGTCCTTTTGACTTTTGCTGTAAAAACTTCCCATATATTTACAATGTAAGAATAATGTATTTTCAATGTTGCAGAAATACGTTCTCAAATAACGTATTTTTAACGTTTTCATTGAACATATTAGAAACGTTAAACAATGAAGTTAAAAGTTTAACATTGTCATTCAGTTTCAAGTTAGCAGGTTAATGTTGTCGGTCAGCTCAGATATTCAGTTGAAAAGGTTTTATTTCAACATTTTGAAACGGATTATAGATAACGTTTTAAAGATGCTTTTAAGTTTATGTTCAGAAACACTTTTGAAATAAGCATTTTTTCAACGCTAAAGCCAGATGTTAAATTGACATGAGAACTTTACCAAAATTCATAATGTCAGAATAATGTATTTTATGCATTACAGAAACTTATTTTCTGGTAACGTATTTTCAACATCTTCATTAAACGTTTTTTCCACGTTAAAGAAATACGTTTTCAAAAAACATATTTCTAACATTTTCTTGAAACATTTTGTCAATGCTAAAGTCAGATGTTAAATAGACATTAGAACTTTATCAACATTCATAATGTCAGAATAATGTATTTTATGCATTACAGAAACTTATTTTCAGGTAACGTATTTTCAACATCTTCATTAAACGTTTTTTCCACGTTAAAGAAATACGTTTTCAAAAAACATATTTCTAACATTTCCTTGAAACATTTTGTCAATGTTAAAGTCAGATGTTAAATAGACATTAGAACTTTATCAACATTCATAATGTCAGAATAACGTATTTTATGCATTACAGAAACATATTTTCAGGTAACGTATTTTCAACATTTTCATAAACGTTTTTTCCATGTTTAAGAAATACGTTTTCAAAAAACATATTTCTAACATTTTTTAAAAACATTTTTTCAATGCTAAAGTCAGATGTTTTATCGACATTAAAACTTTACCCACATTCATTATGTCAGAATAATGTATTTTATGCATTACAGAAACATATTTTCAGGTAACACATTTTCAACATTTTCATTAAACGTTTCAAAAATGTTAAACTGTAACGGTTTGAATGAAACGTTTTCCATTAACGTTAAAATTTGGTTAAAAAAACGTTATCAAATAACGGTTTGAGCACCGACCGCTATAAAACCGTTGAAAAACCGTTTGTGTTTGCTGGGTATGGTCATGCAGCCAAACTATGGTGCTAATTATGACAACAATCAAAGAGGGCTGCTCATAGTATTGATGAATACAATTATCTCACTTAAAAACCATCAAGTGTTTTCATTGAAAAAAAAAATGTGAATTTGGAATTTAAACATAGATGAATTATATTTGGTCAAAACATATAATATGAAACGGCTATAACAATTGATGCATCTACAAAATATTGCACATCAACCATCTCCTAAATTTCTGGAGTAAATAAATTTAATGAATTAACATACATGAGTAATACAAGAATTTAATAAGTTATTATATGGGAATACAATTTATAAACATTTAATAAACGGTAAAAACATTAAGTAAATACAATTTAATCAACCCTTCTGACAACTTATTCTCCCTGCAAGAATGAAGACATGCGCGGTTCCGATGCGGTTCTTGTGTCATTAATGAAAACCCGCAACTGCACCGCACCGCATCCATTTGATTTGCGGTGCACTGCAACCGCACCGCACTTCTTAAGTATAAAACCGCAACCGCACTGCACCGCAAATTTTCAAACCGCACTGCACTGCACCGCACACTGCACCGCAACCCGCGCGGTGCGGTGCTGACCGCGCAGACCTCTAGTGCAAAGAGAATGTCAAGGAGAGTTCCATGCAGTCGCTTTTCATATGATACTATGGTGTGTCAATTTTAACCTATTCTGCAAATCCAAAAAGGCCTAGTGGTAAAAAGGTGGTATTTGATCCAGGGAATCCAAATCTGTTCTCGAAATTAATATACGGCTATCGCTTGCTGGGTAAATTTTCAATCAACGTTTTGGATTTTTTTCGATTCTGAACCACTTTTTCTAATCCGCGGTTCTCTGTAACTTTGTCAATTTTTATCACACATCATTCTAAATGCCATGGTTGGAAAGGTCTCAAAAAGAGCTTCAATTTGCATACCAACATTAATAGTCTAGGGTAATACCTCAGTTTTTGTCTACTCATTGGTTGGCAATTTTTGTTAAGAAAGCCATCGCGGAAGGACAAGACCAGTTTAAAAAATATTTTTTCTTTGCTTCATTGCTAAATGCTGTGATTCTCATTCCCCAAACAGTTGGATAACAAAACATAATTATTTTTACAATTTTTGACCATGGAAATGCCTGCTTTATGAGCAATGGGATTTTAGTGTAAATTGCGTATAAATCGCTGAAAATATCAGAGCCTGCCTGTCAAATTTCATGCTATATCTCCTCAAGAATTGACTACAGGATAACATGAGGGGTACAATTTGAGAGCTGATAGTGTTGTTGATCACTTGGTACCACTCACACCTTCCTGGATTCAGTTTAGGTGAAGATATGTTATGAAATATAACAGCACTGTTTTCGTAATTTGAACATTTTCAGTAAAATTTAGCATTAAAACTTAATTACTCAAAAGCAAGGTATTTCCGAATTCAAAATTTAAAAAGTTGTAATTTTTGGCAATTTCATTATTTGGAGAATGACAATCAATGCTATTGGAACTGAAATAAAACAAAAATTTTCTTAAAAGCAGGTTTAGTCATTCTGCCCTGCATTTGTAAATTATAAATGTTAATTGACGAGCAGATGGGAGTTGAAATATTGTCATAGACCATTGATGTTGGTATGCAAATTGAAGCTCTTTTCAACCATGATATTTAGAATGCTGTGTGATAAAGATTGACAAAGTTATAGAGAATGGTGAAAGTACGAAAAAAAATCAAAACTTTGATTGAAAATTTACCCAGCAAGGAATAGTCGCATCTCAATTTCGAGAACAGTTTTGGATTCCCCAGGTCAAATGCCATCTTTTTAGAACTAGGCCTTTTTGTATTTGCCAGAAAAGTTGAAATTGACACGCCCTAAATTATGATACTCACTGTATAACATCATATTTTTGCATTTCTAGCATCATGACTGAAGCAATAAGTATAGGTTATTCACCATGGCAGAGACAACATTATGTGATCTATCACCCGGAGACTTAAGCTCTAGCTGTGATGAACTCATATTCCTGATCCCATGGTGAATAACCGGCTTATACAATGAGACAAACACTCAAACAGTCAAACATGAGAGGATAACTGGAAAAAAAAGAATATGGGAATTATTTCCCTGAAATGCTGGCATATGATTGGCTGCATGGCAGAGGTGTCGAATGGTATACGTTTAGGTTATTCACCAAGGCAGAGACATATTATGTGATTTATCATCCGGGGACTTAAGCTCTAGCTGTGATGAACACTTATTCCAGATCGAAAGGTGAATAATCAGCAAGCACTCAAAGAGTCAAACGTGAGATGATAAACTTGTGGACAAAGAATATGGGAATCTTCCTCAAATACTGGCGTGTGATTGGCTAACAGAGGTGTCTAATGGTATTTTAAAATAAAGTCATTTGTACTGGTTTGCAAAAACCTTCATGGCAAAGATACGATGAAAACAGTTAAATAGTGGAAAACTTATGACACATGTATCTGGCTGATATCCGTTGTCCAATAAAATTCTATTTAAATATAAAAATAAGGCTTTGTCTTTTTTTTTTACAAATTAGCAGTACATTTGTACCCAAATTGGGAATATTGCTCTTCTTAAATTGATATAGCTACCTCTTAGAAAAATCCAGTGGACGTCTGCATCGTGCCCTCTTATAGAAAGGTAATTTATTTTCATAGGATTGTTGATTTGACAACTGATGATAATTCTGTGGCCAACGACAAGTCCTTCTCCCAATTTCAGCATGTTGTTTCCCCATGACATCCAATAAGGCTTGTACTGGTCTGTTTCTAAGGCAGGGTGGGGTGCATTCTGAAAGATGGAAGTACTCATAAATACAAGGTATCATGCCGATAGCATTACAAATATATTAGGTCATTTAAATTCACGGATTACATGTGGATATGGTCGAGCATTAACCATATGCATAGGCATATGGCAGGGGGGACGTGGGGTCGCCCCCCCCCCTCCAAAGTTTGGAAAACAGTACGATTCGGGCAAAAAGGCAAAAAATTTGGGCAGACGATTAAATAAACACTATTGAAAATTAATGATTTCCAGGCAATTTTTAAAGTTTGAAATGGCATTAAATCTAGATCTTTAAATTTGGACAAATGTCGATGCCCCCCCCCCCAAAAATAGCTCCGCGCCATAAGCCTATATATATAACCATGTGTTGTTTTTGAAGACTCTTCCATCGATGGAGTTTCCCGTTATGATTATAGTAGTGTTAAGGACTTAAAAAGGCAACTTTTAGATTCGTCTTTCAAAGAAAAGTATTTAGATTTTTGGTGCGCAAGTACCCTGTCTTCAAACTTATTTCAATTGCAAGGGACAGGTTCCGCTAAGAAAATTATATGGTTATTCCTCAAGTCATGGTTTTGTTAAGGATTTGATTTGATCACGATCACAAGTTGCTGAGTGTCTAGTTTTGCTTGATTGTTCAGTGTTCACTGATAGTGTCATAGATGTTAATATTATATAGATAGTGGATGGTGAGGAGACCAATATTGAGTTTTATTGGCCTAGGCAGTAATATTGGTCGAGGCCGTAGGCCGAGACCAATATTGCCTGCTAAGGCCAATAAAACTCAATATTGGTTGACTCAACATCCACTATTTGTTATATTCTGCAATAAAAATTTCAAGCTTATACATATTTGTAAAATACTGTTTTTTTTAAAGATATTTAATTTTTTTATATGACATACTACTTAATTTTTCCCATTATTTACAATGAGCATATTTATAAGATGATAGAACAACATTTCAAGAAGTTGGATTTCTTCCTACCCAGGCCCTCCCTTAAGTAATAGGCAATTAAGTGCACTGTTGCTGCTAAGAGCATAGGGGCACGCCAATATCACTCTCCACACACCAATAACACTTTTAAGACACCAATATCATTATTTATTGGCTTGTCATGTGACTGATCTCCTGGTACATGATTGGCTTTAAATTTTTGACGCAAAATATAACTGAATATTGTTCATAATAATGGCCATACAATGAAAGTTATACAAAGGGACAATTCCAGGAAGTTTGTTCACTAAATGTCACAGCAGAAGGTTCGTTTTTTTTTTCAAATAAATAATTTCTTGCCCAGTTTTGTTTCATGTAGAAACAAATACAATTTTGAAAATGGTTCACAGTTGAAATAAATAATTTATGTCGCAGTTATCATAAAATTGATAAATTATTGGCAAGGAAAAGTCCAAGGCCCCCTCCGAGTATCTAATGGATGCCCCTATATGTTATTCACCACGGGAGAGGGAATATGTGATTAGGGACTGTTCAGAATTTATGACTGGGGGGGGTGGGAGTTTTGCTGGAACTTCCCGTCAAAAATTGATACCCCCCCTTGAGTTTCATGCGGATTTTTAGTACCCCACCCTTAGGTTTCACGTGTATTTTTAGTACCCCCCTCTCGACATACAAAGCAGTGCTCATATATATACTGTTATACACTGTCATGCGTGCAGTTTCGCGTCATTTCGCGGACTTTTGCGCGTAAAAAAGTCCAAATAAAATTAGTTTATGCGTGTTTTTTAACATTTTTTCTTTGTTAAATTTTCTTACCCCCCCTTGAAAGTGTTTTCAAAAATTAATACCCCCCCCTTGAAACACGTGTGAAAAGTTAGTACCCCCTCGGCCAAAACTCCCACCCCCCCAGTCATAAATTCTAAACGGTCCCTTAATGACCCGAGGACTTTAGCCCAAGGTGTGATAAACACATATTCCTGATCCCATGGGGAATTACCGGCTTAGCAGCTTTTACCACGAGACAAACACTCAAACACTCAACATGAGAGGATACGTGAACAAAGAAGAATGTGACATTTATCGCGTGAAATAGAGGCTTGTGATTGGCTGACATAGCGTTTGAATGGTATAACGTTGTTTCACCCCATGACCCGACATATAGAGTTGCATGGGGACGTTTAATGTTATGGTTTTGTTTTTGTTTGGCAGATAATCATATGGTATCTCAGATTGGCCTACTCATTATACTTGTACAAGAGTCATTCATTATTGCAAAAATTGCTTTTAGTCAGCCCTGGACAGTTCCTGTACATATTGTTTTAGTAATAAACTGCTACTAAATTTTATTGTTGGATTGACAAGGGATGAGTGATCCATTGATAAATTTATTGCCAACTGTTTACAAAGTCATCAAAAGCATATATAAAAATTTTATTTGTTACATAAAATTTCATTTTGTGTTTTTGCTTCATTCATCATTCAACATTTCATGTTGCGTTGTCATGGACTATGTGCAATTTCAGAATGTTTTGTTTTTTTATAAATAATTGTTGTCTGTTTTTTATCGGCAAAGAACTTCCTAGAACTTGTTGTTTCTTGTCATAACAGACTCGAAATGAAGTTTTATCTTTTCTTATCTTATCTCATCTCATCTCGTCTTATCTTGTCTTATCGTGTCTTACCTCTTCTTATCTTATTCAAGCCTCTTCTTATCTTATCTTACCTCTTCTTGTCTTACCTCATCTTATCTTTTCTTGTCATGTCTTATCTTATCTTATCTTACCTCTTCTTATCTTATCTTATCTTATCTTATCTTATCTTACCTCTTCTTATCTTATCTTACCTCTTCTTGTCTTACCTCATCTTATCTTATCTTATCTTGTCATGTCTCATCTTATCTTACCTCCTCTTATCTTCCTATCATCTTATCTTACCTTATCTTATCTCACCTCATCTTACCACTTCTTATCTGATCTGATCTTATATTATCTTAGTAATTTCTCCACCTTAGCTAAATACACTCCTGCTCATAAATATGGAATACTTTTTTGGAAAAAAAGTGTCAAATCAAAGTAAATTTCGGAGTGTGATTGTAAGCAAGGTCCGTTGTAAAGGTCAAGTCATCTTCTCTAATCACTCTTTGAAAGCGTCAACTACATTTTTTGCTAGAATTTTTAATTTTTGGTTGAATGCACCTCACCTTAAAAAACCCCCTGAATTTCCATATTTCATGCTGCTGTAACTTTTTCTTAAGTTAACGCTGCAGCATGTGTCATTGGAAGTAGTCACCATTGAATCAGACCATCATGTGCTCCAGCAGAAGTTGCTAAAGTTGTCAATTTCAATGGAGAATGTTTAAGTATTCCATATTTATGAGCAACGATGTATTTGGTGAGTACAGTGGCAGAATTACAAGTGCTTACAGAAATGCGATAGAATTTTCCTTGTGAGGTCATAAGGTCATATCCCTATTCCTGCCATGTTATCATGTATGACTCCAAATTAGTTAGTGTGATGGTATTCTATAGCTATACTTGCATCAGGACCCGTGAACCCAAAATAAGTATATGGATCACATCCACAGTACTGTGAATGATAACATGTTTACAGCCATGACCGTAAGTTTTCACTCAGCAGCTATGCTTCACTACAGGTATATAATTTTGACCAATCATAACAAAGGTAATACTTACTCAATCTTCACCAAAATGTCAGGAATTATTGTCAGTGTGTAATTGGAGGTATTCTGATAAAAATTGTTCAATGGAATAATGTTACATAATAGCTGTGAGGCAAAATACTGAATTAGTTTAAATTTAAGCGTATAATCTTATGGTCCTGAATTGTAATTCATGATAGTAATATTCACCAAAGTGTCTGGATGTGTTGGGCATACACCAAATTAAACATTCATGACAAAATAATAATTAAATACTCAACTTTGACGTTGCCCGATCGAGTTTCGCTTGAAGTGTTTATGATTAGAAAAAATTGTTATTTTCTGATGTAAGAATAAAGTAGTAAAACATTTTTCTCATGATGAAATTTAACTTGTTTCATAAAATTCCACATCTATGGATGGCATTTGACACAATTTTCTTTCAAAAGATGAAGTGCACTTTATTTCCTATACCTACTTAAAATTTGGCCATATTTAGAGAAAATACCAGTTTCAGTGAAAACCGATAAACAAAAAATTCTACCTTGTATTTTATAATAATTTTGTCATGAATGCTTAATTTTATGTATACACAACACATCCAGAAACTTTGGTGGCTGTAACTACCATAAGAATAACATATAGTGCTCATCATAATAGATTTTATGCTCAAAATTCAACTTATTCATAGTTTTGCCTCCCTATTACTGTGCAAATATCATTTAATGCAATTACCTTACCAGAACACCTTCTACTCTGTATAAACTATAATTGCACACGATTTAGTGAAATTTGAGCTTTGTTTTGACTGGTCGCAATACAATGTAATTGCACCATAATGCAGCATTGCAGATTAGCGAAACCTTACGGCCATGGTTGTACCGCTATGTTCACTCGGGATCACACAATGTGGGTAACACAGGATATATCGGCCTGAATTGGAGAATTTTTTCCACATACCAATTTAAAGGAATAAATAACCAAAAGAAACATACCGCACAACCAGTGCTGTAGCTGGAACCCATCCGCAGAACAGCGCTTAATTTACCACTGACTTCTTTTCCAATCAGCATCTGGTACATGTTGTTATTAACAGCATCCTCTTGGTGTAAACCCAGAATAGCAATGGCATTTGAAGAGTCTCCTTTCACTTGAAAAACTAAAGAAGTTGCATCCCCCAAGAGAATCTCGTTCTTGATGACAGTCCCGGCAGATTGAGGCGAATGAAATGACAAGTTGCAGAATGCTTAAATAAAACAATAGGAAGGCCATTTTATTTTATAATTTTATTTTATGATTTTAGACAGCTGCCGGCAGTTGCTGAATTATTATAGCGCAGCAGATAAAGAACTGCTTGAACTGCTTTTAAAACTTAAAAAAAAAAAATTATTTTAATTCTTATCACATTATATGTAATTTATTTTTATTATCATTTTGTTGTAAATTCATGTAGGCCTACCGTAATATGGGGTGAATCGGGACAGAATTGGCCGTTTTTCTGTTATAGTATGGACAAAAATAAACTTAGAAATCAAAATATTTTGTCAAATTGTGTCCAAGCACATGGCCTAAGTATCCCCAAGAGCTTGAAACGATATCTTAGATTTCCAATGCTCAAGGCCCATAAAACCACTGTCCCAATTCACACACCCTAATTTTCACAATCATCACATCTTTGATTTTTTTAAACGATTGCTTCTTGTGAGTAAGTATTAGAAAACATGTTCAACTTGCTAGAAATGTATTTTCAGGAAAAACTGAAATCAATTTTATTGATAATATGTAAAATTTAAAAAAAGTGATAAATAACAGGAAAGTATCAAAAACTATAGTTTTTTTCTAATTTTGCTAGTGAATGATAATTCTGGACTAAATCCACTATTAATAATACTAAGTTCAATGATATTCATTAAAAAGCCACGCCAGAGCATTCAAATGAAAATCAGTACGGTTATTTTTGTTGATCCCAAAACTTTGTCATTGCCCTGAATCTGAACACATGATCAAACATACATAATCTCTTATCTAGTCTACTATTCGGGTCCCCTAATGGCCGAAACTGGGTTTTAAAAGTTTCCTGAAAGATTGGTGGCTCTAGTATTTATACTTTTTACAGAGCATGCAAAGTTTTGACCAGTCTTTGAGAATTCACTTTCCGCAGTACTAAGTTAAAGGTACTGCAGCTCCTCACTGCCTGCAGTACAAAACTGCACCGAAATATGCTCTGGTATGTCAGCTACAAATGTGCCAAAAATCAATTTCCTGAGATAATGTGAAGTAGGTTTTTGCTTAAGGAATAGAATGCTTCCCTATTCTGTCCCGATTCACCCCTGTGTCCCGATTCACCCCATATTACGGTACTCTAATTTTTTTTTTGAGTTCAATAAAATATCTATCTATCTATCGATCTTTATTGGTTGAATCAGTTCCTTTGAAACTGAACTTGTAGGGCTGTGGAGGTTTTTGGGTGGAGTTTGACTAAGAGTTGCAGTTCTAAGGAATTTTATTTTGGACCAACAGATTTATAGCCAGAAAGGGGCTACCATTTTGATCGGGGTCGGGTGGGGGGGGGGGGGGGGGGGTTGGAGTTATTCTTTGATGAATGATTTCTTGCCCAGATTTGGCAAAATCAATAACATTTCCAGGTAGTCTTGAAATATATAATTATTGGATAGTTGCTTTCTGATCAGAAATGAATATTTGGAACATCACATAGAGTAGGTCGTGGCAAGAAGCCCGGGTTAAGTGAGAGGCCACCCCAGGGGAATATCTAAACTTACATTTTTGGTGCTTTTTCTTATTGATAGGAATAGGATTGAAGCTAGAAGCTTATTAGGTGATGTCACCAATTTTCAGGACAAAGTTTGTCCGACAAACAACACCAAACCGTAGTAATTAAAGAAACAAAAAAGGTGAATGCTTAATGTAACTTTGATTAATTCTTTGAAAGTGGTTGACAGAAATAACTGTGGAAATTTTTAAAGTATAATGGATATCTGCATTGCTTCACTTTATTACCATCAGATAACCATATCAAAATATGTGGGTTTGGGGCGAGAGGCCCCACATGGTATGGGGCACGAGGCTCCCTTCACTAAGGCCTCGCAGCTGCTTCAGGAACCATTTAATAATGTGTACTTTACCTTAAATCTTGATCAAATAGCTAATTGAATGGATAGAAAAATTGGCCAAAATTGAAACAGGGCAAAAAATATTTTAAAATATATGTATGGACAGAAAAATTTTGAAATTCAGAAAAAGTGAATAGAATGCCTTAAAAATGAACGAAGAACCCTAAGAAATAACTTTCAGGCTGAATGCGCTCGCAAAAAAAATTGCCATAGGATTATAATAGGGGGGCTTCTGCCCGATGGGTGGGGTAAGGAGGCCATTTAAATTTTTTTACAAAAAGGGCCGTAACTCCTTTATTGAAATTGGTAGGCATTTGTTTCACTAGTTATAAGTAGAGTCAAGTGATCCCTTCCTGACTGCAAAAGCATTCAAATAACCAACCACGAAAAGTAGGTCAAATCGCACCTCGAAGTTAAGGGGGGCTGCATGCCCCGCGCTACTCTACTCGAAATAAATGACTATGTCATAAAATTATTTTAAAAAACAATACTTTGCATGTTGGGAACTGTGCACAATTGTAAAAGTATATTAATTATCATTTGGCAATCTTTTTCATGCACAAGAAAGTTCCATAAGCTTACCTCTGGTAATTTCTGTCGATAGCAAAACCAACCAGGTGAAGATGTTATCCATTTTCAACAAATACAGGCCTACATCCGTCTGCAAATGAAATTTTATATAAATGTTAAAAAGAAAAATGTATGTGAATGTTGATTATGCCATATCCCCCATTTCTCATGCCTTGGTTACTATGTCGGGTTCAAGTCCAGCCATCAGCGCATATTGGAAATCTGCGTATCAGTTGTTTTAGCTTCCTATATTAAAATAATAGATAAAGTTGAGTTTCCAAAGGCACCTACCATCAACCTTCTGACGTGCTCAACACGGACTGTAGCAATGCTCTTCACAATATATATTTATGCAGCGCTTTGGCAGATCGTTAAACATACATAGAAAACGGTTGGGGAAGTCATAAATAAAATAGAACAATGGTTCATCTGCCGAGTTAATGTCCCGTGAATAATTCAGCTCTCAGTGATTCTTTTTTTGGCGTGAATTAAATGCTCTTGATTGGCATTTACCCACCACTTTACACAGTGGCAATGCTGAAACAGGTTAAAGGCCCAATGGTATTTTACCATACCGTCCATTGTACAAGTATTGTCTCTGATAAAGCCCAATAGATGATAGACAGACAGATAGATAGATATGGTAAGTGCGGCGCTCTAAGCCCAGTTCTGAGTGCTCATGAGGGTTGATTAATGAGATTGGAGAGAGAGAAGTAATCATCAACATGTCACACCTTTACCCCATGCAAGGGATCTTTACTTGCCCAGCACAGACACTGGTACATGTACAAGGGGCCACAATTTAAAGTCTCATCCAAACCACATCCAGCTGGGATTTTATTCATGAAGGTCCACTGAAAATTTTGGGTAGCCCAACCAGGAGTCGAACCGATGCAGGCAAAGACCTTCGGCAGAGCAGACAGGAACTTAACCACTCAACCATCCAGCTGCCATTATGTGTTTACGTAAAATCAAAATTATTTATCATCAAGCATGTTCACACTCAAAGGCTCGGTTGGTTTTAAAAAGAACATAGACAGCATGTGAAACATAAAGAGGGAAAAAAGGGTTTATTACATGCAATATGAAAGAAATCACTCTTTGAACTGACTGCTTGCAAAATATAGTTTACTTTGTCTGCATGGAACCCAAAGGGAGAGGGGGGGGGGGGGGGTGGAGAAGTATTAAACTGGTATGAAAGCATTTTTAAATTCCGACAAAGCTGCACCCCTTCCCCCCAATCACAAATTCTGAACAGTTCCTCATTGCTGCATTGTTAAACATTGCCCCTGAAGAAAAACTGTTTATCAATGTTGTATGTGTTCTGTATTGCTTTAGGCAATCATTCTAATACTCTGTGGATTTTCCTTTACAATTTTATGCTCATACTTAGAGTGACGATTTTTCATGATGCGGTAAAAATCAATGAGTCCAGAAGTTGACCTTTACTTTTAACTTTTCTGCCACAGTTATGCATACTGTGATTTGTGGAATCATCAATGGTATATTTTTTATGGTATTTTTTCAGGGGAACAATACACATCATAAATCTACCTACAAAGGTCAGAATGTCTTCTGTCGCATACAATGCTGGTTGATGGTTGGCAATAGTCTTGTCACTCCGTCAACAAGTCTGTATCCATATGGTGATTACGACAGTGCTCATTGGTAGGTGGCATAAAGATAAAGGGCTATTTTTGTCTTTGGGGAATTAAGCCCACCTGATGACATATTATCTAGTTTGTTTGCAACTAAAATGAAATCCGGTGACCAACAATTAAGAATAATCTAATTGTTAACATTTTATAATCCCCAAATCTATGTATATATGATTCTAACCAACAACTGACCTTTCTAATGATCTGCTGTCTTGAGAATATAATCACTGGTTGACACAAACAATCAATCAATTCACTAAAGATGCTTGCATCAAGTTGGAAAAGGTAAATCCAACACAGCTGCTGTTGCTTGGAGATGCCACCTGACATAAATTCAGAGCTACAGATAGAGACAGAAATATTCATTGAAGTCAATTAACTGTGCACAGTGTAGTTAGACACCAATTTAACTGTAGAACCAAAAAAAGGTGGTGATTGTATGTTCTTCATGCATCTATTAATAAACTTATTCTAATTCTAATTCCAATTTGCAAGCTAACTAGTGATAATGATATTGATCCTTCACCTAGACGAGCATCATTATGCAAAAATCAATCTTGCGAGACCATTTCCTGATTGACTGTTTCTTTGTTCATTTGGTGGGTTGGTCTAAGTGGTAGCATGCTGGACTGCCAATCGCTGGGTCAGGGTTCACCCTGACTTATGTTGGATGGCTGTTACAATCATCCTTTCACCTCATTGCCGTGTCCTCCTCCTGTCCTAATTAGCTTACCAAGTGCATAAATACAGAACATATAGCCCCAATCATCCATCAATCCTTGTTCATTTGAGGTTTTGGAAAATTATGTTACGTTACAGATGATTTCATATTTGTAGAGAGAGACATGAGTAGTAGAAAATACATCATTTTTCCTGCAATTTCATTGGTTGAAAGAAGATATGACACCACTCTCTCCTGAAAAGTGACATAGTGTTTTACATGGGTGACCATGGCATTCTAATTAATTGGTCTCCTCAGTGGAACTGACCCTAGCTGTTTCAAATGAGAGTTTCTGTTTGTGTTTCACACATTTTTGGTACACACATTCTCAAAGTCCAATACTATACATTCAAGTGATTTGGATCAGATGATCCACATAATGATTATTTTTACAGAAAACAAAAAACACATGTATGTAGGTTACATGTAACATTTTCTCAGAGGAGGGCTCTGCTCAGTCGACATGACAATGGGCACAAATCGCTGGGTCCCTGGTTTGATTCCCACTATGATTTTCTTAGTGAATGTTGTCCACATCACTGGATCATCCTCTTGTCCTAAGGGACCATGCAGAATTCATGACTGGGGGAGTTTTGATGGAAATTTCTGTCAAAAGTGAAACCCCCTTTGGTTTCACGAATATTTAAAGTACCTCCCTTGTCTTTTGTTAAAATTTCATTTGACAATTAAGCATGTTGTGAAAAATAAGTACCCCCCCCCTTGAAACATGCTGGAAAAATTCAAATTGCCCCAAGTCATAAAGAGGGAATGCAAAAAGGGGTTCGACTCAAGTAAAACAGTAGAAACTACCACCCCCCCTCAATCAAGTCGTAAACTTTAATTCTGAATAGACCCTTACTGTAATCAGAGACAATGCTTTTGGTCGCGGCATGATAATTTAGCATACAGATATGTGAAGCCATTCAGAGTCGCCTTGAGACTGATTTAATATCAACTGATGCAATCAACAGTTGCAGAGGAGTGTGAAATACAACTTTTCATGAGGAAATATAAGATTTCATGTAGATTGCAGTTCGACACGTGTGAACACCTGCCACAATACCAAGCTGGCCTTTGCAGCAGTTTATAGGTTGAAATTACGAGCTCATTTTTCCACTCAACATTACTTCTTTGAAGCAAACTGGAAAAAGGTGACACACAATGTGCAGCTTTACCAATCACCTTGCAGGATTTTCAGATGTCAGACCAAAAATTTTGCAAAATTATTTGTTATTTGAAGTCGACAAATATGAAGTCATCTGTAAGGAACTGTGAAGACACAACAATACGTGTATAAATGTTTCCTTTTACTCAACTGCCATTCTAAGTAAATTAATTGAGAATATTAATTTTCATCCTGTCAAGATTAACTTAGGAAATAGCAAATATTGGATGTGTTTATACATAGCAACTTTAACTATTTCATTTGCCAAAAAAATCACTAAAACGGGTGTTCAGATTTACATTGTGATCTAAAAAATTTATTGGCACTTTGCTGTACAAACATGAAAATATTAAATATTCAGATGATAAGTCAGAGGAGTGTACAAAAAGATGTTTTTACATTTTTTGACATATCACATTAATATTTCATAATGCAACACTGGTTAAATTATTTTACAAAAGTGCAGACCAGTAGCCTAGACACCAGCCTATACCCATAGTTGCAATATGCTCGAATGTCACCAGTATTGATAACAAGAATTCTTTCTTTTTTTAAAGAATTGTAGATGGTTTTAAATTTTCAAAGCAGTAACCGAATATATACCAAAATATTTACATGAAAATATATATGATGTATAGATACACTGAGGAAAAAATCTGCAATTGTGTTTATACATATCTATACAGAGTGCACTCTACAAATATAACTTTGACGTCAACACTTTTTATACAGCTGCTTGCAGCCTTTATTGCAGGAGGAATTTTTAGATAGCTTCTGACCATATAGGAGGTCACACTATTTCACCTATCCCTTTAAAACTTTGTGTACAGTCTCAACATAATTTTACCTTGTTTCCATCAACTTTTGGTAAACTTCTATGACAATAATTTTTTATTTTCTCAATTAAAATGTTCCTTTTTCCCTCAATTTTTTTTAGAATGCTCTGTAGTGATAGCAGCAGCAACAGCCAACTGTCAGCCTGGGGACTGTTTGCAAATTCATTAAAGAGCTTAAAACTATGAAAGAAGAGAAGGAAGGAAGAATGGAAGGAAGATCTATCTTCAAGCAGCTGTTAAAGTGCTTGCACTTAATTTTTATTACTTTAACGGTCATATAACTGTTATGGTCCTCATTCAAATCATATTTTCACAATGGCGCAGAAATACATAAACTAATAAAGATCTGTATTTGGAAACTCTCGAACCAACACAGAAACTGATGACACTCTTTCACATGGTATTGAAAGATCAATTGACACATAGAATATGGTATTTGGATGATTTTCCCTGAGACGAGGCTCAAGATTTGAGTCAGATTTTTTGTGATATTTTGATCCAAAATTTCATTTTTGAAATTTGGTCTGAAAAATAGCCCATCTTATGTAGAACTTCCCCAGGAATCTGAATCTGAAGTCGGAAATACAAAATCTCTCAGCATTTTCATTCTGCGAATGTTTTTATAACTTGTCAATGGGAACGTAGCAGTTTTCGGAATATCTCTAACTTTCACTGCATATATCTCCATAGTACTAACTTTTTTGTCAACAAATATGCCTAACACACAGTGCCAAAGCACTAAATAACTCCTTATTATTATCCTGTAACAACCAGGCTCAAGCCTCAGATGTGGCCCTGTGCCCTTATACATTTTGCATTAAAGAAGCGATTTTTGACACGGCTGTCCAAGACACGTAACTCTAAAATATAATTATTTAATGGAGGTAAGAGCAGACTGTAATATTGACCAGTCACTGTAAAAAGTAATTGTCATGACTTGCAAACAAATTTTAGGTCAATCATGCATAGGCCTATGTTTTACTGCCCTTGCATTACCGACTTAGCCATAGATGGCTAAAATCCTGTAAAATTTGGTCGCAAAAAAAAAACTCAAGCTATCCTCTGGCCTCATATTGAACTTTCTAAACATAGCTTTTTGTAGCCAATATATCTGGGCACATCAAGTTTGATTTTGGTGACTCTCCAACAAAAATAGCAAGAGACTATGTGATCTGGATCATGAAATTTAGAATCTGACACTTTAATTGAGTTGCATATCTTATTGGCAAAGGCCTAATAAGTATGTTCGAACCAAATTCAGAATCTGGAAAACATTGCTCACCCTCCGAAGAAATCTGTTATGCCACGCCTGTGCAGATGCATCCAGAAAATTGAGTCTTACACTCGTAACAAGAAGATTTTATATGGAACCTTTAAGGGTTCTATAAGCTAGTATAGATAAGGAAACTTAGTGAAGTTTTTCAGGGTAAAGGAACTAAGGCGGCTACTAAGACATGAAACACCCACTTACATGTCTGAGTTATTTTGCTACTAAAACTAGTAGACATGGCCTCTCACATGGGTACTAACAGCAGATTTTGCTTCTTCTGACAATTGGGAGGCACCTGACAATCCTATATGAGTTAAACATAGGTACATGAGCTAGTTCCATCCCGTTACAGAACATTAAGTCTACTAAGGATGCCACCTCAGAAGGACAGTCTATATCTGCAATCCAAGCATTATTAGTACATCAATAATTATTCCCATTGTTACTAAAAAGATACAACTTTACAAAAGTTTTAAATTATATCATATTAAACTTTCTGAAACACTGCTGTAATAACTTTCCACAAGCGCAAGTGGCCTTAGTTCGTAGTAGCCAGCTTCAAAAAGTTCATTATTCAACTTTTTATAAGGTTCCCGCAGCGAACAAAAACCACAATTAGATAATCCAGCAGCACTGAACTCCCACAATGGAACCCATTTTTCTCAATTTGGGAGCATAAAGATCAATCATAGGGCCTTCCCACCAGCATTGTTCCTTTTCGATTCAGTTGAACCCTTAACAAAATTTTTCAGCTGTGGGTTCTTGATATATACCATCAAGAACCTTTTGTGTTAAGAGTGTATTACCCATATTACACGAGTTATGTAGATAACCTTTCTAAAATTGTGTCTGTTTGCGTCTGACTCAGTGTTTTTTGTGCACTACAAATACTTGGGACTAATCATAGACGACAGGTTAACCTTTACTGAGCATATAAAAACAGTTATGCGGAAGGTGAACAGAAGGATGTATTTTGTAAGAGCTATGGTGAAAATGAGGGTCGACTCAAAAATAGTTGCTTTATTCTTTAACAGCACTATTCCACCTGTGATTAACTATGGCGGGCTGACTTTTTATGGTAATTTACCTGAGTATCTGAAGAGGGAAGCAGATAAACCTAGACGCGTATGTGGAAGATTAACCAACAAAACCTTTCATCTAACAGACAATGGTGACGAATACAGAACTAGGCTTGATAAACAAGCTAGAAAAATCATAAAGGACTCAGGCCATCCATTGCATAGCGAGTATACCATGTTGCCCAGTGGAAGGAGATATAGGCAAGCTAAAGCAAGAACTGAGCGCTATAGACTATCCTTTATACCTGCATCTATAAGACAATTGAATCGTGCCAAATCTTGAACTCTTTCATTGATTATATTATTTTATTTTATTAAATTTCTGCACTTTCCCTCTGTTGTGATACATTTCATGCTACCAAATTTCACTTATGTGACAATAAATATATCTGTATCTGTATCTGTATCTGTAATTATACTTTTAAAAGGTGTATGAGTCAGTGGCGTAGCCATTAATTGCCAGATGGGGGGAAAGGGGGGCAAGCGGTATTTAAGAGGGGGGAGGGCAGTCACACACTTTCGGGGATTTGGAAATTGTGGAAACTTTAATCCAAAAAGATCTGCACAATGAATTGCTGTAATAAATGAGCCGTACATACACCGCTGCTCATAAATATGGAATACTTCAACATTCTCCATTGAAATTGACAACTTTAGCAACTTCTGCTGGAGCACATGATAATCTGATTCAATGGCAACAACCTCCAATGACCGCTAATGGGAAGGACATGTTGTTTAAAATTATGCATGCTGCAGCGTTAACCCCCGGAAAAGTTACAACAGCACGAAATATGGAAATTCAGAGGTTTTTTTAGGGTGAGGTTCATTCAACCAAAAGTTTCAAATTCTTGCAAAAAATGTGATTGAGGCTATTAAAGAGTGATAAGAGAAGATGACTTGACCTTTACAATGAACCTTGCTTACATTCAAACTCTGAAATTTAATTTTATTTGACCAATTTTTTTCCAAAAAAAAAGTATTCAATATTTATGAGCACGAGTGTATGATTCTCCCTGAAGAATGAAACAGAAAACACAAAAATGACATTTAGGAAAATTTTAAGACGCATCACATAGGAAAAATAATTAAAAATTGCCAAAATGTCTTAATATCATCAATTCCTCGAGGGTGGAAGAGGTGGCCTGCAAGGATGGTCATGGGGGGCAATTGTCCCCCTTGCCCCCCGCGGCTACACCACTGGTAAGAGTAATAAAATAACAACTAGTTTGGGCTTCTATTGTCTTTCATTTACTGTCGAAGTCGTAAATGTTTAACAACAAAGCCCATTAAGGCATTGAGTCTCAATCAATGCACTCCAATTTCGCCAATGACATTTTGAAAAAAAAAAGAAACTATAAATGATCATTGAGTAAGTAAGTAAGCAGATAATTCAAAACTTACCTGATTATGGTAAAAAATGGTTGTTTCCTCTCTTTCCTAGTCCAAGTTTTAGCTTATCCCATTGTAACACATTGCTATCAACAAAACTCTGGTTTACAAGCCATTGCTATCACTTGTACTGAGCTAAAGTTAGCTCAATAATAGCACATGACCCTGTGCATGGGTCCTAGGCCCCAGGGCTTGCTCAAAATGATGGAAGGCAGGAGCAATTGATCATTGAAAAAAATTCCACTGTCACATATAAGTTTTATGATTCCGCGACTTCTGAAAAACCGGTGTTACTTGTATCTGACGTACATGTAAATGCTAAAGAAGGAAGACTGCACCGCGTTGACCCAAAAGACATATTTAAAGTTAATGGTAATGAGCTACTTATCCAAAATTAATTATTGTTACATAAAAGTTCAACTTGCATATACTGTTCAGGTTTGTTCAATAAAATTCAATACCAAAGGTTTGTGTATTTACACATTAAAAAATCAATCAGTAATCACTTAGCAGTGCCTATCTGTACTTTTAAATCAATACAGAAACATGTCGAAGGACAAAAATTGCCATGCTAATTTTTAAGTTTCAGCAATATTACTTTACAGATGATCTCATAATTGTAGACACTGACACTGGATGTGAATATTTTTCTAGGACTTGTCATTCGATGACGAAAAGTGATGTCATAAATTTTTTAATGTCACTTTTCCATAAATGAAAAAATTCACATTCATATTCATTCTCTACAATATTATATGAAATCATCTGCAAACAAGCGGCTAGTTTGCAATATATAATTACTATTGACTTTGGTTGAGGTTTATAACAGGTTTTAGTTTGCCAGACACAAAAGACACATGTTATTTTGTTAATTACCACTATAGATTATACCAGAGGGATCAATTCCAGTCCACTATATTTTCAAGTGCCATACAATTTCAGTTAATTAATATTATCTGTAAATATATAATAGGCTCTTTTCTTTTTTGGACCATAAACATCTCACATTACAGAGTGATATGTGTATTTGATGACAACACTATGATAGTCCACCAGTTGGTGCCTGGAGGGGGAACCGGGGCACATTGGGTCATGGGGCACAATGGGCTGTGGGAGTGGGGTGTCTTGGTTCCTGTCAAGGAATATTACATGGTGAGGCCATCAAAATTAATCTTGTATCAAACCAACCTGATGTTTCTATCCTTTTATTGACAAATTACAGCCACATGCAGAGGCAGGGGTGCCGGAACAGGAGGGGCAGGGGGGGATTGCCCCTCCTGCCTTTATCCAGGGGGGGGGGCAGGGCGGGCAACATGTGCTGTTTCGATCTTAGAAAAAAGAACATTACTAAGCCTTATTTTACTAAATCTAGGTACAAATTAGTTAGCATATATTCAAAATTATAATTGATGTCCTTAAAATTTTTTTCCGCGAATATGATTTGCCCCTCTTTCATCTGACAGCCCCTGCCGCCCGAATATCCTTCCGGCACCCTTGTGCAGAGGTTTAATGAGAAAACGCTGGTTTTCCAACTGCTCAACTAAATTCATAGGGGCTCAATTTGAACCACTTTCTGGACAAACCAATAACAATGAGGCTTTCTCATCGCTGGTAGGGTTTGAAACACCATAACAAACAGTAATGAATTGCTATCCTGATAACACACTCACTGGTGCCTGAGAAATTAGCATTTTGGTGTAACAGTCATGTCGGGGCTCATTGCGACACTGAAAACGAGACACATTGGCATGTACTTTATGTGGCAGAACGATAATGTAGTAGTTGACTGAATGACCCGGTGTTCAGGCCACAGTGAGCTGAGGCACAGTTGATTACTGTGCTTTGTGAGAAATTTTATATATAATAGCAAAGTACACTGTGTGTTTCTTACATTGATAACCGCATCCAGGAGATTATAGGTCAAATGCTTTGAACTGTTTAAAGTTATTAATATTAACTATTGGCAAATCAAGGTGTTTTTGCATATATAGTCTTACACACTTCTCATATTTAATTTGGAGTTCATATACATTTGTGTGTTAGAATTGCTTGCTTTTTTTATTACTGATATCCCAATGTACTATAATGCCATCACACAATCTGTCATCTCTTTTTCGATCACATGCTGGTACATGGAAACTCAAATAATGAATCCGAAAATAAAATGAGGAAAGTTATCAACTTTTGTAGAAAGTTAGGTATCGACAATATGCCGGTTGAAGATATTTTTGTAAAAAATTGTGACATTAGATGTAAGACCATCATCAAAGACAGTCAGCACACATTGAATACCAGCTATCAATTATTACCATCTGGATGTAGATTTATATCAGCTTAATGCAGAACAGCTAGGTATTCCAACTCATATGTACCATCTAGTATCAGGTTTTTTAATAATTTATAAGATGTATGTTTGTGATTGAATTTATGTGTTTGCATGTATGTATACAATTGTGTGAATGCTCTCTCTTTGTGAATGCTTGTATCTTTCCTGTCCATGAGTACACATGCCAAGTTTCACAATTTTCGTAATCAATAAAGTATTTATTATTTTTACTATCATTATTACCCCGTGGTCGCATTTTGCTGTTTGGATGCAAAAGAGGAGGTGCAGACCAATCTTTCATGCCTTGGATTTAAACTCAAAGGTATTGGTGAGATGCATGCAAACTTCTGAGTTGCTCAGGGTTTTTAGCATTGAGTATAATTGGTAGATGTGAAAAGCGTCCCAATGTGCCCCAGTTCCCTCTATTTAGACGGAAGAAGAAGAAAAGTTATCAGAACTACATTTTGAAATCACAACCAATAACCAGTGATATTCAAAGAGGGCAATCAGAGGCAGAAGGTCAGACTTATAAAATCTGATCTATATAGGCAAATTACCCAAAAGCGAAATCCACAATTGTTTCGAAATATGTTTTTCACAACAATAACAATAACAATACAATAACAATAATCTTTATTTATAGTCATGGTTTACAAATCAACAATTAAATGGTACATTCACACATTCAAACAGATTTATTATGAATGAGCATTAATTTTCATGACATAAATTTATGTGGTAATAAAACTAAACTTTTTAGCTGTTCCTCTATTTTTACGACATTCAATCTATTATTGAACAATATCTATGAAAATATATTCATTGCAGTATTTTCATGAATTTATTTTCATGCTGCATTTTGTATGACTTCAGGGTTTTGAGCGTTAGGGTTCATTCCAAAATAACTAAGACAAAACTGTCACTGGTATTATAGTACAAGTTAAGAAAGACAATTGACTCAAGTAAAACCAGTGACTAAATTAATAATTGTTTGAAATATTTCCCATTAAAATAAGAATTTCTTTGTATTTTCTGCCACCATTTATTACTGGTGATACATGGTAAATGGCATTATCATTGAAGAGGGCAGGCAGCAGAAATTTGACCCACAAGGTTTTGCAGAATTTCAATCTCAGTAGCGACTCTTCTTAGGAAAGAGGTCCGCTAAAAACAAATGTTAATTTAAAGAAGAATTTTCTGTGACATCACTTTATATATTTCAGTTATTGTTAAGGTTTCATAATATTAGCAACACCTGATAATTTCCATATAACAATGAAAATAACTTCTTTAAAAGAGGGGAAAGGCATACGATTAGAAACAAAATCCTAATATTATGATTTTGCTGAAAACAGCTTTCAAGAGTGACACAAAAACTCAGTTACTGTGGAATGATCCCTTAGAACGTATGCTTTGAAGCTAAAAAATGTGTGCCAAAGAATGCAGTATAGCAGCCTGTTTGGTGTAGGGTGGATGACCAGAATGGAACAAGTTTATTTCAGCCAAATTTCAAATGGTCACAATTAATACTTTCATTATGAATGGCTTTAGAGGAAGAATTTCATGTATTGGTCGGAGTGGCTTCACAAACTGATGATGACAGAGAGTTATACTGTCATCTTGTAATCCTAGTTTGACCTTTGCATCACAGTGCCAGTGGCAGTGAAACCTAAAATGTGACAAACTTTAGTGTTGTAGTGAATCCTAAAGGGGGAACAATTTCAGAGCTGAAGTATTGTGTTACTACAAACAGTCTCATTAAAGCCAGACTTCGCTGCAGCAAAGCCATTTGATGTGTTGCTTAGTGGATTCAAACATTTTGATGTCTTTTTCAGCCATTTTATAGCATGTAAAAAAAGAGTATATATAGTCATAAAATAGACCATAACAAAAGCAGCCTAATGCCCCTGAACACAATGAGATTACAATGGGTATTGTTTTACAATGCATCATACCTCTATATAAATATATCATCATAAATTCACACTGGCAAATTTTGTTTTTCCTTGTATATTTCCGTTTCATAATTATTCCTTCCTTTAAGTTTCATATTTCTTTCATCCCCTCATTTCCTTTTTCCTTCATTTCTTGCTTTCTTTCTTCTTTCTATCCTTTCCTCCTCCTGCTATTCTTTCTTCTCTCCTTCCTTGCTTGCTTCATTCCGTCCTGGCTTTATATCGGTCTTTCATTCCTTCGTTCTCACCTTCCGTCATTTCTTCTTATATTTTTTCCTTCCTTTCTTCCTTTGTTCCCACCTTCCATCATTATCCGTTCCTTTCTTCCTTTCCTTTCCTTCCTTTCCTTCCTTTCCTTCCTTTCCTTCCTTTCCTTTCCTTCCTTTCCATCCTTTCTTCCTTCCTTCTTTCTTCCATCCTTACATCATTACTCTCTTCCTTCCTCCCTTCCTCCCTTCCTTCCTCCCTTACTTCCTTCTTTTCCTTTCTTCATTTCCTTCCTCCCTTCCTCTCTTCATTCCTTCCTAGTCATATTATTCTCCACTCTACTCACAGCGTTCCTTTAAAACCCTTGAATGACGTGCTTCCTAATTGGGACATTAAATCCTTAAAAGCCACTGAGCAAAAGCAAGCCTCTTTTGTACTGGGGATTATAAGACCACCAGCAAATAAGGAGAAAAGTTTTATATAGCAAAAGCCCTGCAAAAGTAAATTTCACTAAGTGACATAAGCATGCAGTTGCTCTTCAAAATAAGTACACAATTATAGTGAATTGCCATTGAATTGCATGTCAAATGTGTCTCATTGTAATGGATGATAGCATTACAATTGCCTGCACCATTAAATTGATGATTCACTTGCTGCCATCATTATTAATTTTAAAGTTTCCTACTGCACTTTCTGGTATTTTGATAGTTCATCCGTATTTAGTTGAAACAGCAATAACTGGAACTGACTTTGATTGCTTGTTGTTGTCGTTGAAATTCGCAGCTGCTACCTGGCTACTACATCAGTGAATGGACTCCTCCTTTGTTTCCACGTCCTTCCTTCCTTCCTTCCTTCCTTCCTTCCTTCCTTCCTTTCTTCATTCCTCTTTTCTTGCTTCCTTATTATTCACACATTATCCCTCACTATATATACTTACAGTGTCCTTTTTGAACCTTTCTAATTGGGTCATTAAATCCTTAAAAGCCACCGAGCAGAAGCAAGCCTCTTTTGTACTGGAGATTATAAGACAGCCAGAAAATAAGGAGAAAAGTTTTTTTTATATAAGATGTGATGTTCAGAAATATAGCAAGTGCCCTACAAAAGGAAAGTACCCTAAGTGACATAAGCATACAGTTGCTCTTGAATGTAAGTACACAATTAGTGAATTGCCATTGAATCGCATGCCAAATGTGTCTCACCGTGATGGATGACAGCCAGTGATGTAGTCAAGGCCAGTACATCGGAGAGCGAGGCAAAGGCCAAGGATTTGGCGTCCGAAACCGAGCCTTCAAGGCTGGTCCTGAGGTCTCCATCACTGGCCCAGAGACACCCGAGACTTTTCAAGGCCAAGGATTCGACATCCCAGACCCAGCCAAGGCCGAGGCCATCAAATTATGGCCCAGAGGACGGCCTCGAGGACAAGGCCGGCCTCGAAATCTCCAACACTGATGCCAGCATTGAAACTGCCTGCACTGCAAAAAATCCCAGTTAAACTTTACAGTTAAATTAACTGGCAACTTTGTACCAGCTCTAAGAACTGTAAAAGTACTAATAAACCTGAACAGGATAATGAACCGTAAAATGCAGAGGGTACATTGAACAGTAATTTTGCGGATTCAACAAACTGATATTATGGTATAATGTAAAACAGTTTGTTTAAAGTATATTTTACAGTTATATCAACTGTCAAACATAGAATGTAAAGAATACAAGGAGCTGTAGAATCTACTGTAAAAATACGGATAGTATATTATGTTATTCTTACTTTTGCACAAGTGTGAAACAACAGACTTTAGAAGCAATAGCTGTAGGGATGTTTCAAAGCTGGAATCAGCTGAGAGAGCCACTGACTCCAGGCTCGTCCTTGCTCATCTCTTGCTTGACAGCAAGGAAGTAAGTCCATCAATTATAGCCAGGAATTAATTTGCACACGTTTGCTCACAAATCATAAAATTGACGGATATTTTTCAAGAGAACCAGGTGTCAAGTTTATCGAAGTATGTTCTATTGAGGCAGACTGTGCTTGGGTTATTTTGGTTTTAATAGTGTCATTCTTTAGATCACATCATAAGACTCTCACATTTGTCAATGTCACATATAGATATTAAAACTTTTGCATAATGACCGCATCTTTAAGATCATATGAATGAGGATGTTCCCTTATTTTCAGATAAGTTATAAATTAAATTTGATTAACAGCTGTGTAAAGCATATGTTATAGACGGCACCACATGTTCCGTGGTTGAAGTCCATGCAATCTCTTGTTTATAGTTCCTAATCTTACCAGGTGTATTGATTGTTTGGCCAATTCAAATGTTTTGTCTGCATATTACAAGTTGCCAGTAAATTAACGGTTGAAGTAATTGTTCATTAACGTAAACTGAATGTTAAATGACATGTTGCAGTAAAATCATCTTGGAGCCATTTTGTAACTGACAAAGAACTGTAAATTCCCAGACAGAGTCTGTATTTAAAACAACTGGTAAAATAACAATAAATTTTTAGTTATTTTAGCCAAAAAAACACGGCCATTTTTTACAGTGTGTATCATTAAATTGGTATGATGCTTCACTTGCTTGCATCATATCATTTAGGTTTCCTACTACATTTTCTGGCATTTTATATGAACATTCCTATGGGTACAACAGATGTTTTGACCCCTGTTATGGTATAAAATTGATTAAATGACATGATATGCAAATGATCTAAAACTTTGATAGACATTAAGTTTGGTATAAGGCTCAATGATGAAATAGCATGGTTAGATACAGTGAAAGAAAGTTTCTGAACCATTGATTGAGCATGATTGAAGTTTGAGTGCATGGATTAGGGACAAATCATTAAAGGATGTGACACTTTCTGAAAAAAAGATCAATCAAATTTACAAGCCCTTCCAGTAAATCAATAGAAGATTTAAATGGTTTTTGATCAGTCTTCATTCAAGGAGCGAGAAACGGCTGATTACAGGTTTTCTATTGAATTCTTCTTTTGCAAATGTCTTTGGCATGGTCGTTTAAAGATTCTCCACTGAATTCTCCTTTGCACTTTCTCTTGTACCACAAGATGTCACGTTCTCAGGGAAAACACGATTAGTGATCACATAAACTGAATGTCCTTGAATTTGAGGTGGTGTTATTTGCACTCAATTGCATTGCTGAGAAAAACAACTCTTCAGACTGCATGCGACATCAACATCGTTGAGATTATGATGTCACTTCTATCCTTCTTTATCATTTCAGGAACAATTTGAACGATTCTATCAGGAAATGCTTAAAATGTAGAAGAATGCTTCATTTACATGTGTAGACCATGTCTGTTTGGGAAACGAAGAGCTCCTGAGGTCTGTGCGTTCTTGATTCTTTAGGGAGCAATCATTACGTTATGTTTGTAGTTTTTTAAAATAAACAATTTATTTTTCGGTTTAAATGAAATAAACATATTCTTTCAAGGCAGTCTTGAAATGAATATTTTCTGGTGGAGATATTTTTGAAGGGATGTTGTTTTAACCGGTTCAGAAGCAAAGATTTGGAGATATCATGAGCTCGAATTAAATAATTACTAAATCTTACAATACATAATTAAAGCTATGGATGTGTAGAGAGGTTACTCAACCAAAGGTTTAAAAAATTTACTAAAAGTAATTATGATGACATTATGTGGAATGACTTCTACTGTGCTAAGTCTCCCTTAGCTTCTTCATATAATTATGCACTCCCAAATCTGCTGTACCTTACCCATTGCCTTACATATTGCCAGAGACTTGACTTTTCCCTTATATATTTTATGCCACTAATGAGCCATTTGTTTGTAAAAACTGCCAAGTAAGTTTCTTATTTTTTACACAAGGACTTGTCTAAGCAGATTATTGGAAGAATTCTGTCGCTGTACATTTTTTGTATGGTTTCCCATACACTCTAATGCAAATATATATTCGGAATCCAGGTAAGTTTTTAAAGGAGCTTTGCATTAAGATCTTATGTGTACACCTACATAGATCTACGAGCTTTCGCAATAATAATATATCTTGATATTTCTTCAGGAGTTGTAGTTGTTAAAAGACTGTACCATTGCTATTAAATTTTGTTATATCAATACTTTATATTATACATAGAAAACCTGAAGAAGGCAAATCGATGCTAAGAAATATCATTCTTGAGTCAGGCGCCTATTCTAAATTCTGCTGAATATTCGGATTAATGGTTTAAAAAAGACTTCAATACTGTCAATGGAATGGATCAAATGACTGAACTACATATGTTCTAAAACTTTGATGAACACTTTGTTTGGTATGTGGCTCAATGATGAAATCTGTGGTTAAAACCTGTGCTACTAAGTTTCTGAATTATCGATTGTTTCTGATTGAAGTTTGAGCACCTGAATTAGAGATAAATCATTAAAGGATGTGACACTTTCTTTAAAAAGGATCACTCTTGTTTACAAGCACTTTTAGAAAATCAATTGAAGGTTCAACTGGTTTTTGATCGGTCTTCATTCAAGCAGCAGGGAATGATCGATTGCAGGTTTTCTTCTGAAATCTTCTATACACTTTCATGCATTCCACAAGATGTCACGTTCTCAGGAAAAACACGATTAGTGATCACATAAACTGAATGTCCTTGAATTCGAGGTGGTGTTATTCTGCACTCAATTGCATCGCTGAGAAAAACATGCAACATCAACACTATTGAGATTATAATGCCTCTTTTATCATTTCAGGAACAATTTGAATGAATCTATTAAGAAATACAAAGAATGTAGAAGAGTACTTCATGTTCATGTTCACAATCTGTTGTTGAAGAAGAGAGCATCTCAGGCACACTCTAAAAAATTTCAGACAAAATTGTTTTTTTAGATTCAAAATAGTTTTTTGAAAAACCAAATTTCAATGCAAAACCAACATGGATTTTTAAAAAAATCCATGTTGGTTTTTTGCATTGAAATTTGGTTTTTCAAAAAACCATTTTGAATCTAAAAAACCAATTTCATCTGAATTTTTCAGAGTGCAGTATACAAAAAGCCTGTAACTGTCTCTTTTCTCATCATCATACAGTGGACACCAGACTGGAGAATGGTATCTTTATGGTGTATGTTCCCCTTGGTCTGATGGTAAACACACTTGTTTGTGCTACCGGTCTGACTGTGAGGTCGTAGGCTCGACTCCCGCTCCAGGAACTCAATTTGGTCCGAGCCAATACAACATTAAATGGAGGCGATTTGTAGCCAGTATTCTGTGCTCTTGCAACTGAAAGACACTGGATATCCCTTAATTAATAGGCCAGACTCTCAATCTTCTCATCATTCATCATTACATGGCGGTCATCAACACTGGTGAATGCTATGGCCTGGGAGTTAACCTTGCTCAATGTTTTCCTTGTCTCTTCCAAGAGTGCCGTTCTATGGTTCTTAGCGTCATGGAAGATTCACCACAAATTTCTTGGTCAAATGCAGTAGGTACTATATACAACATAACTATACACCGATTATATTTCAGCTAATTTTAAAGTGGAAAATTTCTCGAACATATGATGAGATAATGTGTTGTGACTCCCACTACGTCTCTGCCATAGCTTTCTCACAGTATATTGATATATACTATACTACCTTATCTTTTACCTAGCATTTTGCTGTATGCTTACCTTTTCCTTTATATGTCATATGCCACAAATGACCCATTTGTTAACTGCAACCTGCCAGGAAAGTTTCTTCACTTTTTATGCGAGGACTATTACAGCGGATTATCAGAAGAATTCTGTCACTGCATAATTATATTTCTCATATGGTTTCCCCTGTTATCTTATGCAAATATATAAATGCTTGACTGTACTCTCACATCTTATACCCTTAATAACAAGTTGATGCATGACAGCCCGCGAAGTTAGTTTCCACATTTTTTATCCAAAGACTCATTATTGAGAATTATCCAAATAATTCAATTAGTAGTTTGTGTATGGTTTCCCCTGTTATCTAAAACAAATGTAATTATATCGAATTTCATGAGAGTTTTGAAATGAGCTTCCATGGCATTAAGACTAAGTCTTCTCCACAGCATTTTATTCAGTAGTAAATGAATTTGTGTTTATGAACGGAACTGAAAGCTGTTTACATGGTTTCTGTTGTTTCATTGCTGGTACTTTGATTTGATACTGAGCTTCTATATATTTTACTACGTCATGTAAGTATGATATGTCACAATTTGTAAACACATTTTATGTCACCACACAATCTAGGCTGATTTTACTAAAAAAATTGAAAGACAAAATAACATTGAAATTACCATGCCCTTCACACGATTATATGAATATTCTGTCAGATAAAGAGCAAAAAAAATTTGTAAGAAACCTATGACACAAAAAATGCTGCAGTCAACTTCAACACAGTCTCTGGTATTCTAAGGTCCACTGCCAATGTTCAGTGCAAAGGGCTTGTCATACAGCACAATTCCTGTTTGGAAAGCTCATAAATCTACTATTTCTGCAGGCGTTTTGAATTTGAGTTGGACACCAACCGCTATTATACACCGTTGCTCATAAATATGGAATACTTCAACATTCTCCATTGAAATTGACAACTTTAGCAACTTCTGTGGGAGCACATGATGGTCTGATTGAATCGGAACTACTTCCAGTGACTGCTAAAGGGAAGAACATGCTGTCGTTTAAAAACGCATGCTAAAGCGTTAACTCCAGGAAAAGTTACAGCAGCACGAAATATGGAAACTCAGGGGGTTTTTTAGGTTGAGGTGCATTCAACCAAAAATTAAAAATTCTTGCAAAAAATGTAGTTGAGGCTTTCAAAGAGTGAATAGAGAAGATGAATTGACCTTTACAATGGACCTTGCTTACATTCACACTTTGAAATTTACTTTTATTTGACAGCTTTTTTTCCAAAAAGTATTCCATATTTATGAGCAGGAGTGTAAAAGCTCCACAATTTCCAAATTTCAAGATGATAATTGATGTATTTGGAACAGGCATTGTTTGCAGTAAGAATTGGGTCAGACAGTCAAGCACTGCAGATGTTGACCAATTTGTCAATTGATCAGGAATCTGCAGATGTATTCCATATTTATAATCAAATGTGCTGCTTATTGAGTGAGTTAATTCTGACTTTTGTTTTGTTCAATGCTGTAGGTGTTGGCTTGTCCGGGAGGTCAACACTCTTTTAGGATAACACTAGTGAACTTTAGACTCAAAAGGTGTGTCAGCAGACTACTTAAGAGAATCAGTGAAACTCTATATCATCATTCGTGATTATTGTCTTGACTCTTCGGACAACTGTTGAAGGTACACATGCTACCTGAAGTCCAAGTTAGACAGATGTTTCATTCAGTACAAAGAGTGTAGGCCCACCTTAATGTGACTTTATTTTCACTCACATCATGATCTAACACTAGATGGAGTATCATTCCCCAGAATGATGAAGTCCATTATCTAATCTAACACTGTCGAAAATGTGATGTCATTTCTAAAGCTTCTCCACATTGAAATCTAAAAATACTGTTATTTTTAAATGTACATATTTAGATAAAGCTATACACTCTTGATCAAAATGCTGGAATAATTTGGATTTTCTAGGTGTCAGGATTTCGAAGTTCTAAAATTGATGATTAAATGTGTGGAATTGCAAAGTTATTCTCCTCAGACATTAGATTTATGTATAAATGATATCATAAATCATTTTTGGTTGCTGAGAATTATTTGAAAATTTTCTTTGGGGAACTCGGAAAAATTGATCAATTTTAGTAAAAAATCATCAAAAATCGCGTTGTGGCTCAACAACAAAGACATAAAATTTCTACATAATCAAAAAATGCCAACTTAATATTGATGTGTACAAACAATAAACATAACAAAATTATGTTGAATATCACATTCGTGACCTCAGCCTTCACTTAATTTGACATGGAGTCCGCCAATCTGTTTTTTGCTTCTTTTTGACAGATATGGCCATTCTTCAGTGAAAGCCACTTGCATCTGGTCTAGCGTAGTTGGCTGGCCCTCCATCTTGCGTGCAGAATGGTTAAAGATGTCCCTATGATGTTATTTAGGTTCAAATCAGGTGAAGTTGCCAATAACGGTAAATTCTAAATTTTCTAAATTTTCAAGGTTTAGAAGGATTTGTGGTGCCCTACAAACTTGAGCATTGCCATAAATTAATGAAATGTTTCAACTGAAGTGTTCTCTGCACTGAGGTATCATTTTCCTCTTCCAACAAGAGAACACTGTTAAAAAAAATGCTGGAATATTTTGTGAATTTTTCAAGTAAATTCAATCTCAGTCAATATATCCTAACACATGTTTCACAGAGCTTATGGAGAAATTTTTGTGTGATGGGAAGGTGGCCAGATACTGTCCAAAAACTGCCTCATGACCACAAGGGCTCAGGGTGGCGGTTTAATGCTTGTTTTGTGTGTCATCCATTATGACTGAAATTTGTGTCTGGAAGTGTGGTATAGAAACGTCCCGGCAGTCTCCTATCTAAGTTTGCTGGAAGAGAAAATGGTACCTCAGTGTAGAGAACACATCAGTTGAAACATTTTTTTCATTTACAGCAATGCTCAAGCTTGTAGGGCAACAATAATCCTTCTAAACCTTGAAAATTGAGAAAATTAGGAATTAGCTGTTACTAGCATCTTCAACTGATATGAACCTAAATAACATTATAGGGACATATTTGACCTTTCCGCACATAAGATGGAGGTCCAGGTAACTACTCTGGACCAGGTGCAGATGACTTTCACTGAAGAATGGCCATATTGGTAAAAAAGAAGCCAAAAACAGATTTGCTGTTTCCAAGTCAAGTCAAGTGGAGGCGGAGGTCAAAGAATTTGGCATTCAACAAGATATTGTGATGTTTTTTGGTTGTACACATCAAGATTAAGTTGGCATTTTTTGCATATGTTGAAATTCTATGTCTGCGTTGTTGAGCCAGCATGCGATTTTTGATGATTTTTTACTAAAAATTATCAATTTTTCCGGGTCACCCAAAGAAAGTTTTCAAATAATTCTCAGCAACGAAAAATGGTTTTTGATGTCATTTATACATAAATCTAATGTCTGAGGAAAAAATCTTTGCAATTCCACACATTCAATCATCAATTTTAGAACTTTGAAATCCTGACACCTGGAAAATCCAAATTATTCCAGCATTTTGATCAAGAGTGTAGTATATTTCGTTGGAGACATTACAGTGTTATGACCATAAAAATGAAATCATATTTCTGCCCTAAATCCAATTATAATAAAATGACCCATTCATGTAGCAATTGGAAAAAGATACCGTCCATGCAGATTAAAACTGATGCACAATTGCACATGATACAGTGCCGCACCTGTAAGTACAGTGCCGCCTGTAAGTAAGTGAAATGTATGATAATGTGCCATTGCATCAATGCTAAACATCCTCAACCAAACTGCTTGTGGAGGCATGAATTCTCATCCGATGAGAGGAAAATATCTTGGGTCATAAAGGCCGATATGTGAGGCATGTGGGATAACAATATCAGCCAATTTCCTCTGCTGTAGTCGGAGTTAGGTATGGGTCAAAGTCTTTGATAAGTAAGTGAACCACCCTTCCCTATTACATAACATTGGGCGTGTGTTTCACTTACTTATCAAAGACTTTGACCCATACCTAACTCCAACTACAGCAAAGAAAATTGGCTGCCATTGTTATCCCACATGTCTCACATATCGGCCTTTACGACCCAATATGTTTTCCTCTCATTGGATGAAAATTCATACTTCCATAAGCAGTTTGGCTGAGGATGTTTAGCATTGATGCCATTGCACCATTTCATGCGTTTCACTTACTTACAGGCGGCACTGTAAACGAAACGGTGATGTTTTGCCGTTGGGACATTGATGCTACACATCCTCAACCTAGAGTCAACCAAACAGCTTGCAAGCAAAATTCTCATCCAATGAGACGAAAACATATTGGGTCATAATGGACAATATTTGAGGTATATAGGATAAAATCAGTTGCCTTTTTTTTATATGAGTCAAGGTCTTTGACAAGTAATTGAAACACATAGCGGGGCAGATTTGTCATGAATAGGGGAGTAATAGTGCATTTATACATAGAAGCATGAAACTTGGCACACATTTCAAAAACGTCTTAAAGAAAATATTTGGATAGGGAGCCACTTCAGATTTGACCTGGTTGACCCATGGCAGCCATTTTCCAAAATGGCGGCTAATTTTCTCATTTTCCTGCTTTCTGTGAAGTGCCTATAGTATTAAAGTATCGAAACAGTGCTCATTATTCCTTCCACAGATCTAAAGAACATTATCAATTGATTTTTGGATTGAACTGACGAATTTTAGGGTAGTCAGAGTTCATTTTGTTAGAACTGTTGAAGAAAATGTATCATTTTCGCGGTTTCCCATAGTTTCATGGAATCTCAATTAATTTTTAAACAGACTACATATTTGAATTCCTTGTAAGAAGAGCTTTCAAATGAATGGTCGCATCAATAGTTTCCGCGAATTTTTTGTCAAAATTAAAGAAACAACAAAATCTTCAAAAATCATTTTATTTTCATTTTTTCCATTTTCGCACCAAGTTTACGAAACCCATTAATGCGACCATTCATTTGAAAGCTCTTTTTACAAGGAATTCAAATATGTAATTTATTTTGAGATTTATTGAGAATTGGAGTAACCATCCGTAACCGCGAAATCCAGTATTTGAATCAATATTTCTGACAAAAAGGACTCCAACAAGACTGAAAATAGACCAAGGCTACCAAAAAATGTTATGGTAATGTACTGAATACTTAGAGAAGCAATAAAAAACAATATTTACGTGTATTCTATTTGGAGGAACTGCACAGAAAGCATTAAAACAGGAGAATTGACCGCCATTTTGGAATATGGCTGCCAGTAGCCACCTAAGCTAAATCTAAAGTGGCTCCCTATCCAATTATGTTTGTATAGATGTTTTTTAAGTGTGCGCCAAGTTTCATGCTTCTATGTATAAATGCACTATTTTTTTACATACCTGCCCCGCTAACAAGGGCAATGCAATTTCAATGGAATAGGGGTCCACTTATAAAGGTTTTGACACATTATGTACATTTTTGTAGAGAAAAGGAAATTGGCAGCCTTTTGGTATCTCACATGCCTCAAGTATTGTCCTTTATGACCCCACATGTTTGGGTTTTTTTGCATCAAATTAGTTTCCTAACTTCCACAAGCAGTTTGATTCCGGATGTTTGCATCGACTCAATGGCGTAATATCACATGTTTCACTAATTTACAGGCGGCACTGTACACTCTAAAAAATGTCAGGACAAAATTGGTTTTTTAGATTCAAAATGGTTTTTGAAAAACCAAATTTGAATGCAAAACCAACATGGATTTTTGCCTGAATTTTTTTAGAGTGTATCATTGTAGGATGCAAATCTTGGCATAAAGTGATTTTTTACACGAGCTTACAAAAATGGAATCACAGATGATAAATGCCTTTCTGACAGTTTGACAAAAGAGCAAGTGTCAGATTTGTGCAGTTGATCAAAGAGGATGTCAACACTTAATCCTTAATTATTACCCTTTCTCTTGACATCACTAAGTCCTTGGATAACAGCAGCTTAAATACTTCTAAGGGACTTAGGGCGGCGTAAATAATTATCTCTGGACTTGAGAAATGGTTCCAGAAACTTACATGACTTGTTACATAGTATCATGAAATATCCCCATGCAGCATGCTGCTGCTGTGGCAGTAGTCTGTTCTACAGTTGTGACTATCAGGGAGCTGCCTACATGTCTGATATTATTCTTCTAAATTCTGCTAATTTCTGTCAGACGAGGACCTGACAGGCAACTGGCCTACTGCCCTAGAAGCCAGTTCAATGCCCAATTCGACTTAAATTTCACCAGTCTGCAGCCTCACTGCATTCAACTGCCTACAGCAGACTGGTTTTCTGTCAGCATTACCTGCCTTTAGAAAGAGATTATGTCCTCCACAATCTTGCCAAGAAGTAACATTACATGTCATGTCAGATATAATTATATCCTCATGGTGTGGATGAGCATGACACATCATGTGCTTTCGTGACACAAGAAAGTCACCTTTTAGAGCAAGACATTCTCACTGTCTCTTAATTGTGAAAAAAGCATGCAAAGATGTATGGCAAAAGCTCAGGAGACAGATATCATGCAATTGCTATGTTATAATAGAACTTAGAAGATATCATCAAGTACAGAGTTATTCACCAGAAGGCAATTACAGGTTATTCATGCACCATTATCAACAAGGGAGAGGGAATATGTGTATTTATACCATTCGACACCTCTGTCAGCCAATCACAATCACATGCCAGTATTGCAGGGAAATAATTCCCATATTCTTTGTTGTCCAGTTATCCTCTCATGTTTGACTGTTCGAGTGTTTGTCTCATGGCATAAGCCGGTTATTCACCATGGGATCAGGAATATGTGTTTATCACACCTCGGGCTAAAGCTCATGATTGACTGGCAGTGCTGTCGAATGGTATAACCTCTTCAACATCAAGAACGGGAAACATTTTTTACTGTTTTACAATCAGTAAATAAGAAGTGTGGAGTGTTGAACGTACTGATGATTAATTTTGTCATGATCATGTAGTACCCTGTACTTTCAATGTTGATTAGATTTAGGGAGACTAATCGAGCTTGTTGGTGACTAGCAAACAAATTAAAGGATTATGTATCTGATTTTTTCTCTAAAATTGCTTGTGACAAATCAAATGGCCTTCTCTTGATCACGACTAATCAAGCAGCCTCTATGTGTCCCATGTAGAATGCAGAGAAGCTGACACTCCATTGGCTATCATGAGTCTTAAAGTGCCTTTTTCACAGTGAACTGGTCCTCTCTGTTTGCACAACTAGTGGATAGGCTGTAATAAGCAGGAGTTACGTGACAACTTGCTACGTAGAATGACAACTGAATCTTATTAGCTCACAATTGTAAACAATCAATCAAACAATGCTAAATGCCCATACTGAATGATGAAACTGCTGTTGCTGTGACATTGGAGGAGGCAGATTTATATAGTGCATCACTGGCTGTGTGAAAGACACAAGCAAGTCTTGTACAGTATGTGAATCAGGAGACATTTCTCCGTGCAGTAATAATTGCTAATGCCCTTGTACTTATGTCACTATATATATGAACAGCCAGACATCTGAGGATGACAGGCGTATTGTTGGTGTGGTATTGCCTGACATATAAATGTGGGCCATATAGCTACTATTGCCAAAACAGTATGTAAATGTAGTGCAGATCTAGCTCTGTGACTTAGCAATAAGCTATAACTAGGGGTGGGCCAATCTACATTATTTTCGAAATTCTCACTGGAGACTTGTGGTTTCATAGGCCAAATATATATATATATATATATTTATATATATATGTTTATTAATACCAGTGAAGGTATATTAAGTACATGAAAAGAGCAGTGGGATTATATTACATATACAAATTAATAAATTTAAGAAATGCACAAAAAATCAATGAAAGAGTCTATATCTGGTTGTATCCAGCGTTCTACTGTACTGTTTTTCAGTTCTTTAATTGCCTGTACAGTACATTGTTCATCTGGCGTGCATTCATATATTGCCACCCTTAGGCTTCTTGCATCGTTTTTAATTACCAACTTTTCAATGTGCTTCAGGTTTCTTCCAATAATGGTATCAGCGTCCTGGCTAGCCCATTGGGCAATAAAGTTTACAAGAGCATTACTTTGGTTATCTAGCATGCTTTTTACCATCTTGTGGAACCTTGTGAAGACCTGTGACTTGGAATGCTGCATCCCTGCCAAGCAAACCACATACCGGACATGAGTCTTAGGATCAAGTTTCAGAAGCCTCCTCAGGCATCGGTTCCACACTGTGTGAAATTCTTCAACAGTCTTGTCTGTCATATTCCATGCTTGACTGCCATAGAAATGACAGCACTGAGATGCGAATAACTTTAGGATGATCTTCTCTGGAGCATCACCGCAATTGGACATCATGCCATTGACTCGTCCTACTAGGTCTCCCTTTTTTTGAGAGATCTCGGATTTTTCGGATAAATTTTGACACAGCATATTCCCAAGGTGCTTGACTTCCTTGACCCAAGGAACATCAGAACCATTTAAAGTAATCCTGAAATGGATTTCAGTTAATTTCCGCCGGGAAAAATAAACACATACAGACTTCCTGGGATTATATTCCATGCCATATTGTCTTGCAAATGACTGACATTCATCAATCATAAATTGTAAGCCACTTAAGCTAGGGCTAAGTAATGTCAAATCATCTGCATAGCAGATTGAACCAAGATAATGCGTTCCTATCCAACATCCATAACCTTTGTTTTGTAAACGAGATAAAAGTTCATCTATGTACACAGTATACAGAATCGGAGAGGCAATGCCTCCTTGACGAATTCCATTTGAAGACATAAACTCCTTCGAATAAGCTCCACCCCACACTGTTCGAGATGTTTGACGTATGTATGAATCTTTTAGTGCACGTAGATCTATTGCACTCATATCTCTTTCTAGAAGGAGATCAAAAAGTTTGTCATATCTGATCCTGTCAAAAGCTTTTGTTGCATCGAGGAAACAACTGGCAACATCAGAGCCACGGTTCAAATAATGCTGAACAGTCTCTTTAACGACTAGGGTGCACATTGTTGTCCCTAATTGACTTTTAAAGGCAAACTGTTTATCTGAAGTGATAAGCTTATCGCTATTCCTTGCAAGTAAAACTAAATCCAGGAGCTTGCTGAAGCATGATGAAAGGGCAATACCTCGATAATTTGCATCCGAGCAGAGGTCTCCTCGAGAATCCTTTGGAATAGAGCTTAGGGTACTCAGTAGGACATTACTGGGCTGATGACCATGCATAAGAACAGCCGTAGCTATCTGAGCAAAATTGTCAAAAAATAAGTCAGTTGCATATTTGACATGGTTTGAGACTAATCCTTTATTGCCATCAGATTTTCCTTCTTTCAGCTTCCCAGCAGCATCAGATACCATGTCTCTGGTGATAATTGCCTCACATGGATCCATCACTTGCAGTTTTTCTGATATTATACCATCAATATCAGCCAGTCTTTGAATATCTGATGGAACACTATTAAATAAC
This sequence comes from Platynereis dumerilii, assembly GCA_026936325.1. Lineage (NCBI taxonomy): Eukaryota > Metazoa > Annelida > Polychaeta > Phyllodocida > Nereididae > Platynereis > Platynereis dumerilii. The sequence goes on along the minus strand of JAPTHN010000013.1, from coordinate 2,288,166 downwards.
TTTTCATATTTATCAGAAAATATGGAGGCTATCTTCTCAGTGTCAGTTTCGTTATTGATACTGATTGTCTTACATGCCTTGGAGCAATTAATCCGTCTGATTTCTTGGAAAAAATCTCTGGAGTTGTTGTTGCTCATTGCTTCTGCTATCTTTCCATACCGGATGCTTTTTTCTCTTCGTTTACATCGACGAACAGCATAAAAATACTGTTTCTTGCTTTCAGTCATATTATCATACAAGATGCCATGTTTGGGTTTTCCCGCCTGTTTCCACAAGTTGAACCAAAATAAAGAGTCCTGTCTCTGGGGCTTAACCAGTTCACTCCAACCTGGAATGCACTTGGACTTTTTTGTCACTGACTTCTTGAAGGGAAAACATTGTCCTGCTTCTAAGCATATGTTTACAAGATCATTGCACCATTCGTCTATTTCCATGAAGTGAATCTCATCGGTGCATTGTAAGTTTCTACAAATTGAAACATTGTATTGTCCTTGTTGGTGAAGTAAATAATTCATATTATCCTTGTATGTATTAATGTCCTGGTCTGTGACCTTATGCCACAAAATTTGACATTCCTGATTTGTAGTTCGATTCTCCACTTTGACATATCCAGGATGAGATTTCATTACCAACACAATTGGTCTATGACCAGGTGGAGTAATTTCACTGTCATAAACTGTCACTTTCTTAATAGAATGCAGCAGATCTTGATCAAAGCAAAAATGATCAATTAGTGAAAAAGTCTTTCGAACTTCGTTTGAGAAAGTATAATCCTTTTCAGCTACTGGTAAGTCCCAACATAAAGTACAGTTGTGTCTTTCAAGGAGGCACTTCAGATAAGAGTCATGGGCATTTCCACGGCTAAAATCCACATTCAAATCACCAGCGATTGCAATTTTATGATCCTTGTGTTCATTTATAACATTTTCTATAATGTCACATTCATTTAGAAAATCTTCACTAATGTGGGATCTACTCCAATTGTCGACAGGTAAATATGCGTTTAAGATAAGGAGTTTGTATGTATCACATTGGATACTTATTGCACATATCCTTTGGCTTTTAACAGAAATCCGTTTCACAAAAGGACTAATATTCTTATTGTGGAGTATTGCTATACCCCCATAAGGTCTACCAGTTAAAAGTTCATTGTCCTTTATGCCTGAAATTCCGTAGGCAATATAGTTTGGGTGAATGGCATTTAACTTATCCAAATTGCCTTTGACAAGCCACGTTTCCTGCAGCAGTACTATATCTGCACTGGTAGTACGAATCACCTCATCTATATATTCCATCTTGGATCCACCTAATCCTGTGCTGTTGTAAGATACCACTGTCAATTCTCCCATTAAAAGTTCGTTTGGGGAACCTTTTTCTTGCTTCTGCCTCGATTAAACCACTGACGAAAGTATATCCTGTCTGGCCAGAAATTGTCTGATAACACCTTGCTAAAATCCTTTGAATGAAAAGTCACAAGGAAACGTTTTGTATCCCAACCGTCGTCTGAGGTATCCTTAACTTCAATCGGCTTCACTGTGTCATCCTTATTTGCTATGTACTGTTTTATGTCATCCTCTGTTTTTTCGGGATTGACGTTAGTGAGCTGCAGAGTCATTTGCGTGGGTCCTGCCATTAAGCTTTTGTCCTCACCGGCTGTCCCCTTCATTCGATCGCGTCTAGGTTGTCGAAATTCTCCAGGTCCAGGTCTTTGGAAACTGGTTGCTGTTGGTATTTCCTCAGCTGCGTAGTTACTCCCAGTGCTTGGTCCAGGGGGGTTTGCTTTTCTTAGGGCTGAATTTGGCCATAATTTGCTGCAACTGTGGCGAATGATCTTCCTTGAGGTTGTCCATCTCTAAGGGCTGTCACATCACCTTTAACTGCAGTCATAGCTGCACAAAGGTCATCGATCTGTCTCTTCTGCTGGGTGAGAAACTCGAAAATGGTCAACATGCTACCACCAGCTTCAGGGGGGGCTGCAGGTAGTCCGCTGATGTCTTGGGCACAGTACTTCGGGCTTTCAACAAGGTTTTGCTGATCAACAATCTTGAAGATGCTGATGAGGTCATCAATGCAGGCTTCCTTTGCTGTTCTATTGGCTGAGTTCTGCCTCTCTTTTGCTGCATCTCCCAAGGGTAGATCTAATCCATCCAAGCTGTCAATTAATTCCATCTTTGCTTCTTCAATATCTTTTTCACTGTAATGTGCTGATACAGCTAGCTTCAGCTGCAGGGATGATGATCTATGTTGATATGTAGATACATATGCCAATAGCCCATTGATCACTATAGGACTATTCTTGTGTTGATTGCATGTCTTACAAACTGTCTCTGCTTCAGTCTCTTTCTCTTTGAAGCAAGACCTGCAAACTGTGAAGTCAGCTTCATTGTGCTTTTGTTCACAACAATGACATTTGCGTTTAGCCATTGCAAGCTGTGAAATCCATTCATAAAACTAGCAAAAAATCCACAAAATTTGTGAGTTTTTGCTTATGGTCATGGGTCACGAACCGGTCCACTAAAAGGGTGGAGCCGTTACATGAATTTTCAAAACAAAATGTTTAACACAACTTTTCTATTATGTCTTAAAAGATTTTTTCAACATATTTGATACCCCTGGAAAGCAAATATTCTCTAGTTTACAGAACTGTTGTCAGTTTCAAAAAAACTATATCCATTATAAAGTTATTCAGTAGAAAGTGGAAGCATGTCAGGAAGTTTCAGGGGTGGAGACGGAGTCGGATTGGCGGAGTCGGATTGGCGATATTGTGAAATGAAGAAATTGACCCCTCTGCACCATCCTGATCATGTTTTATTTTGCTAGACAGTTATTTTAGTTCATGTGCACCATTCAGATATCTTTTATTGAGCATTTTGTGCACTTCAAATAGAAAACTGAGCAAATTGTACTTCAAAGTTTAGCATTGATCATCTAGAAGGAGCACTTTGCAAAAAGTTGTATTTGTCTATTTGATGAACCTAAACATTCAAATACATAGTTAGGAGCAAAATCTTGGATTGTCTTCATTCAGATGAGATGTAAATTCGAGGCCCCTTGTATCTGCGTCTTTGATGGGCAAGTTAAAGATCCCTCACATGGGGTAAACGTGTAACATATTGCAGACTCACACCCATTCTTCTATATCATCCATCAAGCCTTGTGAGTGGCTGGAACAGGCCTTAGAGGGCTGCATGTATGAAATCTATCATCAATCTCTCTAGCTAACCCTCTTATGAATGCATTTATAACCATTTTGATCCACTGACTAGCTCGGTCCTATAGAATACATTTGGTTGAATTTATGACAAGCTAATTCATATAAGGACATTGCATGTCCAGAACATGTCCAGGTTAAAGGAACTGCAACTTTTCTTTTGTCTTTTTGCTAGGAAATGCAAGTAGCAGGTTAGTTTTAAGAAATTTATAAGCGAAAAAGTGTAGTTTTGCAGTGTCGATTTTATGTTGATAAATTTAATGTATGTACTAAGTATTGACATGTATGCTTAGAGTAACTACTCAGGAACATTTTGCCACAAACCTCATGGTAATTGGTTAAGTAATAAGAAAGTTACATGTGTTTTGATAAAAAATCTCAATTTCAAGAAAATGCGTGTCAAAAACCTCAAATCTTCATGTTTCAATGGACATGAGAGATACATGAATGTCCATATCTCGCAGACTATACAAGATAATGAAGTTCTGTTTGCAACACTGAGTAGTGCTATGTCTATGTGAAATAATATCACAAAACTAAAAAAGGGATATTTTTGACCCGTAACGCAAAATGGACCAGTTCATGAGCATGACCTTATATAAAGTTCAATAATTCACTTTTCAGTGAGAAAATTGCATCAGATAAATCAGTGATTATAGCTCCATGTGCTGATACAGTTTTTAGATCAAATAAGTATCCATAAATGATCAGAATTGTACAATTCACTCAGAGCTCTGACACACACCTGTGTTCGATTCTGCATTCACAGCAACTTCAATCTAAATATGTTATGCCTTAGGCCATTTCTAGAACCTAACCCGGAACCCAGTGATTGGAAGCCCAGAATATTCTGGAGATCTCAAATTTGGTTGGTTTTCAAATTTGGTTGGTTTTTTCAGCTAAAAGGCATATTTAGGTTGGTTCTTTTGATTTTTCTGAAAAAGGTCTATGAAGTTGAAAAATCGCCTATTTTCGGACATGTTTTTCTTAATATACAGCTCATAATTCCATATTTACACATAAATTAGGTTTCTATTGCTAATTCCATAAAAATAACTAATCTTATTAACATGTTAATGGCGGAAATTGAGCAATTTCACCAATAAACAGACATATTGCATAATTTAAACACTTAAACATAATATGCAATCAGAAAAAATGCTTCTTCTTTGCAGTTCAAATACTTTTAAAAACTTGTCCTAAGGAAAATTGTTACTCTAAAGTGATTTGGCATTATACAACATATAAACTTTGAACAGGTTGGTCTATTTGGTTGACGTCACATAATTTATGACTAAAATTTTATGTGAACACCAACAATACATGTTGTAAATTTAAAGTGTTAGTACAACTAAAACAAAAACCCCATTCTCACAAGGGATAGGGTTAGGCCTATCTGAAGGTATAATGAGAAGCTGAAATACAAGATTGTGAAGCTAGACATTATTGTTTGGCGTGTTAAATTCAAGCATCATGCATAAGCCAATTAGGATAGTCATATCACACCCACATTATTCAGCAAGGAATCTAAATTTGTCTTCATCTAGTCCCCTGGTTTGAAACACAACCATGATTCCCTCTGTAATCTCTAAGCTCCTATACTAAGAACAAAACATAAGAGTGCCATACATTTGGTTAAAGTCAGAATGTGACAGCACTGAACCTCAAATTCATCAATGCATATTAAGGTCTTTAAAATAGTTTAAGTTCAGACAGCAGTCACTAAAAGTGTTTCAATGACATCATTTGCACTGGCAGTGCTCCTGGACCACTTGTGCTGATCTCATAGAATGTCTAGTTGTTGAAGTTTCTTGTTGAAGAACCTTGTATCGGGCCAATCATGCCCAGGAATCTAATTCTCATCGATCCCAAGCAACTTCAACAATGGGAAGATAAACTGTAGTGTCCTATACTGGGGCAATTGAAAGACCCAGGACAGCTCTGAATGAATAGACCTTTGCTTGAATTGTGTGCTTCTCATCATCATAATTATGGAGATCACCAACAATGAATGGCAGCTCCATCTATGTAAATTAGGGTTGAGCTACCCAGCTGTTCAGGGGTACACCAGCACAGCACAAGCATGAAAGCTACCAAGACATGTATGACAGAATCAAAAATCTACAAAATGGTTTCTCATTTCATGCGAGTACTGGCTTCATACATGGACATTATGAAGTGAGGCTAATGCTGAGCAAGACTCGGGAGACAGCAGCTTGGAAATGACAATGAGACTATGGTATGGATACTTGAGATGGACTTACAAACCCAGGATGCGGTTGGGTTTTGGATGAAAACTTGAATGCCAATTCTTCTTTTTTGAATCAGAAAACGCCTTTAATTGCATGGTCAATCCCTAAAAAATAACATATCTGCAGCGATTTAGTATGGACAGTTTTGATTGGACCTTTGGGAAATAAGCCCAAGATGGTTCTGCATTGGTACCAATGTTTCTCTGGTTGTGTGCCTTGATCTTGAATGCCATGAGGGACTTCACATGGTTCAACAATTGGTGTGGTAAATTCTGAGTCATCTTTTACAATGTCCATGCATATATGCATATTGTATGACCCTTTTCAAACCATTTGCTCTGTCTTTAGCTTTCCCTCTGTGCCTAGAATACTTCTCTTCTATACATGTTTTGTTTCATTTTGTGCTGCTTTGTCCAGTTCATAAGCACAGTCTGTGAAGAGGTAGCTTTCATGTATGTGACAGTTATTTTCATAGAAAGTTGTGCCTTCTGCTTTCATGATAGTATCATATTCAGCACCCAACTGTTTCTGGTGATTACCCAGGCTCTTCCTCCTGATGTCATAGGCTCTCCTGATAATGCTCTCATGTAATTAATTAATTTTCATTGATCATTCTTGTGTCTTCTATTTCATGTTGCTTCTAAAATATGGTTATTTTCCGTAGATGTCTCTCATATAGGCTTTTTAGGCATGAGGTAGGCCTATAGTTAGGTAGATATTTTAGTGCTCAGTCCAGTCCTGTACAACTTTAAGAACCAATAATACTTCATCGTTTTCCCCTTTCTCAGAGGCTTGGTCTGTCACACACCACACTGTTTTCATTGAACCCAGGATAACTTTTGAGTAACATGTGTTTTAAATAGTCTCCTGTACTCTGTCTACAAGCAATTAAGTTAACATGTTAACTTAATTGCCTGTAAACAGAGTTCAGGAGACTATTTATGACAATACTAATTTATGGCTTCAAAATGTTTGGACATCATCCTAAAACAAGCACTGCTTTCAATTAAGCATCTATCAATTACCAATTGGAATAAAATTTGCATATTCATAGCCACGCTGGGAGTCTGAGACTCCTCAAATGCATGAAACTTCCATTTTTTATCTACTTTTTGGGAGAATTTGACCATGATATGTAATATAAATTGTACTTAAACATGTTTATTGACATCTGGTGTTATTTTTAATGAAAAGAATATGCCCACCTGTCTGTCTGCCTTGATGAAAAGGACCCAAAATGTATGAAAAACGTCACTTTTTCGCCCAGATTTAGATAGGGACAAACAAATGCAAAGAACCAACCTAAAGACTATTCTGAGACAACTTTACCTGCCCATTTCTTGATCAGGAGGATATTTGGCCTAGGAAATCACAAGTCTTATGATGGTTACCCAGATTGGCCCACCCCTATTATAAAATGGCTATGTGTACTAATGGCTTCATGATAATGTAGGGTGTGGACAGGGGAGACAACATTTTCACAAAAATATACGTTCATAATTATATAAACTTCAAAACCAAAAATGAGGAAGCGCTACAGCTTGGCATGAATTGCAAGAATGTTATCAGTTTTTGTGTCCATTATGTTGTTATTAGTCTCATGGATTTTGGAGAGAGGAACTCGTCTGACAATTGCTGCAAAGGGACTTGTCATGCATTTTAGTGCTGCACATCAGTTTCTTAAAGTTTTAAAACTACCATTTGAAATTATGAAGATCATGCAAGGTGAAATAGGCACAGAGTGCATGCCACATTACTAAAAGCTAAACAAAAGATAAGTAATACATGATTAATAAAATTCGTCTCAAAGGAGCTAAAATCAGTGAGAAACATGGATGTCGATTTATTGTTACTATAGCTTCGTTGGAAAAGTTCTACACAGTGGTCTAAGTATTTTTATTAGATCCCAGACTTTTGCCACACTACCTCAAGCCAAGAAAATGCAATAGTTTGAAAAGCCATATCAACTGATGTTTCATTGCACACGTCTGACTTTTAGAGCTCTTTGCAGATTGGCGGTCCACTAAAAAAGAAGTACATTTTCTTCTTTCCAATTTGCAAACTGGCTTTGCCACATCATTGATAATTTTCTGATGGTCTCAGGACTGATCTTCTTAATTGATCAGTAGCTAAGTCATTTAGTTAGTTTGTCTATTGACACCCATGATGCCAGATTGGATGTTCTTATGATCATGACTAATAAAACAGCCTCTATGCATGTTCCAATGTTGAATGTAGAGAAGATGACACCAAGTGCCTTTTTCACAATGAACTGGTCCTCTCTGTTTGCATAACTAGTGGATAGGCTGCAATAAGCAGGAGTTTCAGGACAACTTGCTGCGCAGAATGGCATCTGATTCTTATTGGTTCACAGTTGTCAACAATCAATCAAACAATGCTGGGTGCTCATTCTTGTTGAAAAGTTCTGCTATTGCTGTGACATTGGAGGTGGCAGATTTATAGTGCATCACTGTGTGAAAGACACAAGCAAGACCTGTACAGTATGTGAATCAGGCAACATTTTCTGCATGCAGAAGTAATTGCTAATGCCCTTATACTTATGTCACTGTGAACAACCAGACTTCTGAGCATGACAGGTGTATTGTCAGTGTGGTATTGCCTTGACATCAATTTAGGCTATATAGCTACTCCAGGCAAAACAGTATATAAATGTGATGTAAATCTAGCTCTGTGACTTTAGCCATAAGTTATAACATGGCTATGTGTACTGATGGCTTCATGATAATATAGGGTGTGGACAGGGGAGACAAAATTTTCACAAAAATATACGTTCATAATTATATAAACTTCAAAACCAAAAATGAGGGAGCGCTACAGCTTGGCATGAATTGCAAGAATGTTATCAGTTTTTGTGTCCATTATGTTGTTATTAGTCTGATGGATTTTGGACAGAAAAACTGGTCTGGCAATATGCTGCAAAGTGACTGGTCATGCATTTTAGTAGTGCACACCAAGGGTTGAAAGTTTCTTAACCATCATTTGAAATCAGAAAGATCATGCCAAGTGAAAAAGGCACATAGTGTGTGTCTCATTATTAAAACCTAAACAAAAACACAAGTAATACATGAACGTATAATTGGTCTCAAAAGGTTCAAAACCTGTGTGAAACATGGGTGTTGATTGTCAAGTTGTTAGTAGCTTTATTGGAGAATTCTGCAATATACACAGTGGTCTAAGATTTTTATGATAACCCAAACATTGGTCACACTATCTCAAGCCAAGAAAATGCGATAGTTTTGAAAAGCCAGATCTACTGTTGTTTGCTCTGACTTTTAGAGCGATTTGCAGATTGGCGGTCTTTTCAATTTGCAAACTGGCTTTACCACATCATTGACAGTTTTCTATTGGTCTCCCAATCTTCTTGTTTGATCTGCAGCTTAAGTCGTTAAATTAGTTTGTTTATTGACACCTATATAGATACTGTTAGACTTGATATGCGCTGATTCAACTGATTAACCGTAACTCACACAAACAAAACTTCACAAGACCAATAATTGAAGTGGAAAGTTAAAATTGATATTTGGATCCCAATCTGCAAAGAGCTACAAGAAAACTTCGATTGAAAATACCACTGTTTAAAATTTTAGCATAACATAATTACACTGACATTAATGTTTGCGCAAATCTGCATATGTGAATAATTATCTATTATTGTTATGCTGTGCCATGTTGACAGTGGAAAACATACAATGCCCCAACATGTATGCGTACATGTTTCGCCCCCATGCACTCTGTGATGAAAGCACTCTTTCACAAAAATGCTCTTTTCAGCCAACAGCCTATTACGCAAATTGAAAATGACATTGCAGATGCTATGGTTTCAATATCAAGTTTTCATTTTGATGAAACATTTTCCATGAAGAGCTAATGGTGCAACTTATCTGGCTTCATCTTGAATATTCACATTTTATTTGGAGTAGTTGTTTATTGTACATCCAAAGACCATGACATTGTATCATTCAAAGTCTTTGACTGAGATGCCACCAAACTTGGTTTTCATTGGTTGAATATATGTGTGACCTCACACAGAATACCCGATTTGCATCACTTCAAAATCTAGCCGATGGGAACTGTCTTATGTTGTACTCCCACATAGCAGAAAATAATCTAAATACTATACATGTACCTTTTGTAATGATAGTTATATCAAGACTGCCTGGAGAGAATTTGTCTTCACCAAAACTGGGCAAGAAATCATTTACTTATTTAAATAAACTCCAAGCTCTGGATATCTGATGGTTGCTCCCTCGTGATAATTTTCCAAACAATGTTCCTTGAAAGATATATCAGATTGTAACACAATTATGTCAGAGTGTCATTCATTATAGATGACACTGATGAAATTACTGCTCCATTGGACTTGTGCTATTGTTCTTCTCTGTACAGATTTTGATTTATCAACAGCTTGCTTCAGGATATAATCGTGTTTCATGACTAAATTAATGGACAAAAAAGAAATAGAGACTTTATATACCAGGTTCCATGGTGTGAACACTAATGTCAGCCATGCACTCATGCTGATAATTATGAAAAGAAATAGCTGGCAAAAATGGATCTTGAACATTTTGTAGTTTCCCTCATCAAACTTTGAAAGCCTCTCAGAAGGAATTTAGAATATTTGTTGGTCGCACAACGCTATCATGCAATTTCCAGTTATTTTCTTTTAAACTATGACATTATTGCTTGTAAGTTGTAACTGCAATGTTTAGTATAGATTTTAGTCAATTTACATTCTACATTGTGTATTTCATTCTATATTACTGTCTAAATTTAATCTTAAAATATTGATATATTTCATTTCATACAGATTGTGAACTTCAACATTTTGCAATAAATAAACATTATTATTATTATAAAACTCTTGAATTTCCAGATTTCACCCTGCCACCTGGGGTTTACACTGTTACATAAGTTTTTAATGGTGCCATGTTCGCTCCCGTGGTAGTCATTAGGCCGCCACCATTTAATCTTAAGGAGGGCATGGAGTTTTGTTTTTTGATAAATAATTTGTTGCTCTTTTTTGATTAAATAAATAAATTCTTTTTGGGCGGTCTTGAAATGAATAAATTTTGGAGGGGTATTTCTTCGTAAGGCGTTGCTTGATTTTGGAAGGATTAAGTGCATGTCGACATACTATTTTATCCATGACACTGACCTAGGATGTGCTCTTTCGTCATTCTATCATAAAAAAGCATTTATCAGTTGTGACGTTTTGCAAGCTTATGCAAAAATATACCAAGCTATACATCCTATCGCTGTATTGGTATGGCTCATGGGTTCACAGCAGAATGATTATCGCCCATGCTATGCATAGAGCGATTATGTTTCTGTATTGACGGGGTGAAATTCCCCCGGTACTGACCTTACACAGACCATTGCAGGAGTTCTTCTCACTTGCATAGTACTGTACTTTAATTACATTTCAGATGTGCACTACATATTGCTTTCATAGTTAAATGCAGTATTATTTATTACTTTCATCAGCTCCTCAGCCTATCTTAGGTCCTGTCAGCCTGGTTTGGAGCAGCCATTTTGCTCGTACACTGTATATTCATGTTCTAGCAGACCACAGTACAATGCAGGATAGAGGCACCAAGTGGTATCTGTAGGTAAAACATTACATGTGCTTGTTGACATAAAAGTTTCGAGGTTCTAGAAGGCTTTTCTCCCAATTAAGCACTAAATTTATCTGAAACATGATATTACACACAGTATGATTAATGCAGCATTTTGAACCAGCATCAACTGCAACCAAGGCAGACATGCTAAACACTATGCTATGAAGCAACATCTACTTCTTAAAAAAATGTACCCTCTTCCGATTCACTCAAAAAAAGCGCAATATCACCTTTATAGTTAAATCTCTAAAAACAAGGCCCATACTGTAGGCATACAAACTAAAAGTAGCAGCACAGTCTTTTGACAATGACAATTTCTCCGAAAGAAAACTCCGCACACAATCTCAAGACACATTAGTATTGAGAGAGTTTGTAGTTTTTGATGTGTTTTAAATCTCTTAAAACAAGGCCCATACTGTGGGCATACAAACTACAAACTTTACTAATTAAATCCTGCCATAAACTCTACATACATGTATGTAATATTAATGATCATGAATGTATGAAGTGATTTCTACTAATGAAGGGCATACTGGATTTCAATTTGTAGCTAAACATTCTCCTGAAGATTATATCGACATATATAACATAACATGTAGACATTATGTATACGTAGCATTCACATTCCTGAGTCTTTTCATACAGCCTAAAATATCGACCTTATTAAAAGTAGCAGCACAGTCTTTTGACAATGACAATTTCTCCGAAAGAAAACTCCATACAAAATCTCAAGACACATTAGTATTGAGATAGTTTGTAGTTTTCGCTCTGTCTCAAAATCTGATTGTGAAGCCTCTTGGAAACCTTTTGTGACATTGCAAGTGCATAAGATAAGTCTTCCAAAGGAAAATGAAACATAAATAGGCAGTGGCAGAATCTATTGGAAATTTTGTTTTAATAAGACCAAGAAAATAGAAAAGAGACGGAATTTAAATTGTTGATTATCAATATGGAAAATATAAATTTGGAATATGTTATTGTATCACGTTACAGTCCTCATAATATTTATGTTGAATCTTAAGTTCTTTTCTATGCTGTTGAACTTCTAGCCAATGTGAATCCATCAAATTGAGCATCACAGTTTCAACTCAGTGTCAGAGAAAGCATTTTATTGGGGATAGCCCTTACAACCATATCATCACAGCTTGATAGCCAGTGGGCTGACAGCAAACTATGCATCACAGGTCAAACATTGATATATTGAAAGAATGAATGATCTATCACAGGCAATCACCAGTCTAGTTCTACCGAATGGCAGTATATGTTTTTCAGCCACTTAATGTTTTATTCTGAAGAAAAAAAATACATACAACTAGGACAGGAACCTAATATCACGTAGCCCATTGATATGCGCATCTTTTGCCCCAAAAATCATCTTCCTATCTGCCTCCGTTGCTGTGCAATGAATTTTTTTACTAAAATTGAAAAACACAACATTTTGTCATTTGTGGCTTCAGCAGCACTGAAAACATGGTGTTTCCTCTCAGGTCCGTCCAATCTTTCACATGTTAAAATGACCATGCAATATGGATAGATAGATAGATAGATAGATAGATAGATAGATAGATAGATAGAGATATAGAGATATAGAGATATAGATACATAGATAGATAGATAGATAGATAGATAGATAGATAGATAGATAGATAGATAGATAGATAGTTGATCAATAGACGGAACATAGATTGATTTACCTACCCCCCCTGCTCCTCTTTGTTCTATGCACAGAAGGCCCAATCTTTCATTTCCAGTAGAGTGATTGTAATGTGTTCAATACATAGACGGTTTTAGACAAATCAAACTATTTGACTAACTAACTAACTAACAATGGTCAGACAACTAGACAGATAGATAGATAGATAGATAGATAGATAGATATGTAGGTAGATAGATAGATAGATAGATAGATAGATAGATAGATAACTAGATGGATAACTAGATGGATAACTTGATAGATAACTGGATAGATGACTGGATAGATAACTGGATAACTAACAACCAGATAACTAGGTAACTAAATATATAACTAAATATATAACTAAATATATAACTAAATATATAACTAGATAGATAACTAGATAGATAACTAGATAGATAACTAGATAGATAACTAGATAGATAACTAGATAGATAACTAGATAGATAGGTCAAATTTACTAATTTTATGGATCTACATATAGCACAATATCATAATATAGGCATGCTATAATTATGACCTTGTGTAGCATATTCCAAATGATAATCCAACATCTAAGCATGCTAAGTGTCCTTTTTTTTCAAATTCTATTAACTAAAATGCAATGCTAATTTTAGATTCAAATACACAGATATAAATATACAAGAATTTATTTTACAATATAGTTTGCTCATTGTAATAAAGCAGAGTCACATTACATTTCTGGAGCTAATAACCCCCTAATTGCCCCCTATAATTTATGCAAGAAACTCAATTTTACAACCTCCATGGCTGAATGCACATGTACTAGAGTTGATAGAATTCAGAAGTGTCCAGATTTTGTCCAGGCAACATCATGCTGAAGACTCATAGGTGAGTTTTTCAATATTTCTTATCAATTGAGAAACATGCATTACATTATTTTGGTGGTAATATTTTGAAATATGTGAAGAACACACATTGTATTAATTCACTTGTTCTTCCAGAATTTTCCTGCAGATACACAATCACTTGAGGAATTCTTGGCTGCAGCTCCCAGGTATTAAGTATAATCTTGCTTATGCTACCTACAAATTAATCAAAGTGTATCTATCTACCTATCTATCTATCTGGGATAAAAACCCTGTTTTCCCTTAATCATTTACAAGAAATATTTATGTATATTGGTGAAATTTAGTCAAAATCAAGTGAATGAACTTCCAAAGATGAAATGAATGAACTTCCAAAGATCTAAGGTATGGATTTGACTACAGTTGGAATAAAACTTACTTTAGCTTGGTATACTTTGCACTCTTATATAGACATTTTCAATGCACTGGAAGATTTTCATTCAATTTCAGGCTCTGTGACTTAAATCTATCTATCTATCTATCTATCTGCCTATCTGCCTATTTACCTATCTACCTATCTTTCATTCTATCCATCTAACTATCTATCTATCCACCTATTCATCTATCTATCTATCTATATATCTATCTATATATCTATCTATATATCTATCTATCTATCTATCCATCTATCGATCCATCTGTGGCTCTTCTATCTATGTTATCTAATCTACATGTATGAAACCTCTCAAATTGATCTTTCCTGGCTAATCTCATCTTTCTGATCAATCTTATGTACAGCTTGTTACATGTTTGCCTTATTCCCTTATAACTAGTGAATGACTGATAACAAATACTTTCTTTGCAGTGGAAGAACATGATGAGGCCAGCAGTGACACAAGACCCTCAAGATACAAGGAAAATAACAAAAACAACAACAAACAAATGTTTACCCCTGCACCCCAACACCCCAGACCATAATAAAGGCATTCCTCCTCCAATATTGAAAGAACATTTCAATATAATTGTTGAAAAATGGTTTTCCCCACAACGTGATAAAAACGTTTACCAAAAACGTTGAAAAAAGGTTTCATCAAAACGTAAAAATAACGGTTTCCCCATCACGTAATGAAACCATTCTCCAAATACGTCAAATAACGGTTTTTTCATAACGTAATATAACCATTCCACAAGCAATGTTATAAAAGCATGCATGGCAAGCATTCTAAAAACATTTTTCAAATGCGTTAAATAAATGTTCCCTCCATCAGTGTATTAAAAATGTCAAATAAACAGAAAATATATGATAAATTATAACCGTTTGAGAAAACATCAAAATAACGTTAAAAAAAGGTTTTGGAAAAACCGTTTCATGAAAACATAATTTTGCTGATTATTTGACGCTATCAAAAAAACGTTTTTGGAAACATCGGCATGACATAATTCTGACAGTTTGTGTAAAACTTTAGAATCTTTTTTGGACCATCCAATTTAACATAATTTAAACGTAGTGAAAAAACAGTTTTTCAACGGATTTTCGACCGTTTATAAACGTAATTTAAACGTATTTGTGTTTGTTGGGTAGTGAGCATTTGCAGTAGACAACTGTTATAATCTACAAACTTGCTAATTTACAATTTTAAACTTTAATGGAACTTGCTACATTGCATAAGCAAAAGGCTTTGACAATTTGTTTGTAAACACATGGATTATGTGATATATTTGTTCTGGCAGCCCATTGGCTGAGAGGCTGTGATGTCGAACTTGCATGGGTTTTCCCAGACCAAATTTTCACTTTGACACTGAGTTAAAACGGTGATGCTCAGTTTGGTGGATTAACATTGGCTAGAAGCGGCGGAATCTGACCCAGTTTAAAATTACAGCACAGCTTGTAGTTAATTTACATATATTACAATGCTAGAATAGAATCATCTCTGACATCATAGTTTAACAGCATTGAAAAGAACTTGAGATTTCACTTAAATATGACCAGGACTGTAAACTTTGTGAATTGAGTGTCATACAAGTAATTTATAAAAAGGGATTGTTTTCCACCCTGATAGCTCTTATTTCTGCAATTTCTGCAGGCGTTTTGAATTTGAGTTGGTAAAATATACTGCTTTAAAGGCCCAAGATGTCTATAATTACCCAGATGTTGCTGCACTTGACGTTAATGTTGCAACATGAGATTTATGTTCCTCCATTATGGTAGCCATTAGTTTGAGTTACAATTGGGTTGAAACATCATGACATATTGTGTTCATGCAGAAGTTTTCAAAATCCAGACCTGTGTATCTAGGTATGGCCTGAGGGGTGGGGGGTATAAAATGTGACAAATATATGCGACACTCCGCATCATTTGAGAACCCTTGCATGTTAATCTTGGGCCTTGGTCAAAATTGAAAGTTTTTTCCACAGGAAAATGCGGGTGTTCCAGATTCGTGATCAATAGTACATGGACTTACCAATTCGATGAATACTGCTTCATTAATCTGTAGCTTAATTAAGGAAAACATATCATACATAAAAAGTGAGGTGTATGGAAAGGTCGAGAGTAGGCCCTACATAATATTATATGGTGCAGGCCTGCAGCAGGCCTAAAATATAATATTATGTAATACACCAAATTGCCAAAGAGTTACACGTATCTCTTTTAGTGACAGAGTGGACAATAAGTACAATATAGCTGAGGAATGCCCGAGCGATTTATTTGGAATGACCCATTTATCAATTACCTTAAAAAAATAAAAAAATAAAAAACTGTAAATGAAGCATTCTGACACAGATCGGCATATTTCCTTTCACTCCAATTTCTTATTTACTTGTAAGATAGAGAATCATCATCAAAGTTTTGTTAAAATTCCAAGCTCTTCATTGCTGCAGTCTGAAGAGTTGTTCTTCTCACCAAGGCAGATCAGGAAGAAAGAAAAAAAAACGTGTCTCTGAATCGAGGAGCATCGGTTGATGCGATCACTAATCTTGTTTTTCTGAGAACATGCATGCCATCTCGTGGTACACACACAGGTGGAAAGAAGACTCCAGAAGCGAACCCTTCAAAAATCTTTAATCGACCATCTTCTGCTCCTCAAATGAAGTGCGGTTAAAATCCAGTGAAATCTTCTATTGATTTGCTGAAAAGACCTGTAAACGGGACAGATCTTCTTTTTTTCAAAAACTGTGACATCCTTTAATGATTTGTCTGTCCCTCAGCCACGCACTTGAACTTCAATTGATGATTCAGAAACTTTCTCACACTGAGTTTTAACCACGCAATATCATCATTGTTCCTTGTACCAAACATTGTGTTTACGAAAATTTACAAAATTGTGTGATCTTGTAAATTTTCAGTTTTATTCATTCCAATAAGGGAATTCAGAACAAAGGAGAAAGCATTCCGTTACACTCACAGCCAGAAATATAATTATTTTTCAAATATTGGGGGGAGGGTTGGTCTAGTAGTAGCGTTCTGGACTGCCAATCGCTGGGTCCAGGGTTCGAATCCAACTCTTACCGGGTCACCTGGGCCTATGTTGGACAGCAGTTTCAATTATCCTTCGTCTCTTTGCCCTTTCCTCCTCCTGTCAAACAAGCACATATAATGGCACAGCATCGCCCATGCCCCGCATGCTTTATCCTATGTTTATCCTATCCGTTAGCCAGTTTATCCCGTTCGTTTATCCTATCCATTTATCCTATCCATTTATCCTCTCCGTTTATCATATCTGTTTATCCTATCCGTGTATCCTACCCGTTATCCTGTTTATCCCGTTTATCCTATCCGTTTATCCTATCTATTTATCCTATCTGTTTATCCTATCCGTTTATCCTATCCGTTTATCCTATCCATTTATCCAGTACCCCATAAGCACTGGTTCATCCCATTTATCCTGTTTATCTTATCTATTTATCCTATCAGTTTATCCTATCCGTTTATCCTATCCATTTATCCTATCCATTACCCTATCCGTTGACCCTATCCGTTTAACATATCCATTTATCCTATCCGTTATCCTGTTTATCCCATTTATCCCGTTTATCCTATCCATTTATCCTATCCGTTTATGCTATCAGTTACCATGTTTATCCAATCCATTTATCCTATCCATTTATCCAATCCGTTTATCCTATCCGTTTATCCTATCCATTATCCTGTTATCCCATTGATCCTATCCATTAATCCTATCTGTTATTCTAACCATTTATCCCATCCGTTTATCCTATCCGTTTATCCAGTACCCCAGCATTGGTTCAACCCATTTATCCTGTTTATCGTATCTGTTTATCTTATCTGTTTATCCTATCCGTTTATCCTATCTGTTTATCCTATCCGACAAGTATCCGTTTATCCTATCTGTTATCCTATCCGGTTATCCTATCCGTACATCCGTTTATCCTATCCATTTATCCTACCCGTTTATCCTACCCGTTATCCTATCCGTTTATCCTATCCGTTATCCCCTTTATCCGTTTATCCTATCCGTTTATCCTATCCGTGTATCCTATCCATTTATCCTATCCGTTTATCCCATTTGTTTATCCCAGCTGTTTATCCCATCCGTTTATCCCATCCCTTCATCCTATCCGTTTATCCCGTTTATCCTATCTGTTTATCCTAGCTGTTTATCCTATCTGTTTATCCTATCCGTCTATCCTATCCGTCTGTCAACCCATCTTTCCATTAAGCCATCCGTCAATCCATTCCTCCATCTATCTATCTATCTATCCTGTCTGTTTATCCCATCCGTTTATACTATCCATCCATCCTATCTGTTTATCCTATCTGTCTGTCAATCTGTCTATCCATCCGTCTATCTATCATTCAATCCATCCATCAATCCATTCATTCATCTATCTATCTACGTCTCTATTTATCCTATCCGTTTATCCCATCCGTTTATCCCATCCGTTTATCCTATCCGTTTATCCCATCCGTATATCCTATCCGTTTATCCTACCTGTTTATCCCATCTGTTTATCCTATCCGTTTATCCTATCTGTTTATCCCATCCGTCTATCCTGTCCGTCTGTCAACCCATATATCCATCAAACCATCTGTCAATCCATTCCTCCATCTATCTATCTATCTATCCTGTCTGTTTATCCTATCCGTTTATACTATCCATCTATCATATCCTACTGTATATCCCATCCATCTATCCTATCCATCTATCCTATCTGTCTGCCAATCCGTCTATCCATGCATCTATCTATCTATCTATCTATCTATCTATCTATCTATCTATCTATATGTCTATCTTTTGTTTACATGAGTGTATATTATAACCAGTATTTTATTTACATAAATATAAAACAGATTTATAAAATATATAGTAAGTTGCCCGTAGTGTGACAAGTGCTGTCACATTACTTCATTTTTATAAATTAACTATTTAGAAAAACTCTTGCATTATATGAAATGGACTCAAGGCGAGCATGCCGTCTACGTGCTGCTATAAATCAAAAGGGCATGCTCCAAATGTCTAGCAGTACATGTCTCAAGGATATCTCAGAGGGCAGCAAAAAAGAGGCGATCTGAAGAATTGCTCTGTTGTCTAAGCTCAGCATAGCCATGCTATATTAACTGATGCCTCAGAGATAAAACCCTTATGGGCCTCTGGTTCCAACTCCTAGCTCTGCTTATTAGCAGCCGTTATCCAATAGCTAGCCAGAGTGTATCAGCAGCTGGCAGAGAGATGAACTGAGATGAACTGAGAGATCCAGCAGAGGGAACAGTTCCTGAGCTCTGTCTATATCGTAACATCAGATAAGTATCATGATTTATACTCCATCAGTTAGGCAGTCATCATCGCAGTTTTGCTTTGGGAACTAAAATTTAAGGGATCAAATTGGCCTGTACTTTAGCACCAATTTGATCCAAATTCTAAATTCATAATTGTTTGTGTGAACTGAGTGAATTGTTAGAAGAGAAGGAATAATTGAGAGCTTGTTTTCTCAGATAAGATATTGTGATGTTTTAACTATGTTTAATGAAGGAGTCTGAGCTACAGCTCCTGGGTTCAGATATGTGATCAATAGAAACAACTGCAGAATGTCATAACAACTCGCAGATTTTACACTTGTTATGTAATTAAGGAAATCATTTACAAATGTTATGTAATTAAATAAATTATTGTTTTAAAGGTTAAATCAGAGTCATAGTTGTGTATTTAAGTTCAATGACATCAGACCGGCCAGAGTGCGGTTCCGGCCTCAATTACCACAGCCAAGCTGATTATTAAACCTTGTTTTAACAGAATCATCACCAAGATGACATGGTGGACAACCGAACCGCTGGGATGTCTTTGAAAAATCTACCCAAAAAAAAATCGACACTGGCGACCTTGAGCATCCAAGGACGAATGGATCATCTGAAGGACGAAAGGACGAGACACAACATGGCCATAAATCATCTCTAAAACAACGTGGGAGCACCAGCACCAATAAATAAAAGTTAAGTAAAAAAGAAATATGAAATGCATGCGTTGTAAGAAGTTAGAAAGCATTTTTGTACTTTTCTTAGAGAGCAATTTTGTACCTTTCCTTAGCAAGTATTCTGGGTGTTTATGGGCATGACAATGAATTTGCTATGCCTATTTCAAATGCTATGAGTCATTATTATGGATAGTTATGTTAAGTCTTGGTGAGTTTTCTGGTAGATTAGCTCGTGAAAGTACATCAGCTCATTTAGAAGGCTGGATTACAAAAAATACTACAAAATTGATTAAGAGAGACGAAGTATTACATTATTCTTCCTGGCTAAGTTTAGGAGGTCCAGGACAGCTAGACCTGCCAATATTGGTTTTAATTAAGATTATAGATCCGTTTGCAATAAAAGTACCACTAGAAAGAATAATTGGCGTATTGGTACCATTACATTTACAAAAGCATAACAGGAGGTGGAGTACAGAAAGTAAAAATACACGTAAAGGAAGTAAAGATAGTTTGGGAGATATATCCATAGTGGGTTCACCTAATAAAGGTGAAAATCCTTTCAAATTATTAGATGGAGCAAGTATTATGGAAAATAATGATGAAATAGCACCAGAAGACCCAAATGATGCTATAAATAATCTAGAAAGAGGATCAGAAATAGAAGCAGGTGCATTTGGTGGGCATGAGGTTGTGATTGATGGTCGGGAGAAGTTGATAACTGATAATAGTGATAATACTGGGAAAGAGAGACAGGAAGAAGTAGAAGATAGAGAAGCTTCTGAGGAAAAGAAGGAAGATAGTGAAGCTTCGAAGGAAAGAGAGGAAGATAGACTTGATGATGAAGATAGAGAAGCTTCTGAAGAAAGAGAAGAAGATAGAGTTGAAGTAAGAGATAGAGAAGCTTCTGCGGAAAGAGAGGCAGATAGAGGGACTTCTGAAGATAGAGACACTGAAAGTGACTCCTCGGAAGAAAATGATAATCTTAACATAGAAAAAGAGGAGGTACAAGCCGAAGTACATGTAAATACTGAAAAATTAACAGTAGATAATATTGAAGACAGAAATGATAATGTCACGCACGATGAATTATTAGATAATCTCACAAATGTGACAGATACAAATGAGGCGCTGACTGAAGCAGCAAGCACAAATGCGACAAATACAAATGATACATTGACTGATGCAACAACCACTAATGCTACAATCACTCATGATACAGTGACAACACGACTATCCAGACAGCAACCAATACTTAAAACATTAGGTACGGACCCCAAAGGTAATACGTTTGATTACAGTTTGTCTACCAAAAGACAAATTATTAGACCGACAAAAACGACAACGACGACTACTGATACAGTCACGACCACTAGTATTAGTACACCTTCAGTTTCTAGCATAGTACATAGAATAAATACCCAAAATACAAAAGTCAGTGGAGGGGCTAGATCGAAGGATACAGTAGCATCCAAAAGTAAGGAGGGACAAGCAAAAAACCCAATTGGGGAATCAAGACAGGAAAGTCAATCGGAAGTAATTACAATGGCTTCGAGTAACCCAGTGGTACGTCCTTCAGACTTTGCACCAAAACATTTTAGTGGAACAGGAGGGGAAGACCCTCGAGATTGGTTCAAATCTTTCCTTGATTATCTAGAGTATCAGGGATTAGCAGGAGATTTTCCTGCTTCTTTGAGACGACTTCGTTTATTCTGCAGATCAGCTGCTAGGTCTTGGCTTTCAATTCATGCTGAATCATTTGAATCAATTTCTGATCTCCAGAAGAAGTTCGAATCGGATTTCGGGGAATTTCATTGCAGAGAATCGAAATTACAAGCTTTAGAATCAAAAAAATTACTCAAGAATCAACCTTTGACCTCATATTTAGCAGAAATAAAAGATCTGGTAAAATCGTTAGAATTGGGTGAAATGAGCATACAGGATCACTTTCGTCGTGGGTTGCCAGCTAAAATTAGAAGAGCATTGAGTCTAGCACCTCCCAAGGACTTTAAGGACCTATTCAACAAAACGCAGGGTTACCTAGAAACCTTAAATCCTTATGATGAGGAAGGATTGAATGATTCAACTTATTTCCCAATGCTTATGAACTTTGAGACAAAATTGGACAGAGTTGCTACCCAATTGAATAAGCTCAGTGAGGAACAACAGTATCAGAAAAGCAGTGCTCAAAATTTGAATGATATTGACAGAAATAGATCGGATAGCAGAAAACCGATAGATTTCAGGTATAGTGAGGAAAGGTCAGAACCAAATCCTAGAATCATGGAAAGATCTAGACAATCTACTCCTTTCACTGGTCAGTTCAGGGGCCGTTGTTTTTTGTGTGGAATAGTTGGACACAGAGCAAATGAGTGCAGATCTGGTAGATGGAGAAACCAATTGCCCCCAAATCAAGGTCCATTTGAAAATTATCAACCACAATATGACCAACAAAGAATGCTAATGCCACCTTCAATGCCACCTTCAATGCCACCTTCATTGCCACCCCCTATGCCCCCTCCAATGACCTATAGTCAGTCATTGCAGAATTACCAGGGGTACAATCAGCCTTATCAATCATATCAGGGTAACACGGCACAAAATGATAGATTCCCAATGAATTATCATCAAAATGATAGATCAGGTAGATCTTACAGGAACGAAGGACCTAGAAACAGTTCTAGACAACAAGGGAGCCAGCAAAATCGAAGGAGGGACCAGAACAATGGAAGGAAATATGAAGGAAATGGTCAGAAAAGACAAAATGCACCGAAATGACTAATCACAGTAGAATCCAGAGCCATTATAAGTGATAGCACTTCCTCTGGATCTGATACTGACCTACATTCTGATAAAGGTCAGGGACAAGATATTAATTACAATTCAAGTGATCGAAATAGCAAATTAGCAAACAAAATTGTTAGTTTAAATACAAGCAGTGATAACTTGTATGAGTCAGATTTGAGCTGTGAATACCACAGTATAGATGAAACTGATATTGTAACTAGCAATCTTGATCCATTGGCTCCTGAATTTAAATTAGAAAGTGACAAAATGTGTCATTTTAATGACAGGCTTGACGACATTAAGATGCACGAAGAAATACGTGAAAATTGTGGAGGAAAGCCACATGAAGCTGAAGTATTGAAATTGAATATTGAATGGTCTAATTGTGAATTGTTGACTGAGTTCTATACGGCGGTTGAGAGCGAACAACCACCTGTGGAATTTTATAAAGCAATTACGGCCAGAAAAATTAGTTTCTTGGAAGAAGTGACAGAGAATGAATCAAAAAGACAATTAGTAGAGCGTCCCAGATATGCAGATTGTGGCATTGACTACAGTGAAGCTTTGAAAGAGTACAGTAGTCGGCCAATAATGCAAGAGGTAGAAGCTCCTAAAATAGCTGATAAGGTCGCAGGTTCAAATCCAGCTCAAGGAGATGTGGATTTCATGCCTATAGTCCATACAGATTCAAAGAATCTATTGAAATGTACGCTACCAGATAAGACAAAAGCACTAGCATTGTATGACACTGGTTCGTCTATTAGCATTGTAAATCAGTCCTTGATCAATCGAAGTTCTTACTTACAGAAATTAGGGACAAAGAAACTTGAAGATCCATTTAACTTGCTGGTTGGGAATGGAGAATCCATTCGGGTTACTGAATTGATAGAATTCATGGTTGATATAGGGGGAACTCAATTAATCATGAAGGGACATGTTTATTCAGTTTCTGCAAGTTTTGAAATGGTTATAGGAGCAGATTTACAAGAACAAGCTAAAGCTATCTATGATTCAGCAAATCATGCGTTATTAATACAGGCCCCGACTATTGCAGTATTATCTGAACAAAATGTTGATCTACAAGCAGGGGACTCAACATTTTTAGAAATATCGGCGGCAGAAGATAGGCCATATCTGACTGGTGATTTTGAATTGAATGTAGATTGTGAAATTGCTGAGTTAACCTCTAGTAGATGTTTATTGCGATTCGACAGGGGCAAGGCAAGATTGCCCATTGCCAATGATAGTGTTAGACCGAGACGACTGGCTAAGCATACTTTAATAGGCTACTTGCAGTTGGAAAATAACGTGCAATCGTTTATACATTGCAATGCAATTGAACAAGAGGGAAATAAATTGAGAATGATATTTGCAGAAGCAAATATATCAGATAAGACATACAATGCAATTATTGACCTGGGACCAAAAACGACTGAAAAACTAGACCGAGAACAACTTGATGGCAGCAATGTAGAGATGTCTCCAGAGGAATTAAGAGATTATCGGCTGAAGAAATTCCCTTGGAACGACAAGGACGACCCACGACTGCTTCTACCGACGCGACAATTGATAGAGAATGAAGTAAGTTCGGAAGATAATCGATTCAGTGACGATGAGAACCAAAAATTGATTGACATTTTATGTCAACATCGAGAGGCAGCATCTCTATTCTCTGAGATTGGATTAGTAAAGAGATATATTTTGGATTTAGAGCCAGAAATAGTGGGAAAACTTAAACGCAATGGTGTCCCGTACATTGCCAGTGCTGAAGACGAATCTTTCGTAAAAAAGGAAATGGAGAAGTTGTGTGCTCTTGGAGTGTTTACGAAGGGCCTGGCGGAAGTGACGAGTAGTATGTTTTTGGTCAGACGAACGCCGACATCAAAGCCTCGTATCGTGACAGACCTAAGGGCCGTCAACAGGGCTTTACGTCCTGCAAATAGACCTGGTACGACAGTAGTATCTTTTATCAGGGAGTTCGGCCGAAGGCCCGGAAAATTCCTAAGTTCCATTGATTTGATACAAGCTTATCATAGTGTGAAACTAACGACAGAATCTCAACGATTCTTGGGAGTGTGTACAAGTAGAAATGGACCTATATATAGATACAAAGCGTTACCGATGGGCCTAGGAATAAGCTGCAGCGTGTTCAATGAAATAATTGATAGAATATTGGGAGAACTTGATGAAGAGTATCGGAAGCAAGTTTTCCAATACTTCGATGACATTTTGTTGTGTTCACAAACAGCAGAAGAACATCTGCGACTGCTTGAAAGGATATTTCAGTTATTCGCGAAGCACGGGCTGATGGTATCACCGAAGAAGTGCTTCTTTGCAATAAAAGACAAGGTAACTTTCTTAGGCTACGATATCCTCATTTCTGATAGCGAAGATCCCAAATTGAAAATTAAGGAGAGTAGGATAGAGGCCTTGCTTAAAATGGAGAGACCGACTAGCAAAAAGCAGGTTAAAAAGATCCTAGGTGCAACTCAATATGTAGCAATGTTTCTTGAAGGTTTTCAGAAAGTGATGCGTCCCTTGACAAAACTGCTGTGCAAAAATGTGGAATTTGAGTGGAATGAGGAACAGGAAGTGGCTTGGAAGAAGTTGAAGGAACTTCTGACTACGCCACCTGTTCTGGCGTTCCCAACAGAGCAGGGTAAATTCGTAATTGCGTGTGATTCGAGTAGAGAGGCGGTCGGCGCCAGCCTTTTTCAGTTACAGGAAGGTCCAGAAGGAAAACCAAAATTAGCTTTAATAGCTTACATGAGCAAGGCATTAAGCCGAATAGCAGCGACAGCATATAGTGCGACTGAAATTGAAATGATGGGCTTGTATATAGCCATGAATAGTTTCCGCAATCTATTGGGAACAGGGCATTTCCTGTGTCTGACAGACCACAAGGCCATACAGCATATTATGGAGAGTGGGTCAGAATTCGCAAATAGACGAATTGAACGTTTATATTGGAAAATACAGAATTTCCAAACTAGCATAGTCTACAGTCCTGCAAGTGACCCAACTATACAGTTAGCTGACTTGTTGAGCAGGCATCCAAATGCTTCATGGAAAAGGGAGGATCCATACATAATACCACAAGCTTTGTCAGAAAAGGATTTAGCTGAAAACACTCATTTTAGTGTACAGAATGAACAGGGGGAAAGTGAATTCGAGGACACCTTGAGGTGGTCGAAAAATGATGGATACACCTTATATCCAGTACTGACTAGGGCAGCTATGAGAAGAGTCGCTGAACACGGCTTAGATAAGGCTTACGAAAGCCAAAAACCAAAAACAATTAACAGACAAAGAGCTAGAACAGACAGGCAAAAGACCGGGGGGTCTGAGACCGCTGCAGCTCCAATGGAAGGTCTGGCGAGAGAGGCCCCACCGGAGCAAGGCCCCGAGGGAGAGCCCCCAGACTTAGAAGACATAGAAATTGAAGGAGAAATGCAACATAGGGATGACAATTATATAGATTTGGAAGGAG
Source organism: Platynereis dumerilii (assembly GCA_026936325.1). Lineage (NCBI taxonomy): Eukaryota > Metazoa > Annelida > Polychaeta > Phyllodocida > Nereididae > Platynereis > Platynereis dumerilii. The sequence continues at coordinate 2,261,856 of JAPTHN010000013.1, read as the reverse complement.
AGAGACTGAATTTTGAGCCCATACCAGATGGACTGAGTGGAATCAAGTTCCTTAGTGAGGTTAATCCAAATCCTGTTGTACTTAGTAGGATACCCAGACAGGCAGATTTGGATCCCTTAATCAAGAAATACATTGCCGACGTATTGACAAAAGTGAGAATCCCAACGACGAGACAAGCTCTGATAGCAGCACAGAAAACTGACTCTTTTCTGGGACCATTGATCCAATACATACAGTATGGTAAGCTGACTGGTGAAACAGGAAGTCTAAAAACTGTAATTCGGCTCTCGGAAGAATTCGTGATATTGGACGATTTACTGTACCATTTGAAGGTGTCAGCTAAATTGGATAATCTGAGATTACAAGTAGCGCTACCTGAGAAATACGTTGGAAGTGTCCTGGAGTTCTATCATGAAACTTCCGGTGAAACTCATATGAAAGCTGATAAGCTTATGAGTGTAATCGGAAAGCACTTTTATGTCAGAAATCTGTATAAACATGTCATAACGTACATACAGACTTGTTTGCAATGTCAGAGACTCGTTCGAAATCTCACATCAGATAAAGACAGAGAGTTACAGCCCAGATTGATAGAGGCCAACGACAGGGCATTCGATCATATAAGCATGGACTTGTTGTGTATGCCGTCGGCGAATGGGTACCAATATGTAATTATGGTCCAGGATGTCCTAACAAGGTTCCTGATTGCTCATCCGTTGAAAGACAAAAGAGCCGAGACAATTGTGAAGGTTTTGTGGGAAAGGGTATTTATGCCATATTTCATACCTTCGCGTCTTACATGTGACAGAGAGACCTCGTTTCAAGGTCATATCATGAAGGCCATACAGGAAAGCCTGAAAATAGTCGCTAGGGCATGTAAGGTCCATGGGCATTCTTCGTTACCAGTTGAGAGAAGTGCGAAGACACTGAGAAGTTGGCTTACTGCTAATTTAGAGTACAACTACGATGAATGGCCAGGAAAGGTCGAGTCAGTAGTTAAAGCTTACAATTGTTCAGTAAATGATCAAACTGGGTTCAGTCCGACATTTCTAGTGTTTTTGAGAGAAGAGAAGTCCATTGGTGATTTTGAGTTGTTGCCAATTAACAAACTGACAGCTACATACACAGAGCATGTTACAAAAATGCTAGAAAAACTTGATACCTTGATGCAAACGACCATTAAAATTAATAATGGGAAGAAGGTGCGACAAGCTGCCCAACATTTAAGCAGAAGGAAGAAAATCAGAGAATTTATTCCAGGACAGTTGATTTTGTTGTTTGCGCCAGAGCATACAGGGTTGAGAAAAAGTTTGAAAGTAGCAATGAGTCTCATTGGACCACTTTGGATCTACAAAAGATTTGATGTAAATTCTTTCATAATAGCAAATATTTTGAATCAAATTTTGCCAGGAAGTTATCATCAAAGTCGATTGATCCATGTAACTGTCAGGGGGAGCAAAGGGGAACAAATGACAACAATTGAGGAAGTTAGAAAGAATTATAATGATGTTTTAGAAATGGCAAAGCAGTTGCAGAAAACAAGTCGGTTAGAAATGCAGGATGCATCATTGCTTCTCACGATGTTGAACCTGGACGAAGAAAGGAAGTCCCTGGAAGGCCAAAGGTTACAGGTTTATGAGGTTCAGACTGGAAACGAGAAAATTCTAAATGACATTGAGGACCACGTGAGAGTACCTGGCGATGGTACCAAAGACCAGAGAAGGGACCTGAGGGCAGACGAGGTCAACTTGGGTCGTGTGACCAAGGCTAGGTTCCATGGGGGATATCTCCAGTTGCATATCAAAACAGGACTGGAAAGATTAAACCAATGGTACACTATAGCCAAGGAAACAGGATTGTCAACTATGATGGAACCAGTGAGCAGTGGCTCAATGATTAGAGTAAAAGGCTCGTTTAATAGGTTCCAATCAGAACTAATGGCAAATCCATTACTGAAGGAATCTCAATTGAACGAGATGATGCAGTGAGCTGCATTAAATATAGTTTAAATTGATATATTATGACTTATATATTTGTTATATTATTGATCATTGTGTGTGCATAGAAATATATTGAATACCATTGATATTATGGTCATAATTTGGTATTATTGTGTGAAAAATAGCGTGTAAATACAGGACGTAAAACTCGTCCATCCAACATGTGGGCCAAAATAAAATTTGGCAAGCTCTCATTTTGTCCTTGAGTCGAGCACGTGTGCAGTTTGTTGCACTTCAGGGGTAATAGGAGAAGCCTCATAAAGATGAGTCGGGGGCAAGGGTTACTTGAAAGGCAGACTCAGTAATCAATTTATGAGCATTATGTGAGTGCAACATGCATTCTGAGCATGCAAACAGATACAGCACCCTGGATACAATAAGTCACAAGTGCAAAACAACAAGTTTGTTGCACTCATTTAGCAGATATAGAAAAATAAATATATCATAACTAATTGTGTTAAACAGAAAAATTGTAGTTAATTGTTACATAAAGGTTATATGATATGGATAATAAGTATCTTGTTGTCTCCAGGGTAGTAATATGAGAAGAGAAAATATTAGAAGGGATACATAATAAGTACAATTGGGATTTATAAGTAACCATGTGGGCTAAAGAGATTAAAATGGGGAGCTAGGTGAGCTCAAATACAGAGATAAGAGAATAGAGAGAGCTATATAAGCTAGAAGAGTAATTATAGAGGGATAAAAATTGAATAATTAACAGGATTTAGTTCATTGAGTCGGCCGACGAATATAAGCACCTTTATTGTATTATCGTTACAATAAGCATAAACTTAAATGTTTAAGAAATGACCATAGAGCGAGGGCTTAAAAGTTCTTATGAACCAGTGCACGGGTTTATTAAGTTTTCTTGACAGCCATTTGGAATGAGTAAGGTGCTTGGAGTACTTAAATCCTGACGAGGATGAGTACTGTTTGCAATAAAGCAAACATAAGGTGATATAATTCTAGAAAATTATCACCACGAGTAATTGTTTTACTGACCTAATATATTTCTTCTGTAAAGTCAGCATGACTGAGAAGATTGGACTGCATATCCCAGTATGCATGTCCATAATGATTATTACAGATCTTAAATCGATCGGAGTAGTAATGAGTACGAATGATAAATTACAATACACAGGATACGAGGAAATATCACTATGAAGCCTCTTATCAATCTCCATATCCTCAGCCATTTGTTGGATGAAAACAATTAGTGCCTATATTGACTTCTTGGTAAGCCATTTTGTACAAATAATTTCATGAGCAGTTTAATCATATCGAATGTTAGAAGGATATCGTTCTGGCAGGAAAATCTTTAAGCAATATTGCCAAATCTTTGCTATATATTCTTAATCATTCATAGTGTCACTAAAAATCTCTAATAAATGCCCTCTCGAGAAAGTCCAAGTCACCATACGAATTACTGGATACATTTTTCACACACTATTGGAATATTCTTAATCGGTTTCAAGACTAAGATAGAAATGAAAATAATGATAGTTCTGAATAGCAAAACGGTATAGGGAATGATTTTATGCATAGCCAAAACAAAACTATACTATCAATACATATCCTATTTATTAGTTTCACTCTAATAATGATAGTTGTGAATAGCAAAAAGGTATAGGGAATGATTTTATAATATTAAAAGAATAAAATCGATTAAGAAATTTGACAATCAACCATACAGAGGGCAGTGTGAGCGAGGGCCAAGATGGAGAAAAATAGAAAAAACTACCAATCACAAGCCATAGGAAAGAGGGGGTCAAGAGAAAAAAGGGGTCCAAAATTTGGGAGGCCGTGCGCACCGAGAGGCTATGCTACAAGAGACAGTGCATCTGTAAAAATCTTCACATCACTACTGATTGTCATTTGAGAAGGATTAACTTGGAGGGTTAAAAAAACTACAAGATGGATAAGTTGCCTGGAGTCGGCAGAGGTTACCAACTCTTCGGAGCTAGACTCAAAGAGCCAAGGCCTGGAGCTCCTCTCGTAGTACCAGGTGAACCTACGAGAAGGACAGTCATTACTTCATTAGGCAGAGGCCTAAAGCTTCAGATAGGCTATGCTCCCGATGAGAAAGACTATTCGAAGGATGAACAGAAGGACAATGTAACAACAGAAAGTAGTAGTGAAAACTACGAGGAACCTCGAAACTACGAAGAACCTCAGACCGAAGAACACCAGACCGACGAAGAATCTAAGATAACAACTAGAAGACGTGTTCGATTCAAAGAGACCTACGACGAATCCTACGAAGAAACAAAGATAACGACTGGAAAACGAGTTCGATTTAGAGAGACTGACGATGAAAGAAGAGTGCGAATGGGTCTGACTGTAACCAGAGAAGTAAACGGAAAGAGGACGGTTTATCAACGGGCCAAACCTTACACCAGCCAGAAGGAGATGTACGATCGTCTCTTAAGATTCGAAAAGGCCAATGCTCAATGGACGGCAGATTGTGGGAGCCAGACGGAGGGAGGAAAGGACTGCCAACTACCTAAGGATGCTGTGACCCAAACAAAGAACAAGTATGTCAACATGAAAGACACCAATTCGATCGGAACTAACGTACGTTGTGACCATTACAACGGAGAGAAGCCTCGTGTATTGAGAACTGTTAACAATTACTACTCACAACAGCTTAGGTGGTCGCAACATTTTCAGCAGAAAACTCCTTTTTTCCTCCAACACGGACTAGTTAATGACGTTCATATTGAGGAACTAATAGCATGTGGGGATGTATCGGAGGATGACTTCCTTGCAAAAATGGATGAATTGTCTGGAATCTACGTTGGTAAGGGAAGGGAGAATCTGAGGGCGGTGTTTCATGTGATGGCTCGGCGATTTGAAGATAGGGCTGAAGAGAGGAGACCTTGGGTGATTGGGCGATTTAAGAGGTGGGAGCGTTGTTAAATTGGGATTAAGGGGATATGATTATGGGTATTAATGGTATACGTAAGTTTTGAGACATTTGAAGGATGATTTGTTGATTACAAGGCAGTTGAGTAAATATTGGGAAATTGTATAATTAGAAGATATTAATGAGTGTGAAAGAACTGAGATAATTGGAATATGTGAAGGAACTGGATGTTTGAGGGTATATGTTTAACATGGCGATTAAGATGCAAGTTAATGGTACTGTATTTCTGAACTTGTTGATGTTTGAGTCAGGAAAGTGCTTAGCAGATGGTTTGGCTATTGTTGATACAACTAGTACAATGATTCTATTTCTATCGAATTTTCCTCTATATGCATCGAGGATTGTGATTTTTTACCATTATTTGATGAAGACTGTTTTAAGATTTGTATTACATATGTCATCGACCAGGTATGTCGTTAAACTGCAATTATTTCGATTACGTCTGTAATTGGATCTGTCATCGACCAGGTAAGTCGTTAAACTACAAGTAATTTGAACGTAGATTGTTCACATCAAGTATTGGTATTGCTATCATCATTGTGATTACCATATTTTCAGTAAGGCTGTCATTAGGAGTTCCTATTTGGCAAACATTAAAGAAAACCAGACGAACATGAGTATATAGAAAATGACATAACATTTTAAGAATCGGTTTTTGCCATCTTTGAGGGTAATGCTTCATGCATGTCTCGCAGGCATAATGAAGGGGTCAGCTTTGCTGATAGTGTCTCTCATAATAATGAAACGATTGTATGATAGTATAGTTTAATGAAATCGAACAGTTTTAATGTGAAGAAAGAAAAATCATTGTGATTGAATGGATTGAACTGAAGGTTAAACTGACAATTGATGTCAGAAGGCACGTTGCCTTTTATAATATAATTGGCACCATGATGTATGTGTTAAAACATCTGAGATAGCGATGATTTGCTTAAATTGACAGGATACAGATTGTCAGTTGCATATATGAAAATATGTCAGGTATATGATACAGATTGTCCTTTGATTACATGTTAAAATATCGGGAATAAGTCCGATATGATTAATTAAATGGTTGATATTGAAAAGTTGAGTTTGTCTACATAACAGTGATCTACGAAGTACATTATAATTGCTAAAGTTGAACTGTGAAATCTTGATCTGGGTTGCGATCCTATTATACAGGATGTGTTGCTCATAATGGTAAGGGCAGGTAACTGACAGATCAAGAGAATGTCGAATTATTGATGAAGTCCAGCTTGGGAAATTTTACCTAGGCCAAATCCTTCAAAAGAGCAGTCTGGTTGTGTGAAATCTGAATTTCTGAATGAGAAGATTTGATAAATTAATGGCTCTTCTTCAATTTATGTGATAAGAATGAGACTTGGGTCGTTAATATAGTGGTTAACGAAGATTGAGTTCTATAAATTTCAGCAATATAGGGTCATTATTTACGACTTTATGGCCATAAGAAGTATCTTTTTATATCTTTTAATATTTACTATGTACAAAATGTAAACAAAGATGACCTAGTTTTGGATCTTTTGCACTCAGAAGACACCATGACCCCAGCGAGGTTGATTGGGTGTTATGTAATACAGTATGGTTGATTACGTAAGATTCCCACGCCTACGCATGACTCAGCAAAAAATTTCAGAATGTAAACATTAGTCGCTAAAAAGTTCATTTCTTGGGGAGCTGAGTTGAAAGCTAAATTGCGTGATTGCGCTAAGTTGCGAAGAATAGTGAATGATGGAATTAAATAGACAACTAAGTAAAGTATGTACAGAGGGAAAATGGTGCTGCCGACTCCATTAGATTAGGAGTTATAAGGAAGTAAAGTAAGGTGAACTATTATTACAGAATAAATAGCAAAATTCATAAGATAATGAACTGAATATGAGGTTTGTTACTGGCTCTTGCATGATATTAATATTGCAGATAAGTACTACTCTAAAGCAGACTTCCAAAACCCAGAAATGTTAGCAAGGGAAGTTTATCATTAGTAGTTTTTACCACTGTCGACTTACTCGACAAGTCATTTTCTACTAAGAACTGCCCTATGAAAGCCTATCCTATTAATCGAGTAATTACACGGTACTTTCAATTGTCGGATTTTCTTGGCCATCATTTATAATTACTAGACCATCATTTATAATGGTTCAATGGTGTTACGCAGCTTATATTAAGTCAACTTTAAGTCTACTTCTAGATCTAATCGTTCAATCTCATCTGTGACAAAATGTTCATCAATAATGTCCATACTGTCAGTGTTATTTTCTCCATTTTACTGTGATACTCTGTTGTCTGCTTCCTTGGGGTGTGGGCTGTCGTGTGTCCCACTTTTCCTTTGTTTGCAAGCCAATGCATTCCACGTCTGGAAAATGGCCTAAATCAAGCAATTTTTGCTTGTCCAATAACTGTGCTATTAAAATTCCTGTAATTTGGCCGTGTTGATGGTTTTCATAGCTCTTGGGGCGATAAATACGCGCATGACCAAAGCAAGCACTGCTTTTCAACTGCTCATTTTTCTTTCCCTTCTCTAAATATCAACATTTCTTAATTTTGCCTCGGTTCGTTAGCATGGTTCACATTTTGACCTCTCTTGCATGACTCTTGCATGTATACGTGACTCTTGCATGCAGCTAATGGAAAAATAAGTACTATTAACATATCATTATTAACTATCTCACGTCTGTGCAGCCACACAATACATTCTTTAAGCATGCAGAAAATGCAATTCCATTTTCGTTTGAGAACATTCGATACACAAAGAACTTAATCAGCATGATTGCCAGAGTACCAGCTACAACCGCAAAGAAAATGTATAAAGGCATACAGAGGCATGCAATTGGAGTTAAGAAAAATTCACAATATTTAAAATAATTCATTTCGTCTTGAATAGAAATAAGAGTGGGACAGCCGAGACTTCGGTCTAAGACGCAGAGGAATTTGGACGAAGAGGGGGTCTTTGTGCTACCCCCCACTTCTTCTAGGAAATGGGAGGAGTTTTGACTAGCAGGGGGTGTTTCGTTCTATTTATAGACTGCTCATTCTATTTATAGAATGGATATTATGGATGCCCTGTGTGAAGGCTAGGTCGACTGTTTGCAATTACACCAGAGGTCGACACGATGCAGTTGGAGGTTCTACATGAGGCTACACTCACTTTCTTTACACCGACATCTGGTGTTGAAGCAGATAGTTACCAATTTTGCAAGGAGAAACTAGAAAGATCCATAAGGAAAAATGCAAAGTTATAATAAATAAAATTCATACATTCTACACAATCCTGGTCAATTGTAGTACAGGTGGGTGAGCCTACTTGCTAATACAGTGAGCCACACATTGTCGAGTAGTGTGCTAACAATTATTTGCGATTCTTGCAAGAAATTGAAGGTTCTTTGATTTAGAATTACAAGTACATCTCTGGCCAATATCTGCCATGTTGTACCATATTTCTCATTAATAATTGTTGTTATACAAACTATGCTTCCTTTAAATTACACGATCTCTTGCTGCTCCGAGTTAAGATATATATAACTGTATTATTGCAGCTTTAGTTTTGTAGGGTACATGCAACTCGCACCAGGTTACCTCACTGCTTATCACATTTTAACCTATTGCGTTCAGGTACAACATTTAACCTTTCACACCAGCTCTTGCACACAAGCAGTTCACAAATCGCATTTCATACAAATGCCAATCCAAGTCAAAGGTCATATGAGATATGAAATTATCTCACTCCATTATAGTATATCATATACATTTTGCGAATACCAGCACTTGTGATGCTCTGATTGCTTATTGAGGTTTTTTCGTTGAATTGATAGCAAATTCTTCTGTCTCTTCTCTGCTAAAGCAGAGCTTGTAATCCTCGAGTTGAAAGGAAATAATGGTGGTGGATAATAATGAAAGGGAGGAGGCATGTACAGATGCTGCGCATACTGCCCTTGCTATTATAATTTTAGTAGTGCAATGGTTCATGGTTTAACAATAATTGCACATCGTTATTTTTTTATAGTAAATATAATAAATAGGTCACACTGGTCACCATTTATTGGAAAATAGGTAAGATCGGTTACGTCATCCATATATTTAGGCGGACCTTGGGATTTCCAAACTTGAGAGGACCTTTGCAATAATCATTTGCAGTGTGGAACAGTGGTAGCACACTCGCAGAATACATAAGGTTTCAGAAGCTAGAAAACAAGACCTTCCACAAGTCTTCAATCTAGGCTTAAGCCGCTAATAGCACATACAGTGTTTGGACATGACAACATGAAGTGGTTGCTGATTGTTACCTAGAGATCTTGCCGTTGCTATGAGAAAATAACTAAATAAATGAACTTCATTAGAACAGATGGATGCACCGTCCACAGATGGATGCACATCCACAGATGGATGCACCATCCACTAACTGCTTATGATTTGTGACCCACTCCAGTCCTAAAACATCAAAAGTAGCCGAAATATGACCAAATCAATCAAAATGCATCAGTTCTTGCCTGAGGGAATTTAAATGGATGCACTATGGGCATGAATTGTGCTGCCTGTTGGGATGTCTCAGCTGGTTTTGAACCCGCTATCCCCGTGTTATCATTTGGAGTTTCCTAAAAACAATATATTTATATTAATGAATGACTTGCATCTACTCTAAATATATATTTAATTGAACGCTCCGCAATGAATGTCTGAATGTTTATGACAACCTTGGTGGGTGTACTGAATGAGATCAAAATGATTAACTTATTTGTTTTAGTATTAGTACTCGCCCGAAGATGAACTGCTTAAATCATCTTGTGCTAACATCCTTTGTACTATACACATCTGCGTGATTTGTGTATTCAGTCTATGTACTATACTTTGTTTGACATTTCATAAGCCGAGAATCCTTGACCTTTGGGTGATTATTGATCGATAATGTGTTATTTTGGATATTGAGTGCAATCACTTGATTGGTTTAGAATGATCATGAGTCCTTGAGTCTTAGTATATAGTTGAGCTTGAGCGAGTTGTTCTTCAGTCTCGACTCAATCTCAGGAGAGAGGGGCAAAGAATCGATTTATACAATAGATTCTGAGACTACTTACTACCACAGGCTGATGTTGAGAGAGGTAAGGCATTTAATAATCTATATAGCTGAGCATATGAATTCATTATATACTTAGAATGTATAATTGACTGAGAAACTTTAAAATTACAGAGTGAAGGGAGAAAAGGGAACAAGGCATGCTAAAGGTGATTCTTCACTTATTTGGTATTTCTTATTGGAAGTTAATAGCAATTTTGATTGGGATATTAGCTGTATTAGTTATTTTCTGCTTGTTGTGCTGCAAGCTGACAAGATAGAAGTATGGCTGTATGTTTTAATTATGTGGGGCTCATAGTTTTTTCTATGATATGCATCAGTCTTCAGGACAATGCAGAGGTTAGACCTGAATGCTCACAAAGAGTATTTAATACTCACTGTCAAATGATTGAGCCAGGGGCATTTAAGTGTGTACCTAAGACTGGTTTCAATGAAGTATGTCGAATGGTCAATATGACAGGAATAAGAACTATCATTTTTCAGAATTGGAATACTGAGGTGATACAATTGAGGCCATTCGCGTCTATAGCAGGAATACAGGAGCTAGAACTGAGATTTTGGACGGTTAAGATAGACTTGGCAGATTTATTGGAATTATTTCCAGCAGTGAAGAAAGTTCGTTTTCAGAGAGCTGAGTTTAATACTCACAGACCTGTTGAGATGGAGACTTAAATAGAACAGCTAGAAGGTCTAAAGTACTCAATATTTGAGAAACCAATATCCAGTTTGAATTTGCCTAAATTAAGAAGGCTGGGATTAAGACTAGAAAGCGCAGTGGAGGATTATCAGCTAGGTAATCTACATTTAACTGAATTAAGGATAAATGCTCCAGGAGCATATAGATTCAATTGGCCCAAGCTTGCAAATCATTCCACGCTTGAGGTTCTAACTGTTCAGGGTCTTGCTAGAATGTATGCCAATATACAGGATTTTCCTTATACAAATTTGAGAATTCTTAGGATTCGTGGAAAACGTTTTCAGCTTAACTTGACTGATTTTCTGGGAGGCAAGGTCTTTGATAAGCTGAATGTGTTGGAATTATCAGGAATTGAGTTAATGGAAGAAACAGATTTCACTCCCTTGATGAATTTAAGAGAACTTATTATCAATAAACCTTACACGTTTTTTGGGAAAGTAAGACGGTTCCCTGAGAATCTTTTGAAGTTGACTTTAAATGACCTGGGTGAGAAAGAAGTATTGGCTAGGCATGACCTTATTGTAAAATCTAATCTGCATAAAATTGAAATAGTTAACTGCAAGATTAAGACTATTAGACCATCATTTTGGGAAGGTTTTCTAAACTTGAGATTTATTAATTTGACTTTTAATCGGTTCAAGTCTTTGAATCTGAACCCAGGGTTAGTTAAATTGACTGAAATAGATTTGAGTAATAATCAGTTAATGATTCTTCCTGAAGATTTGCTGTACTACCCCAAAATGAGAACAATTAATCTTAGCTATAACTCACTTGAGGTATTGGACTTGGGTATTCCTTACACTCCTGAGAGGGTATCTCGATCCTTGCAGGTTATTAATTTAACAGGTAATGATTTGGAATGTAGCTGTCCTTGGAAATCATTTTCCATGGCTTTCCAGGAAGGAGTGCGAATTGTGGGAAGTTGTAATGATTCCATATCATTAAGTGATTTGGAGGTCTCTATCTGTCCAGATTATTTAATACCAAATCGACAGCAAAGAGACGTAGATTTGCAGCAGTTGGTGACTCCTCCTGCAGATTTGTTTGATCTACAAGGTATAGCCTTACCTGCAGAAGATATGAGAGATAGTTTGAACAGCTTTTCTAGAAGGATTAGGAACGAGGAGACAAGGGGTTTTGTGAGTGCCCCATATGGTGTCACCTTCTCAGCGAACAAACGGTTTATTATAGGCCTTGAAGATCTTAAGATACACGTAAAATTGAATTGGCCAAATCTGGCACTTCCTGAGATTCCTGAACAATCGAAGGAGATTCTAAAAGAGATTTGTAGTGGAGAGGAGGAGATGTTACGAAGAATTTGCGAAGACTACCAGCCGCTTTTAACATATGCAGATAGACAAACAGTTGAGTTGAGAGAGCAAGTGCTTAAGAGGTTCCAGGAATTGGTAACTATTTTCCAAGATCCAATTTTGCCTGGTAGTCGGACTAGACTTCGCAGATCTGAACAACCAGAGTTAAAACCCACGGATGAACCGATAATTGAGGACATTTTAGACACTGACTACTGGGAATCTGAACATGATAGGATTCAGATATGGCAATGGGCCACTGCATCCTTTAGTGGTGTTATGCATTCGTCATTAACCCAAACCAGGGCCAAAGCTTTTGTTAAAGCCATTAGACTTTTGGCAGGGCGGCAGTCCTTGTTGAGAGATTCCCATCAAACCATGAGGCAGGATTTAATCGAAATAGTTGAACTAAAAACTAAGTTGTTTGAAAACACAACTAGAAACATAGAGGAGTTATATGAGTTACTCAATTCAACGAACATTGAAATGCAATCTGCTTTAAGAGGGGTTTATCAGCGAATGAATGTTCTACAGAAGAGAACACGAACTATTCGTGTTTTGAGTCTGCTTGGATCTAGGTATTTAAGTTTGAGCAATGAGAGGGTAGAGCAATTCAAGCATCTTTTGAAAGAAGTCGAGGCTGTTTTGACTGCAGTCCAGCAGCTTGATCGAGGACACCTCAGTTATAGACTTCTAGCACCGACTGATATGCAAGACTTGATTATTAGAGCAAGTCAATTGCTAAGGGATTGGCACCCAACTCACAAATTACTTTTTAAGAGTTTTAGTGAGTTCTATGGAGCGAAGTTCAGTTTTATTGCAAATCATCATGGATTGGTTCTCCAATTATCTTGGCCTATCTTAGCTAAAGATAGTGCACAATATTGGCTTTACAGAACACGTTCCATCAGCCTACCATTGATAACTGATAGTAGTTTTAATAAGCCAGAGTCTAATCATGATTATACTCGAATTAAGTTAGAGAGTGAGTATTTGGCTGTTTCCAATGAGTATAATTTTGTTGAAGTTAATAGCCTTGATCTGGAAGATTGTGAACAGATTGGTAACGCATATCATTGTTACCAGAATTTCTTAGAGAAGGATAATCATCGGGTGAATTGTATGTCAGCTTTATATTTAAATAAATCCGCTGAAGTTATTCTTGACTTATGTGAAGTCGAGTATATGTTTGCTCCTGTAAAGTTTAAGGCAGAAGTTATAGATGCTGGAGCTCATCTTCTCTTGAGTGGCTTGCAGACTCCTTGGAGGATGCAATGCGACGAGTCTAGGACTCCTAGAGAGATGCAGGGAGCTCCTATTGCTTTATTATCCAAAGACATTCTTTGTCGTTGCAGCATAAGCTCGGTAAACGGTCATGTTGGTCGTAGAATTACAAATTGTCCAGACAATGAACAACCTAGGCTTATTATTCAATATGTGTCTAATGAGATTGCCAGGGAAGCATTTCCTAATTTAACTATGCAACCTTTTCTAAATAACCTAGATGTTATGGATGAGTATCGAGAGTGGGAGGCTCCCCAATCCGACACTTTAGAGAAATTACGAAGCTTTAGGTTACATAATACTACTTCGGCCGTTATGAGGCTACGAGAATTAACTGAAGAATTAAGAAAGAAGGGCGAGAAATTCGATAGAGATTGGGATCTTCTGGGAATTGATGGTGATATTACAAAATGGTTTACACCCAGAGGCTGGACAAAGGGAGTATTTGCTGTAGGAGCTCTTTTTGGCTTTATAGGATTTATTATGGCGACATTTTTATGTTTTAGACAAGCTCGGAGTAATGGAGTTCTGAGATCTCTAATGTTTATGGGAGCTCCACATTTGGCAAGGGCAAATCCTTTGTCAACTACAGCTTCCCCGACTCCTTCGACTCAGGAAGTTGTTCTTAGCTCTGAGTCAATGATCAGAATGATAGCTATGAACTTTACTGTGTTCTTGATTATGATGGCATTAATCTACTGTATTAAGAGAATGTTTAATTATTGTTGCCAGCAAGCAAGCTTGTATATGGTACACCCTGAGCTGAAAGAACACCCCAGGGCTAGGATCTATCTAGAGCTTTCAGATTTGAAGGATAGGGTTATACTTGAGGTTATGAATGTTCGAGCTGCTGCTGAACAGCTACATTTTCAGGGAAAGGTCACATCTAGTCTTATCAGGATGGATCATCACACCCTGTATTCTATTTTAAGGGTTTCATGGAAACAAGGAGATTGTAAATTACTTGTAGGAGAGTTGGAACTGGATTTACCTGCTCTAATTCCAGTACGAAGGATGAAGAGAAATCAGGTTCAGAAATTACTGGAAGGAGATTGTGTAATTGGAATTTTGGTCAGCGATAATAATTACTTGTATAAATTGACTGATAGCCCAAGATTGATTGATAATAAAGGGCCTTATCAGAGTTTGATTGACGAATTGCAGGCTAGGCAAAGATGTCTGGGAAATCTTGAGCTGCCTGGTTATAACTGTCAATCCGATGTACAGATGGATATTGTACAACCTACAGCTCCGAATTGTGGGGTTGCTTGTGGGAAGGGAATTGTGGAGACTACTATTCTGTAGGGTTATTAATTCCGCTTGAGTTATTAGTTTAACTATTTAAGAGTATGTTGGCATGAAACTAATAACAAAACTGCACGTGAATGCTGAAAGTTAATCTGAGTTGTGTCTATTTAAGCAAAGTTTATTGATTTCTTAAGATATTTAATTGAGACAATTGTACTGGATTTAAATTGCCTTCTTGTAATAATCATTAATTATATTACATTTAATATTACTATTTGGTTTGAATCGAGTGAAGTGTTGTGCTGTGTTTTAATCAAACTTGTACTCTTGTTTGAAGTCTTGTTTGAACTCTTGTTTGAGTTCTTGATTTTATTGGTTACTTAATCCATGTATAAGTTGTTTGCAGATTAGAGGTGAGTGGATTAGGAGATGATCTTGGTAATTTGGTAATTTAATGTAAAGTTCCAAATGAGAGATTGCGCTGTACTAAGCAGCCTTTGTGAAGTTAAATTTTAGTGTCATCCGCAGGGAAACCTCTTATTGTATTTCATTGCGGATGATAGTGTATGATTATGATAGCAATTTATGTAATGCTCTCATTCTTTAAACATGTGTCTTATATAATTACTATGAATACTTATTCAATTATATTTAGTTAATTCCATTACTTAGAGTGATTTTGGGAATTGCAGTGGGTTGTGAATTATGTTACTTTTCTTATAAATAATTATAAAACTTCATATTCATGAGTTGGGCTAATGATGTTGTTGAGGACTGAATGATTGATGGAAGTTCGGAATTAATTCTAAAATCAATTTTCTTTTATTTTGATTGCAGGCCAGGTTCTCGTCTTCCTCTCGCTCTCTCTCGTTCAGCTCATCCTCCACTCGTTACGCTCAGCTTGTTGCCTCACCGAATTAAGGCTTGCCTTGGAAGTCTTAATTGATCATCAATTGAAGTGAACCGAGAACTGGAATCGCACGAGCAAGCTCGCGAAAGATACTTTCTTCTACAAGACCGAGTCGGACATTGAATCTGGTCTTATGGAATCGTTTTACTTGAAAGTTCGTTCTTCTTGTGAACTCTCGTTGAAGGTCGACTTCAGCCTCGAATATGTGATCGCTTGGACAATAACAAGAAGATTCGTGTGTGTGTTAATAGAAGGTTTATTTGCTCGAACTCTAGAATTGCGCCTCCATTGCTCGGTGGACTTCGTTGATGATTGTTGAACAAGACTTTAATTTAAAATTTCAATAATCATATAATTAATATATATCACCTTAGTAATTTGATTAATTTTTGATTTATTGATCTGTGTTTGGATTGATGGTTGTTTGAATTTGCTTACTTGAATTTCTTGAAGGTTTATTGATGTTTGGTTCCCTGATTCAGAGATTGCGATGGACTGTTTATTTGAGGAAAAAGGGTTTAGAGATAGGTTAAACCAAGGGGGAGATAGAGGATGGAACTTGAAGAGTCATTAATGCAAGAGTTATTTTAAAACAGGGGGGGTTGTGACAAGTGCTGTCACATTACTTCATTTTTATAAATTAACTATTTAGAAAAACTCTTGCATTATATGAAATGGACTCAAGGCGAGCATGCCGTCTACGTGCTGCTATAAATCAAAAGGGCATGCTCCAAATGTCTAGCAGTACATGTCTCAAGGATATCTCAGAGGGCAGCAAAAAAGAGGCGATCTGAAGAATTGCTCTGTTGTCTAAGCTCAGCATAGCCATGCTATATTAACTGATGCCTCAGAGATAAAACCCTTATGGGCCTCTGGCTTCAACTCCTAGCTCTGCTTATTAGCAGCCGTTATCCAATAGCTAGCCAGAGTGTATCAGCAGCTGGCAGAGAGATGAACTGAGATGAACTGAGAGATCCAGCAGAGGGAACAGTTCCTGAGCTCTGTCTATATCGTAACATCAGATAAGTATCATGATTTATATTCCATCAGTTAGGCAGTCATCATCGCAGTTTTGCTTTGGGAACTAAAATTTAAGGGATCAAATTGGCCTGTACTTTAGCACCAATTTGATCCAAATTCTAAATTCATAATTGTTTGTGTGAACTGAGTGAATTGTTAGAAGAGAAGGAATAATTGAGAGCTTGTTTTCTCAGATAAGATATTGTGATGTTTTAACTATGTTTAATGAAGGAGTCTGAGCTACAGCTCCTGGGTTCAGATATGTGATCAATAGAAACAACTGCAGAATGTCATAACAACTCGCAGATTTTACACTTGTTATGTAATTAAGGAAATCATTTACAAATGTTATGCAATTAAATAAATTATTGTTTTAAAGGTTAAATCAGAGTCATAGTTGTGTATTTAAGTTCAATGACATCAGACCGGCCAGAGTGCGGTTCCGGCCTCAATTACCACAGCCAAGCTGATTATTAAACCTTGTTTTAACAGAATCATCACCAAGATGACACTAGATTGGAGGAAGAGAATAGAATAATATGAAATAGATACAATATAAGCCCGTGCTACCTGTATAATTAGTTGGAAGATGCATGAACTATACAGAGATGCAGGAATTACTGAGTTTCCCAGAAATAGAATGTGGTGCAAAGGGAGGAAGTGGCAAAGGACTTGCAGGTGCTGCCCTTTGTGTAATGTATCTGAATGAGCTGCTTGCAGTGGCCATTCTGTGTACTAAAACTCCCCTGTGGAAGGGGAAATGGCCACCACAATGCAGGCTTTCTGGACCTTATAGCCTCTAAAACTGATAATAGTAAATTTTCTAATATTGAATTAAACTGAAATTACGAACCGTTGTGCACATCTACAATGGTATCAATGTGTTATGCATATGATAAGAACTTCCAGAGTGGGCTGGTTGAGGCCACAGCATTGGTCATTTCACCCCTTCAGTAGATTTCAGCACTAAAGCATAATCGCCCTATGCATAGCATAGCATGGGCGATAATAAATTAGCCAATACCAAGTGCATAAATACACGACGTAAAGCCCCAAATATCCATCCATCAACATCTTCAAATATTAGATGCAAAGACCTGTGAAAATGTGAAAAAGTACATGATGTGTTGCAGCTACTAATTCATGCTATGTATATTTTTGTTAATGTGTTGGCCACATGTCACACAAAGAGATAATAATTATGATAGCATGTCAGGTAAGTATGTATTTTACCGGTCGTGCCACCATTCTTCCCAAAGTCGATGCTGGGTTATTTGTGTACATTCAAGGCCTAACAGGTGCCTTTCTACAGTGGTATGGTCATCTTAATCAAACAAATGTATTTGCATGTACTTCAAAATAAAGATTTTCATTTCATTTTTATCCAAACCAAATCTCCTACCCCAATTGTGCTTTAATGGTCCAAATAAATTGAATTGAATTGAATTGAATTGACAAATAAGCCCATTGGGGCTGGGTGATTTGTTATACTCCACTCCCTTACGACATGTATTATTATTCTGTAAAATGTCACTTGTCACTATAATAAAGATATCCTTATCCTATATGTCCACCTTTTTGACATATAAGGCATGTGAAACATTTTCAGGGACGTGAATTTTATACATATGGTGATTGTGGTGATAGTGTTTTTCAGTTCAGTGAAGTTTATCTTAGCTGCTATCAAGAATTAACAACGAGGGTTTAGTTGATTTGAAAGATTGCTTTCATTATGCAAAAATAAAATTGGAAAAAAAGCCAGTTTGACACAGAAATGCTTTTCATGAACACACATAGGCCAATCTTAGAGTGGTCAGGTCAAAATAAAACACACATATAATAAAAAAAATATATATTTTTTCAAAATTGGTGATCACTACAACTGGTACAACAGCTTGTTACTTCTCAAGAATTTGTTTGCATTACGTCCTAGAAAAACGCTATATAAATGGAAAAGCCAACCATTGGCGAGCAAGCATCTTGGTCTATACAAGACGGTAATCATGAAGATTGTGCTGGTATTGCTCTCCTTTGCAGCAGGTATGAACAAAACACATCATTTTTACTGCAGATTCAGTAAGTATGAGTTTCTCTGGCTAGTTTTCTTACCATCTACGTAGCATTTTCAGCTTGTCTGATTGGTCCATGAGCAATAAAACGTCCTTCAAACCTACAGGTTAAACGTAGGAAGCAATGAAAAATGTTATATTACACTCCAGTGAGCAGCTGAGTTTTGTCTGTGGATAAGATTAGCAGGCAAACACAATAACAGTTACTACCACCAACAGACACGTCAGTGGCTTTGAAATACGTTTTTATGGTATTCAAATTAGTTTTATGCTATGTAATTCAGTGCCTCAACCAATCACAAGAACCACATTTGCAACGTTTTTCTATCCAATTGCGGAAACTCATACTTACTGAAATTGCAGTAAAGGATTTTCAACTGGGTGACTGTGGAACAAGCTGACAGTCTGTCACTTTGATTTGGAAAAAATGAGGACCAGTTCACTTTGAAAAATACACTTCTTGACTCATGATAGCCGAGGAAGTGTCATCTTTTCTACTTTCAACATGGGAAACATAGGGTTGTTTGATCAGTCATGATCAAGAGAAGGCCATTGGACTTGTCACAACTGATTTCAGAGTGATGCATAATCCTTTCGTTTGGCTGTCAGCGAGAAGCGGGATAAGTCTCCTGAAATTAAATTAGCATTGAAAATGTTGAGTATGATCATGACAAATCATCAGCATGATGACACATGAAGTGCCATTTTCACAGTGCAACAGTCAACTCTTTTTCTATATCAAGGTGACACACTGTATGCTTGACTCCTGATATGCTTGCAAAGTATCAGTAAGACACGGATTCAGAGGGTTTGAACATATACTTTTTTTAGAAAAAATTCATGTTAAAATCCGAGAAAGAGTTGTCTAACTGACTTAAACATCATACACTTATTCTATTATATCTTTTAATTTCTTATTTTTGCAAAATAAACAATAATCTGATTGTTTGTTTGCTGCTGTTCCTCAGCAAGGCACACCACGTAATTTGACGTAAAGTTGTCAGTAAGATTATTTTTGTTATATATTGTTGTACTTGTTCTAATATAAAAATCAAACATTTACATTTTATTTATTTCAAACCCCTAGGAACCCAGTCGCAGTTGGATGCATGGCAAAGCTGGATAGGCCAGTTAACCTTAATAATCCTTTCGTCGAGATAATTGAAATGGCCCCAAAGGACGATTATGATTATGCCAGGAGCAGCTGCACCTATTGTGGCTGGGGACGTAAGTTTTCTTTACACACAGGACAGAGCCACCGGCTCACCGAGTGGAGCGAGGTGTCTCGTCCCTCATGGCAAACATGCGAGGAGTGAACCAGATGGTTCAATCAAAAGAAATGATTCAGACATCCCATAATATGATCCAGGCACTTTTTTCTCTTCATGTGTGACTACCTTCTTCTTCTTCTAAAACTATTTTCTGCCTCTTGTTAAAAAAAAAATTCCAAAAAAAAAACAAAAATTTCAACAACAAAAAAAAGAATTTTCCTGAATAAATTTCCCCGAAAAAAAAAATTTTTGGATAAAAAAAATTCCAAAAAATATAAATGCCGGGAAAAAAAAAATTCTGAAAAACAATTATTTTCCAAAAAAAAAAAAGTAACATTTTCCCTCAAAACTTTTTTTTTTTTTTAACATTTAATTTAAGATTATTACCTTTCCACCCTATTTCTCTTTTGCCCATTTTTTTTCTCCAAACTTTTTATTGAACAAACCTGAATACAAAAATGAATTTCGAGAAATAATTTAGATAACTACAATTTCGAGTCTTTAAAATGTATTTTTTGTGTTTAGGCGGTCCCGTCTTCATGCTTCGGCATTTACATATTAATTATGATAATGGATATATTTAAACCATAGGAAAACTGGGGAACGGGTATGATCCCCCCCCCCCCCCCCGCAAAAAAAAAACAATTTAGTGGACACCAGTAGTTCGGATGATGATATTTTAAAAAAATCACGCATCCATATATCTGCCAGTTGTATGGTATAAACCTGGCTTACAAAATTCAAGCAAACTTCACCCTCCCTCCCCTAAATAAAAATTAATCTTAGTATTTATAAAACAATATGTATTTTCAACGAAATGTCACAGTTTTATCTTTCTATATAATATTTTTCTTCAATATATTTCGTAAAATTCCAAGATTTTATGGTTGTCTCCTTACACTTTCGACACAGTTCTGAATGGCATTACAGTGGTCCCTGCATTATAAGACCCCCTGTTGTAAGACCACCTTGCCTTATGTGACCGCCCCCCTCCCGCACTAAGTAATATGTTTAGTACTTTTTGCACCCGATGTGAGACCGCACCCCCAAGAGAGACCGCTACATGACCGCAGAAGGGGCGGTCTTATAATGCAGGGACCACTGCCTTCAATATTTTTCATAATGTTTCAGACGGATACACCCTGAAATACGTTTCTCATAATTTGCTCTCATACGAAGCATGTCCATATGAAAGTCTTGACGTCGCTTCACAAGTGTGTGCTGTAGATCCAGATATCAGGTTTGAAAGGGTGAGCTTGCATTGTCAAAAATTCCGATGCTGTTGAATATAATTAACTTTAAATTCAGTATCAAGAGACATTTAAATATCACATAACTGCAAGGGTTACATAATCTCCTATATGTACACTCTAAAAAATGCTGGGACAAAATTGGTTTTTTAGATTCAAAATGGTTTTTTGAAAAACCAAATTTCAATGTAAAAAACCAACATGGATTTTTAAAGAAATCCATGTTGGTTTTGCATTGAAATTTGGTGTATTTTAACCCCGATGAGACCGCACCCCCACGAGAAACTGCTGCAAAATTTGTGCTCTTATTATGCAGGGAACATGGTGCATCACCCATCACTCTAAAAAATTTCAGACAAAATTGTATTTTTAGATTCAAAATGGTTTTTTGAAAAACCAAATTTCAATGCAAAAAACCAACATGGATTTTTTTTAAAAATCCATGTTGGTTTTGCATTGAAATTTGGTTTTTCAAAAAACCATTTTGAATCTTAAAAACCAATTTTGTCCCAGCATTTTTTAGAGTGTATTCCTCACCAGTAGACATTTAATAAATGCCACTGAAGCAAACCACGAAGCGTGCTTGCACTTTTCTTTCCATCTGCATTCTGTAGTGTCTTAATTTTTACTTTCTGCTAACAGAGTTTGAAGAAGGTATTGTAATCACTCTGTCTGCAAGTGGACTGCTCTTGCATTGCCACAGATCAGAACATAGGCTGTCTTGTGTTGCCACCTAGTAATAAGTATGCTATTCCGCGAGCTCCTGAGAGCGTCCACATCATTTTAATCAGAGGAACACACACAATTTTGTCTGGAAGACACCGGGGCTGTTTCTGAGTGTGCTGATGGCCTTGTCTACTTCCTTAGAGAATGTGATTGCCAAATCTGACTCTGGTATACATCAATGTTGAACAGAAATTTTGTGAATGTGCAATGAAATTGGAACTATTTCTTGGGACAGCAATGCTGTAGCATACAAAATCAACTTTTGTGCCAGGTGGCAGTAGCATGCAGTTCTCATTTTCACCAGACTGGTAATCACTTGTGTTTAATATTGTCTGTCCAAGCTGGCAGGTGAGCATTACTTCTGCAGAAAGATACACAACTCACATTATTTAAGGCAGCGACGCGACAATCATGTCAGTTCCAGTTATGGCTGTTTCAATGAAATATTAATAAAATGTCAAAAATACAGGTAAGGATGTCTGTGACAGAAATTTAATGACAAAACACAGGGTCAACACATCAGGTGTGAAAACTGACCCAGGGTTAGGTTTAAAATTAGGCTTAGGTTTATGGATTAGGTTAGGGTTTCAGTAAAGGTAGACCATGTGTTTTTTCATTAAATTTCTGGAACCGATCTCCTCACATGTTAATTTTTCTGACATTTGATTCATGATATCTCACTGAAACAGCCATTTACACTCTAAAACATTTCAGACAAAATTGGTTTTTTAGATTCAAAATGGTTTTTTGAAAAACCAAATTTCAATGCAAAAAACAAACATGGATTTTTTTAAAAATCCATGTTGGTTTTGCATTGAAATTTGGTTTTTCAAAAAACCATTTTGAATCTAAAAAACCAATTTTGTCCCGACATTTTTTAGAGTGTAACTGGCAACAATAATGGAAAAACCCCTTTGCTCACTTATTTTGTGTGAGTAGTGCAGATCATTTTGAGGTCAAGAAGAATTAATGACTACTGCATGTATGAGCATAAAATTTGTTAAACATATAACCTACTACGTGCATTTGATGAGACTTTGATGGTCTTATTGATTATTATAGAATACTTCATAAAATACAGTCGTAACTTCTGTATAGACCCAGCAGAGTCGATACAAAATAGAAACTACTACTCCACAGCGTTCATCTGATACAGCAATAGACGGAAACTCACTGGCCGACTGATAAGGTAAGGTAATGTAAGGTAAAACTTTATTTGACGTCGGTGGTGTCAATAAAACAACAAACACAAGCTATAAGCTTCTTACCAACTGGTTAAAATAACAGAACAAGGTGAATTGATGAATTTATATACAAATGAAAGCGAATAGTGAAATTAATTTACATTTAAGTTCTTTCTTTGACACGTATCTGTGAAATATTATTCATATCATGACATTTGAGTATTACAAAGAATTTCTGAGACATAGTAAACATGTTCTACATTCACATTCATTGAAGTAGTAATTTCTTCTCAAGTCAGAATTGAATGATCCTATATCAACTGTGCATTTCAAATGAGCGGGTAGAATATTCCATAATGAGGGACCTTGATAACTAATTGACCTTTTACCATATTCAACTGTGTTAAAAGTGGGTTGGACAAGTTTGTCATTGTCCCGCATGTTATATGGAGATATTTGTTTCTCAAAAAACTGACTTTCCAAATGTGGTGCTAAGCCATGAAGTATCTTGAACACAAATTCGACTAAGTTATTTTTACAAGTTACGTGAAGCATTTTTTGTAGGGACCATGTCAGATCTGTGTTAAAAGCTCCAATTGAGGAAATACTGTACATGGGAAGTCCTTATTGGCCATAAAGCACCAGCAAAGTGTTTTGTCATCAATTTATGTGTACTACGGTGGTGTAGCTACATGAGTTTCTGGAGGGGGCCAATAGGAAGTTGGACTTGCAGAGATACTTTCCTTATGGTAGGAGCACCTCCCTGATTGACCTCCAATATTAGGAGGGTGTTAATGCCACAGAGGAGGTGTCTGTGAGTACTCATTTGCGTCATCAATCTTGGCCAGCATATGACAAATAACAAGGTCGATGATATTTCCAAAAAACCTAAATTTTAATGTCTTCTATTCTTTTGTTATCCACATGGATGTTGAGGTGTATGGGTGGTTTTGTGGTCATTGCAGGGGAGGATAAATGCCAGTTTAAAATGAAGGAAAGTGAAAAAGATCATTTAATTTTACATGCCAAGCTGCCTTACTGTGAGCTTTGTAGTTTTTTTCAACACTTTTTGTATTGGTTTTGTGAACATGTTATCTTGCAGCAAAAACCCTAGACATGGAACTGTTGCACTTGTCAAAGATCTTTAATCGAAGATTCCTGGTTCTCAAATGAAAGGATTTTATCCAATGAAAAAATGTTAAACCTTTCAATCGATTTTGTGAATGCAAGTTCTTGTAAATGCGGATGACCTTTTTTTCCAAAAGAGTCTGGTCCTTTAATGGGGTATCCCTAATCCAGGCATTTAAACTTCAATCCGAATCAATCGATGGTTCAGGCTGTTTGGAGAACTGATATACAAAGTTACTTCATCATTGAGCCATAATAATTATTGTTTTTTACCAAAGTTCTGGAATATGCATACTCCTGTAATTTGATCCATGCAATCCCGAGAATTGGGAGTCAAACCAAATTCTGCATTCAACCATCCACACTGTTTAGGGACCGTTCAGAATTTATGACTGGGGGGGGTGGGAGTTTTGCCAGAACTTCCCGTCAAAAATTGATACCCCCCCTTGAGATTCATGTGGATTTTTAGTACCCCACCCCTAGGTTTCATGTGTATTTTTAGTACCCCCCCTCGACATATAAACGAATACACATT
The DNA here is from genome assembly GCA_026936325.1 of Platynereis dumerilii. NCBI lineage: Eukaryota > Metazoa > Annelida > Polychaeta > Phyllodocida > Nereididae > Platynereis > Platynereis dumerilii. Next base: position 2,237,224 of record JAPTHN010000013.1, on the reverse strand, counting down.
TAGTGTTATACAGGGTCACGCGGTACAGATTCGCACCATTTCGCGGACTTTTGCGCGTGAAAAAGCGCGGATAAAGTTAGTTTATGCAAGTTTTATAAAAAAATTCTTTGTTAAAATTTATTACCCCCCTTGGAAGTGTTGCCAAAAATTAATACCCCCCTTGAAACACGTGTGAAAAGTTAGTATCCCCTCGGGCAAAACTCCCACCCCCACCAGTCATAAATTCTGAACGGTCCCTTAGCATACAGAAATTGTACAGTCTGGTGAAAATGAGAACTGCATGCTGCTGCCATCTGGCACAAAAGTTAGTTTTGTATGCTTCAGCATAGCAGCTCCAAAGAAATAGTTCCAATTTCATGGCACATTCACAAAGTTTCTATTCAACATTGAGGTAAACCAGAGTAAGACTCGCCAATCACATGCTCTAAGGACGTAGGCAAGGCCATCAGTATACTCAGAAACAGCCCTGGTTTCTTCCGGACAGAATTTTGAGAGTTCTCCACAATGGGTTTATGTAGACCGCTCGCTGGAGCTCGCGGAATTTCACAATTGCCACTAGGTGGCAACACATGACAGCATTATGTTCTGCCAAGGCTAGAAAAAGAAGTGGCAATGAAACAGTGGTCCACTTGTAGACAGGGTATTGTATGCACGTCAGACCGATATCAGATTAATTTAGTGCAAAAATTCAAGCAAAAATTTTATTATTAGATATCTTTCTGACATCAACTTTTTTCATGCATGCCCATAATGCCCAATATATCACAACACAATAACGTCAAGTTCTTGGACAGGAATCGCTAGCCCTGGCATAACAAAGTAAAATGTGACTATCAATTCAATCAATGTCAGTTTTATCATTATTCATCTATTAATTAAGGTATAATGGGATGACCATTTATTTTCCAGGGGGGCTTGGAGTCTTCCTCGTCAAGTAATTATTTATTTCATAGTAACGGCAGCCGTAATTATTTATTTTGAGTGCACTAAGTCGCCGAATATTCATTCCTAAATCAAGCATCACCTTGTTAAGTAATACCCCTACCAGAAATTATTTATTTCAAGACAGGCCAAAAAGAATTTATTTATTTCACAAAAACTAAGAAAGAAATTATTTATTTAAAAAAACTCCAAGCCCCCCCCCCCCCCTGATATTGAATGGTTGCCCCCTAATCACGAGCGGAAGTACCAGTCATTGATAGACATAGTATATCAGGGCTTGCAGATTGATTTAATCCATCCATATACTAGCATATGACAAGTCCAAGAAATGCCCTGGACATGTGTGTTTTGATGTATTTGTCACAGATCCTATCAAATTGTACAGTTGACTATGAAAAACATTTTCTCAAAATTCACAGTTATTGTTGGGTGTTGTTAGTTCTTTAAGTTGTAGATTCTTATTATATTTTTATCTCATGTCTAACTGCTAGAAGCACACTTATACCATTCGACACCTCTGTCAGCCAATCACAAGCCAGTATTTCACTGCAATAAAACCCATATTCTTTGTTGTCCAGTTATCCTCCCATGGGAGAATAATAAGTGAAGCTGTGAAAACAGCACTGCAACAAAGGTCTTAATTTTGGCCACCAATGAATGCACAACATAAATAAACAAAACTTATCAATGATCCACATAATGTCTCACCTCAGCAATCAACAAAGACACATATCTTCAAATTGTCACTGCTTTTCTAAAATCCAAGTAAAGCAACTTCAACTTTAACAATTGTTGATGTCACAAAGAAAAAGTGTCACAAAGAAAAAGTGTATCTATTTAGAAAAAATAAAAGAAGGAAAACCAGAAAAACCCAAAGTACATGAATGTAAAAGTTAGCGCTGATAATTATATGCTGTATGACATTTTGTTCCCAATAAAACACTTCAGCAAAGCCTTCAGTGAATAAGTCAGACACACCCCCAAGGGTGACCAATGGACATGGATGCAAGTATGTTATGCAAATGAGGACGGATACGTCTATTCACACATTTCCGTCAGTCTTACAGATACGATTTCAACTGCATTAGACAGATCTCTCCGAGATTTTTAAAATGATAGGTGTTAGGTTTCTGAGGACCCAATAGTCTCCTCGCACATCGCCGGTAAACATTTGAAGTGGACAGAATTGCTGCTCGCTGATTGGCTGTTACACCCTGACGCAAAATCTTATGATAATATGCGACAATGGAGCGATTTGTCTAGGGTAGATTATCTGGGTGCAATAAAACATTTTAAAAGCAAATCAATGTGGGCAGGTAGCTGTGGGTAGGTGTACACTGTACAGTGTACACAGTGCAGCCCTATAATGCTGAATATATTTTGCTCACTAGAGTAGATACAATTTGCAAAAAGGAGAGCACACACCAATAGCCATACTTTTTTCCCAGCATAGTCACTGATACAAGGTGCCTTCAATGTATAGGGTTAACAAAATGAAATCCAGTTGGAATATTGAATATTGTCAATCTCAAGATATTCATCTACATCGGTGTCAAATTTCAGTAAATAATAAGAAACAAATGAATTCTATTCTATTCTATTCTATACAAATCTAAGATCCAAAGTTTGAACACTCAACTGACCATCTTTTCTATTGAATTTTTTTTTTCTTTCATAACAAAAATGTTCAGTATCACTCACCTTTTCAGCTATTTTTGTTGGTTGATGGTTTTACATGGCCAGTTATGGAATATCTCCATATTATAAGTATGAATTGATCAATATTCCAAGAATCATTCACATGTTCATGCTGCTCACACATACAATTCATCTGAAAAACTCAGGCTTGTTCTTCACACATGGGATTTTTAAAGTGTTTGACTGTTTCATTGTTTGATATTTGTTGTTAGTGGATTGCATGTTTAAGTTTTCTCTCATGGTATAAGCCAGTTATTCTACACGGGATCGGCAATATGTGTTTATCACAGCTCGGGCTAACGCCCTCGCTGGATAAATCACATATTGCCTATAGTAACAAACAACATATAACAGTTGTGATCAATGCTAAGGCTGTATTCTGATTGGAATTTGTCATATGACTTTGACATGGGTTCCCACTAGTTTTGTATTTCTTCAAAATATGCAAATACTAAAAAAGAAAAAATACGTTGCATGCCAGAACATTATCAAAATAAGTGAGATGTACAAGTTCAACTATTGCATTTGCACCATATCTGTGTGTTATTTGCAAAATGGCTCTGCTCTTGCAATTTCAAAATTTGAATTGCATACGCTTATATTTTCTATAGGATATTATTGGTATTCATGCGCGTGCCCTAATGACTTCTTCGTTTATGTTGCAAAATGTTCCTAATTCTGGTGCTTTTTTGCAGAACACTGACTATCCCAATCAGACCTTCATCCATCTATTTTGCTCCCTGATGCATCTTACTTCCTTTCTCTTGTACAAATTATTAGTCTTCTAGACACAAAAGCTTACTAAGTGGCCACCATTAAAAATCCATTACAGAAACAATGGCGTTTTTGTATGCCTCTCGTTATGCACATAAAACTGGATGGATCTATACATAATACTACATACTTCTATAACAAAACAGTATCTCTTCTTCGTCACACTCATGGACTATTTGTGCCTTTCAACGCAAGACTCAATCTTTCACAGACCAATGTTTTTTACAAAGTGAATTAGTGATTGTGTATGTCTCTTTCTATGTAAAATAATACCTGTGTCTCCCAAAACTAAACTAGAATGGGCGCTCGGAGAGCACATGGCTTTGCTGTCCATTAAAAAATTGAACTTCGACTACTGCAAGATGCTGCGCATAAGAAGTTGATGAAGAATTAAGGCTTAAATATAATTGCAGCAGCATTCTTTGGATTTTCTACATCACTTCAATTTCTATGGCTGTAGTTTGGATATGAAACATATCTAAGGACATTGTAGGGTGTTGTACAAGTTTTCGTAACTGGGGAATCAGTAGTCTGGCAAGAGTAGCGTGAAGGGTCTGTGAATTACAGTAGACTAACTTCAAGTGCTTACATGCAATGCACTTGTAGGCTGTTACTGACATCACAGCCCTATCCCTGCCTAGTTAAATGACCATAACTTTGATACCTCATAAATGTGTGACTGACTCATAGCCCATACATACCATATTGTGTGATAGGTGTTATAGCACTCACCGGTGACCTCACTCCTGTCTCTCTTAGTAATAGGCCTGCAATAACTTTGGAATCATTATAGCTGTCAATGCTGCTACTGATCCCCAGTTGATCTTGACATCTGACCACAACGGTTCAGTCCGGGGGGGGGGGGGGGCACTCTGCTCAAATTTTGGTGGGGATGCTCAGCAGAGGCCGTGAAGGTGAGACCCAACCAGACTCGGTCAATGTAAAAATCACCCAACAAGACTCAATTTATTTAAAATTGGCACCAAACAAGACTCAAATTTATAGCAATTTTGTAAGAACTTGTCAATCAAAAATGGTCCGTATGGCATTTGGTTAAAGAAATCAAGTTTTATTCATGATTTTTTATGGACTTTTTGACCTCTAATCGTCAGATTTTCACTTTTTTTTTTTCACTGGTGAAAAAGGGGTCAACAAGATCGACTTGGGGTCATTTTGGCGGTCAACAAGACTCATCTGCGGCCTAAAAACGAGGGTCAAACCCGCGGAGCATAGGTATACACTTCAATATATTGAGGGTCGCCCCCCCCCCGGGGTTTCAGTACCCTGTCACTTGATAATAGCCTTGGTTGACCTGTCCTGGCTTTCGTGTGCAGCTCCCCAGGTGCAACATTTTATACACAAACAGTCGAACACCCTGCTTACACACAAGCATGCAGATATTTCCTACACACTTCTGCCATGGGTGTACCTCAGATAAATCACTCGCCATCTCAATTCAGATGGATAAGCTTTCATGTTGACAGCCTGTGTCAACACTATATCTCTGTGAAGAGACAATGATTATCAAATGGGTCCGATTTATTGCTCAGTTACTGCACTTTATATGACAACTCTTCTACTGCCCCTCCACTTATTAGCATTGCTCTGATATACGTCACTCAGCCAAGTATTGGTCACTGCTGCATCTATACACGTCATTAGAAGTCCTATGGGTCAGTGAAAGAACCGCCAGTTTCAATGGTAAAGATTCAAGCAACAGCTTCAGTGACCTCATTGATGCTCTGAAACGAGTCACTTTTAAGCACTCGAAGTTCATGTACTGTTGATAGTATGATAGATCAAATATTATATAATCACAGTTGAGTACATGACTACCGTACAAGCAAATACAAACAAATTCTCTTTTATTTTTAGGTTTAAAAACCATTTTCAATTTTTTCGTTGTATCCCCTGTTTGAACTTCATTGATAGCAGAATATGAGTTTTATTTTAACAAATTCAATTTCATTTGCGTGTTGTTTATTTTTCAGACAGCTATGCAGCAGTTGGATATGCAAAAGAATCTGGTGAATGTTTCCCACCATGGATCACTTACAAGGCTGACACTTCTAATGGTCCAATATTTCTCAACCCAAAGATTACTAAAACTTGGAAATGCTAGAAGTTATAGGCCTTAGTCTGAATCGATAACCCTCATTAAACTGGTCGTTCCATGAGAGTTCAAAATTGGGCACATTTTGATAAACTATCAAGGAGTCTCAGCCCGGCAGAACTTCAATTAATAGATTATGTATAAATTTTATTAATTCTGTATAAATTGTATATACGTTTAACATTACACAATTGTTGTTGAATACCGTTTGCCACAACAATTAAAGTTAATTTATTTTTTCACAGTGGCCATAAATTATCCTATCACATCGTGTCGTATCGGATCGTACCATATCATGTCGTATCATATTAATCATAATTTCTAGATGAACTTCTCTCTTTCAATGACCAAAATAATTGTATATCACCCAAAGTTGGAACATGATTGATAGTAAATCATTGATGACTGCAAGTGTTTTGCAGTTCAGTAATGTATAGATTGTGCATTGTTTTAAATTTTGCCTCTATTCTTGCTTGAATATTGCCTATCCCAAAGAATTTTGCTGAACTTTTCATTGTGCACTAAATTATTATTGTATCGTATTGTATCATATTGTGTATCAGGATAACATGGCCTTACATTTTCTGAAAACATTATGCACTTCATCGGGTTTTGGAATTTTGTGATTAAACTTAATTAATTTTTCATAAACAAACTTCCGACTGTGGTTTTGGTTTAAATTGTTGTATCTTGACGCAGTTCCATTGAAACTACATTCTTTGTTAAATGGATGATGCTTTGCCATTGGGTCAACATCAGATACAAGTACAGAGATGAAAAAAGGAGCAGAATCATGACCATTGACCAGGGACAGAGGTCTTCAGTGATATCCCGCAATTGCGAGTGAACACTATGAAAAAACCATTGAGTTCACACCATTGAGTTCATCCTGGTGAACTCAATGAAATTAATTATTTGATGTTGTTATGCAAACAATGGGCAGTGATTGTTTATGTCATGATGTCACAATAGGCAGCTGGTGATGTCACAACAAACTGCTGCTCCCTTCTTGGGAGAATTTGAAGTTATCAAACTAAAATTTAGTAAAAACCACTGATGCAGTCATTGCAGGATATAAATAAAACCCCATAACAGTGTAGTTCACAGCTATGAACATCATTCGTGTCAGGTCTGCCTTCTGAATAACACTCGTCTTTCAGACTCATGTTAATTCAGAGCAGACCTGACACTCATGATGTTCATAGCTGTGAACCACACTGTTATGGGGGTTTTATTATAGCAACCCATCACCAGTACTGAGCCAGCAGCCTTGAGAGGGAGCCCGAAGGTCCTAAGGATCTCAACGGAGGACTTTTCCGGTTGCCAAATCCATGGAGGAAAGCCAGCTTCATGACGAACAAGGTCCGGTCTGCCAGCGTGGAGAGGCTCTCAGGATCAGGTAGGCAACATTATTATTCATAATTTCTTATCATACAATGCATGTAGAGACAATCTAAATTCTGTAATTGCTATGGTTTTTGATGCAGTTCAGAATGATGAATTTAGAACGCTGGCTTGAAGATACTTTTGCAATAATAGAGGCCCTAATGGTTTTGCCCAGGGGCCCACTACAGAGCCAGGCCACCCCTTTATTTGTGGAGGAAACGAAAATGTTCAATATTGAAAATATGACCAAGCAGAATTCACCTATCCAACCCCAAGGTACATGCAGAGCATATAGAGTGTAAAGGCATTGTGTTTTAGGCATCAGTATAAGCAATTGATTAAAAGCTTAGAGTATTTCTCCTGGAAAATCTTGTATGTTCCGAAGTACATAAGATTAGGAGCGAAAAGAAGGCAAAAATAGCTCATGACAGAATTAATGTGAGTAATCCATTGATGGGAGGATAAGAAGTGTAGTAATTCCTCTAACTCAATTTAAGTGCTAAACAAAGAAACATTTAGATAATCGTGTTTGGTTGAATTGCTCAACTCAGGGCTTAGCATTACATCTTAAAATATTCAGTAAAACTGTGCACTCTGAAGATGAGGTGTCTTCAAATGGTATACAATTACAAGGTGCAACTTTGCCAAGAAGAGCTCTTAAAAAAAAGTAGATGACGTTCATCACGACGACATGTCAACAAAAATCAGCAGATGTTTTTCTACTGATTCCATGATTTAATTCGGGTTTTGCAACATGAAAGTGCGTCGTCGAAATCAGTAAAGACTTTGTGAAAGCACTGAAACAAAAAAATTCAAGAATCAGAAGAGGCATTTTTCTGGCTCTTAGCTACGAATGCCATTTTGAATTTTGAAAGCCCAGACTCATATTTTTTTTCACGAGACACCAACTTTTAAGCCCACAGTAGAAAACAACAGCTGAAAACTATTGAAGGCGGCGTAGGTTGACTCCTCGCTATTTCAGGGAGAATTTCATTCTTCCTGAATAAATTTTAAAAAGTCATGGTATTTGAACCACGCTTTGTTCTGAAAAGGACGGAAGAGCGTCACAGAAGAAGAAGAAGAAGAGCTCTTGAATTGAATGGAGAGTGGGTTGTTTCCAACTCTGGCTAGGTAACTTGGCAAAATATGGGACAACTATTTCAATCATCTTTCAGCTCATTGCTCTGTTCTCCATCATTCCCGGTAAACAACATTTACATATGCATATATAATATCTTTGTTTGGGTAAAACCCAATTCACCCATCCTGAAAGTTTATTGTGTGATATAAACAGTGGCGTCCCTATGGGGGGGCACGGGGGGGCACATGCCCCCCCATATTGGACCTGTGCCCCCCAGGTGCCCCCCCATATGAACTTTCCAACTCTGGCTAAAGTATACAATTACCGTAAAACGGGGTTTCTTTGGCCGTTCTGTACTACTTTGGCCGCCAAATGAGAAAAAGATTCAGTACTTTGTATCTCTCAAACCAATATAAATATCACAAAATTTCTTTTTGCATCTGCTAGAGTTACTTGTCTACTTTTTATGTACATAAATTTTGTTTCAATATCATGATACCAGTGGTTCTTGCAAAGGCCGTTCTGGGAAAAAGCAGATTTGCAAAAAAGTGTGATTTTGCAGGGAAGTGTCTACTTTGTTCTGGGTGGGTCAAGTGCAAGCTTACACAGTGAAAACTCTGGACGATTTTTAGAGATAATAAATCACAGATTGAAACTACACATGATTTGTTTATATGTTATGCAATTTAGCGAGTTTACGGCCATGGCCAATGTTACCCCAAATCTCCAAGTCAGTGTCGGGGTTACTTTGGCCACCCCTGGAAATGGCAATTTACAAGAGTTGGAACAGTTTGTAGTTAATAGCAGTCGAGGAGGTATAAACCTTGATTTGAAAAACAGGTTAGTGACCCTGAAAATTAAGTTGACTGCCATAGATGCTAAAAAAATACCATAAATGGTCCAATGCAATAATTGCAATTTGTGTCATTTAACAAGCTTAACATAATGATGTTGTACTGGTTGCTAGGGAACCGTGAACCACCGTAGACATATGATTTCATCCAAAATAGCATTAGACAAAGTCATTTCATCTTGGATTATTTTCTATGGTGTTTGTCAACATAATGTTACATTTGTGAATTATGCAAAAAATTGAAAATTAGAATAGAAGTCTAAAATTTCATATGATTGCTAAAAATTGTTTTAAAATGTCACAATTCATTCTAGATTACAAAAATACATTCCTTGGCTTCTTGGGTGGCCAAGATAACATAACTAATTAAATTGTACTGCGGTACATGGTATTACATGCTCAAAATCTCAGGCGGCCAAAGTTACCCCAACTCCGGGGTTACTTTGGCCGACCCATTAATTATGTAATAAAACATAGAACCATCACAGATTTTGGAAAGCCTTCTGACAGATGGCAACCTCAATGTACTGGCTGTGTTATGGCACAAAACTGTTGATATTCAACAAATAGTTTTTCTCACAACACAAATTTGGTGCTCCGAAGTGGCCAAAGTAACCCCGTTTTACGGTAGTACGGTGAGTGCCCCCCCAAAGAATCGCGTGCCTCCCCAGGTGCCCCCCCCCCGCTCGAGACCCGCCATTTACGCCACTGGACATAAAAATGATTACATGACTATTTCCGACATTTTATAACACAAAGAATGAGCAATGGTTGCACCTGCTGGGACTGCTGGGCAACTTGCTCATGATAATATAATGGACACTACAATTTGAGATAAAGGAAAGCTAAGAGATTCTACTACAATCGCATTGCACTCACACTTCAGAGTAACGTTTATAAGTGTTTAGCAGGCAAAATAAGGATCAGCTTGCCCCTTCAAAACTCACTGTGAACATCTGACAAAAGCTATGCATTAGATGCATTGACTGCAAAGTCTCTTCAAACTAATTATTATGCCCCCCCCCCCCCAAAAAAAAAACCTTCGATGCTTTTGTTCACCTTATATTAGTCAATTAGGAGCTGATAAAGCTGATTTGAGTCTTATTAGATGCTACAGTGAGAATGAAAATTGACCAACTGCACAGCATGAAGCTGAAACTTCAAAAGCAGGAACAATGACTGTATGGTATGGATACAACAAAACACACAGATGATAAACAATCAGTCACTTAGGTTGAACATGAAATTGAAATGCACTTTACATGATTTAATTGTTTCCCAATTAAGTTGATAAATTATTGATGTATATATCCAAGAGTCAACAATTTTATCTGCATTTACACAGCACAACATGGCCGAAATCGATCAATGGCTTTTCATGAGATAGATTTGCAATAGTCGTTTGAAAATGTCTTCCTCATTACAGCATATCTCTTATGTTATGTCTGACATAATTGCGCTTAAGACAGTTCGACATGTTGTCAGCTTGCCATCGCCAATAACCTTTAATTACTTATCATAAAGATTACGCATTAAAAATTATTCCAACAACATTTATCATTATTCTTTCAGACGTATTGACATTGCATATTTCTAGTAAGAGATTACAAATTTGCCTGACACTTAATCCCTCTATCATTTTTCAGATATGAAGCAGGGATAGAAAATAATTATACTGAGGCTGAAAAATATACGCAAGAGATTGAGCTGATCACTTATATCATATATATATCTGTTAAAAACGGGACAAAATTGTGATTAGTTTTCATGTAATGCCACTAAATCCTTAATCCATAAATACTTCACACATATCACATGTGGCTTGATGCTGCATGAGGAAGTATGAATTGGAGGGCTTATTCACCAAGGAGATGATTCTGCTGGGGACTAATGGGACATATAAGTTGTAACAGCTATACTGTAATAATTACTGTAATAGTTACAGCTGTACTGTAATAATTACTGTAATAGTAACAGCTGTACTGTAATAGTTACTGTAATAGTTACTGTAATAGTTACTGTAATAGTTACTGTAATAGTTACTGTAATAGTTACTGTAATAGTTACTGTAATAGTTACTGTAATAGTTACTGTAATAGTTACTGTAATAGTTACTGTAATAATTTCAGCTGTTACAACTTACATGTCCAAGTATCCATATCTTCAGATATTCACAAATATATTTATTCTATAACTCTTAAACATTGCAACTCAATTTCTAAATATATCAACCAATAAACTCCATCCTACATCTGAAATATTGTTGGCACTTAATAAATCAGAGCAGCAGCTTAAGGTAACTGCTGGTTATTAGACAATTAAGGAATGAGCCTCATTTGTTGGGATGGAAATCCCACATGAATCCTTTGATTTTCAAATTCCAATTAAGAAGAAGTGCTCGGTCTAAAACATCTTAAAGATTACACAATATTTCATCTTTGTAAGATGATGCTTCGTGGAAGTTTGGATTCAAACAGGTTTCTTCAACACATCAATAAATAAACTCCATATGATGAGAACTGCGAAGTTTGATATACTGTGTTATATGAGTATCAAACCGGATTCTAAAATTATTTAAGTTTATATGTTTAAGTGGTGAGACAGGCACAAGCACATAACATCAAAGGGTTCAAAAAGGACATTATCCATAATTATCCATTAGGCTAGTATCAATACAGGGCCAGGTGTACTATCTACTATTTAAATTCTAAATATACGGTGAAATTCACACCTTCTTGAATATTTTCACATTCAGGAAATAATGCTTTTTTTGTTGTTCAAATTATTAACTTGTGTCTGATTGTACTGAAGGAAAACTATTTAAAATTTTTCTACAGCCAATCCCATATCCAACTTATGATTGTACCTATCGTGCCCAGTCTTCATACTTTTGCTATAACAGCCTGCATGGCAAAATCTGCTACCATAGCAAACTTATGTTAATCCTTTGAAAAAAGACTTAGCGTCCAAAGGGAAACCTAGTAAGTCACATTTTGGGCCAAATTGAGTTAAGGTCAAAATAGGACTTCTGATACATGTTTCTATATATATATTAATATGATAATGCCGCAGCATAGAAGACGGGACGTGTAAATAATTGTTTGGCCAACAATATCCTGTATAATAAAGGAATTAATATTTGAAAACAGATTTTCACCAACCCATTAATTGAAACTCCCTTTGCTTTACGAACAGAAGGATGGACGGATGATTGGGCTTTACGTCCTGTATTTATGCACTTGGTAGGCTAATTAGGACAGGAGGAGGACACGGCAATGAGGCAAAGGATGTTTGAAACAGCCATCCAACATAGGCCCAGGTGACCCGGCAAGAGCTGGATTCGAACCCTGGGTACAACGAGTAGCAGTCCAGCACACTACCACTAGACCAACTCTCCCTCCCTTGCCCACGAACAGAGTTGCAGGCTAAAAAAAGACAGAAGACATCATCCTCATCAAACCTTCAGTGTACATAATAACTTGTCACAATTTTGTCTAATGAAATTCCCTTCTTTGACGCTATATAATTCAAGTACAGCGTAAGATAATTTTAGTTTCCTGACATTCTCTTTACGAATAACAATTAAAATGGACCTGTTGTGGAAACAAAACATTCTGAAAAGATCCTAATGAACACTAGAGAGCCCTACCCTGAAATCTGGAATGAACAACCTTCATACGCCAACGACAATCAAATTTCTTCAAAAATTTGTTCCAGCTGTTGGCAATTTTTTCACCTGAACTCCTGCAGTGACACCAGCTTTCCAGGAGACATCCAGAACATAATAATAATATCTCAATTGAGTAATAAGTCATACTATCGAATTGTCATAAGACTCATAACCTAAGAAAAAAATTCATCAGCCGGAGGTTTGATAAAAATCACATGTTTAAGCATTAATTTGAAGAAGCTCAAACATTTTATAAATTCAAGAATTTTAACTTTGATTAGATTCACATGCCTCAGCAGTTTAATTTTATTACATCTTTTAGACATATTTCGCATAAGTCAAAACACATATAATGCATTGAAATATGCGAGTACTTTTATTAATTCATAAATTTCTAGCAATGTAGAAAGAACAATTTCATTGGAAACTACACATTTATTTCAATGAAACTATTGACACATTCATCTGGAAATTGAAAAATACTTAGGAGCAGCGTCATTTAACAATCTTGTTGTTCAAATTTGCGTGCTGTCATTCCTCCTCGAATGTATCGCTGAAAATAAAAATTAAGTTTTAAATAAACACATATAATAAGCCAAACCACTATTTGACTCACAGTACCGATTTGTGCAATTTCGTCAGAAATTTTACAAATAGCTTAATTTCAAACTGGGGATAGGCCCTGATAGTGGAACTCTCCTTTTTTCTGCTCTCTGACGTCGCTGTGCTGAAATAAACTTTTTCCGGGAAAAAGTCGATTGATAACATATACCTTCAGTTACGGCCCGGCAAAGTCAGAATTGTGGCGGGAATCGGCCTGACGGACTTCATCGGGGCGAAATATCCGGATTAATCATAGGTATGTCTCATAACACTGGCGGGATCCGAGGATTAGAGCCAGAAATAGACTCAGTTAGGCTAATCCAGTGTTGTCAAGCAGATTTAATTGTTATGGACCTAGGATAACCTGGCCCCATTGCATTGTACAGGCCTACAAAATGGCGGAGATTACCAAAAAAGGTTTATTTGTGCGCCGAGACGCCAGAGAGCTGCAAAAAGGAGAGTTCTACTATCATGGCCTATTAACATCAGTTCACGATAAACCAATCATACGAAAATAGATAAGATGGATAGATACATAGATAAACTGAAAAGTCTACCAATTTAACTTTTTAAAAAATGTTCATGCTAGGCTAGTGTCGAGACCACTGCACTTAGCCATCTGTTGCTGGTATTTCTTGTCTCGCCCCAGATCTTGCAAAAACAAGAACTGTGAGAAACTTTGATAATTTTGTTCTGAAAATGGACTTTTTTGACTGACTTCAATAAGCAAAAAAAAGATTGGAAGCTCAAGATTCATTCGAGTCATCTTTTTTTAAGTGCCAAACTTTTTGTCATATAGACAACACGCCTTGTTGACACTATCACTTGACATGCTATAATTGTTACTTACCCGGTATCTGCATTTTTGACATCATCATTTTAAGTTCTTTTCCTCCAGACAATGTGAAACCACAATGTCGGGCAGCATTTTGTAAGTCAAACTGAAAAAAAAATACAAAGCTGAATAAATTTATTATTATTATTATTTTTATTAAATAAGCATAACAACCATTAGGAGGCTTTAAAAACAAAGTTTGTAGATTGACTGTTCTTATTCTATTGAGGGGGGGGGGCTACCCATTTCCCCCCAAGCCCCCCTGCATGCTACGACCCTGTCATGACTAGAATTCTCATAGACTATTACGACTCACAAATTGCAAAGGCCATGGTTGATCTGTTATCTATACATCATGTATCATGTAACAAATTATGATGAATACAGTGTCAGGATCTTCACTGAAAATTACTAAATCAAATATTCCGCAATCATGTGAGCAATACACCACTTACTTGAAAGCATGGTGGAAGTTGCAGTTGAATCTATGACAAAGCATGTATATTTGAGTAGCTGAGTAACCCAGCTCTTGCCCTGGAAAACAAAGAAATAGTCTATTAATTTTCAAATCACTGCATAACAATAAATTTACCCAAGTGAATAGAAATGGGATTATTTCACATTCAAGATTTTTCTAATTTGTTGTGAACTGAGGTATATTGCAGGACTGTCTGACTACTCGGAAAAAAAAAACATATTAAAACTACTGAATTCAAACAACTACATAAAATACCTTTAATAATAAAAAAAAATTAGCACAATTTGGATTTTAGTGCCATGAATTTTTTTGTTTTGCTTTCATTTTGCTTTTATTTCCAAGAAAAATTAGTAATCCAAATCTGTCATTTCTACAGCATTTTGACAGATACCAATGATATACAGAAGCTCAATATCTAAAAAAAACTAAAATTCCAACAATGAAACCCTAAAAAAAAAACAGTGGAAACCATTTGGATCACCCAAAGCAAATTCAGCAATTAAATAGTCTTATAAAATGTCATTTACCTGAAAGCTCATCCTCATACAGGGGTCCTCATTTAGGTAGGCCTAAGACTTTTTCGTCTGAAATCATAACTAGAATATTATGTTTCAATTACAACCCTCAGAGTACATTAATTAATTATTGGTGTAATTTGTCCAATTGTTGCTAACACTTAATTACAGAAACAAAACTTTTAAATGAGGATTCATAGTAAACATGAATATATATAATAGATATAAAAATTACAGCAAAACAAATAGAAAGTGTTTTTTTTTTTTTTTTTTTTTTTTTTTTTTTTTTTTTTTTTGTAATGCGCTCAGACCAGATGTCACTCTTCTCTTTTATATCCTACTCTCGCCACATTGTTAATGTGTGTTAGAGCATTCTTCTTTTTAGTGTTCTCCTTCTCTCATCCTTTCTACTTTCTTTCTTTTTTCACTCCTCTGGGCCTTGGTTCTGAATGAAGTTTGTCTCACTATCTCTTACCTTTTTTCATTGGCATCAACTGTGATCTAGGTTTCCCATGTTTTCTGATTTCAGCCAGAGAAAGTGATTCTCTGGCTTACTAACAGGCAGTTGGGTTTACTGCATCCTTGATCTCTGTGTCACTTGCACAATTTAAAGGTATGAACCAATAGATTCTTCTCGAGTGACAACTAGCTAATCATCATAGCACGCCCTGGGTCTTTCTTTTGTTTTAGTTATTATTATCAACTTTTTTTTCATTTTGCAATGATAATATTTACATAAATTTACACAGGTTACATATACTTGAGAAAATTTCATTTGTATTGTTGTACCCAGGGTTTGTTGTATATTTGTTTTTTTTATTCACTTTTTAAAGTTTCAAACTCCTAGACTTGGTGTATATTTTTATTTGTTTGTATGTATTGTATATGTATGTGTCGGCCGTCACAGGAGTACACTGGATTATATATTATTTTATTTATTCCAAGATTAATTTTTGGCCATGTGTGCATTTGTAT
The DNA here is from genome assembly GCA_026936325.1 of Platynereis dumerilii. Lineage (NCBI taxonomy): Eukaryota > Metazoa > Annelida > Polychaeta > Phyllodocida > Nereididae > Platynereis > Platynereis dumerilii. The sequence goes on along the minus strand of JAPTHN010000013.1, from coordinate 2,221,301 downwards.
TTGTTTTTTTTTTGTTTTTTTTTTTGTACTCAGACTAGATATGTAGATTATGGTACTCTATTACTTTAATGTCTGCTCTTCGTCTGTTGATGTGTTGCTATTTATTTATTGGCAGACACCCATTTTCAGCATCTCTTTGTGACTGCTGTCACATTGTCATTTGCTTACTTGTTTATGGGAAATAGATTGTACCGCTCTAGCAATCTAGTAATTTCATCATCGTACACTCAGGTGATTTTGTTGATGCAGCAAATATGGTTATAAGGATATTCTTACAATGTCTTATTTTTAAATATTGATCAGATTTGTTCACCTGAGTTTGTTGTATGTTTATGGAGTTGGTTTGTTTATATCTAATAAGTTTGTTTGCCAGAATGCAAAACAGCGTTGTTTGTGTTGTCTGCTTGTAGCCAACCATGTGTGTTAGACCTTGTTCTGCAATTTCACAAGTTGTTGAACCTTAACAACTTAATAGCATTAAGAAAGGATTTGAAGGCCATGTCTGTGGATTATTTTGGTGTTGTGGCATTTAGAGATTTTGAATGTCACGTAATGGATGTACCTTTCCTGGTGCAGAGCATTAGAAATACAAATTTAGGCAGGTAGGTGCCTTTATACATAGTTAGTGTCCATCTGGTTTCAGCCACAAATGGAATTTAAATATGATTGAGCTACCAATCAGCTAAACCTAATGTGCTCTGATATTACATGGGGTTGGACCTTTCCATAATTCCTCTGCATTTGCATCATTGGACTTACAAATTCTAAATATACTTAACTAGTGGTTAGTGTTTATATGGGAAACTCATACTGTATTATTATTATTATGGTTGAAGACAGTGTAATTATCCAATTTTGTTAGTGCCTTAACTATGCTAGCCATCTCCATCTCACCTCCCCATTTTCTGCTGCATGGAGGGGACATCATGGAATTAAGTAGATGTCGGGAAGATGGGCGGAAAGGTCCAAAAATACCTGTAAAATACACAACAATATATAGTTACATTATCAAGTGGCCTAGTGATTCATCTTGGTGAGTACACGCTCAAGAGTGTCTATCTTCAGTCTGTAGGGTGGTGTGTTCCACTTATTTTCCAATCTCTAGCAAGTTTTATGATTGTATATACCATAGCTAAGATATACTTATAATCAGAATTTGACGCCTTTTCATAAAAGATTTTGCCTGAGTCTATGTCTATGTGATATTTCTCACTGATGTATCTGGTTATATCTACAGCCCCTCTGCATCTCAGGAATGAGTGGTCTCGTGACTGTACGAATGAGTAGTCACACATGGCACAGTTCATTGACCTATTGTTTCGTTTGAGCCGATTGTAATGATCAGAGATCACTGTGTGCATAGGTATCTTTATTTGTTGTTGAATGGTCTCCCTGCCCATGATTTCCATACATCACTCAAATTTCTTCCCATTTGCAATTCAATATTGTATTGCTTATAGTTTTTGGCCATGATTTTTTGGTAGATTAATTTATAATTGCTGTTATCCCAGTTTACCAGTTTTGGATGTTTAAAGTTCGTAAAGAAGCTGTACATATTGTCTGCGTTCTTTATGAGAGGCTGGTTGTCAAATTTGGTGTCTGTGCTAAATTTGTTTACAGTGTTCCCAGCTAACTGCCGAAACAGTATAGTCCAGGGATGCTTGGCACTCTCGTTTGCATAGTAGTTCAACCACACACCGTATTGCGCAAGACATTTGATCTTTATATTGGGGAGATTGAATCCTCCATCCTTGACTGGCCTAGCAAGATGGTTATTACTATAGTCCTCTGGTCTAGTATTGTATATAAAGTTATTGACATGTCTACCAATGGTATCTATGTGTTTTTTACTTGGAGGTATTATTCTATTGTATAAGCCAATATGGACATTGCCTTTGAGTGTAATATTGTAGACTTACCAGTTGTGTCATTTGCCTATTTTTAAATCTACTTAGATTATTCTTAATTCTTGTAGCTACTTTGTCCCAATTCAGGTCTCTTGTTGTACTGAAATTATGATGAAATTGGAAACCCAATATCTCTATGGATTTTGGTCAGCTATCCCCATTCTTTTGCGATAGCTTCCAAAATACAGAGTCTTAGTCTTTTCGGCATTACACTTCGCACCAGAGGCCCTCTCAAACATTTTAATGATTTTGTCACTTGTCTCAACTTCTTTTTCGTCTTTCAGGAAGAGTGTTGTGTCATCTGCATAAGCAGTGATCTTAACACAGTTTGTATTGTCTAGTTTTATACCTGAAATATCTGAGCATTTGTTTATTGTTCTAATGAGAGGCTCTGCGCTAATAATAAACAGCACCATTGATAGTGGACAACCTTGCCTCACTGATCTCGTACAGGGATGCGCTCAGTTAGACCATGGGGCGTCTGTACCTGAGAGTATATGTTTTCATATAGAATATTAATCCATTTTGTAATGTTGTTACCGAGGTTTAGTTTATGTAAGATATTATTAATATAGTCATATTCTACCCTGTCAAATGCCTTTTCTAAGTCAATAGCCTCCAAGATACCTCCCGGATATTTGTCATTACATAAGTACTCATCTCTTTCAATTAGATCATTAATTAGCCTTATATTTTCGAAAATGAATCTTCCTTTTACAGCGCATCCTTGTGTTGGAGTGATAATTTTCGGGACTATTTTAGATAAGCGATGTGCAATGACAGAGCTCAGAATTTTATAGTCAGTGTTAAGTAGACTAACCGGTCGCCAGTTTTTGAGATACCTCCTGTCGCCCTTCTTATATAATAATTTAACAATAGCTCCTCTTTGAGTGTCAGTTAGTGCCATCTTATGCATGTTTCTCTCTCTCAGAGGTAGCTAATTGAGTAGATGGACTCATTACCGGGGATCCTGCGGGAGACACCTTAGCACTTGCCACCACGAAACACCTACTCAAGAAATACCAGAGGCTCAACAGTTTAGATTCACTTATCCATTTAATACTCAATTTATAGACAGTTACATTAAGAGTCATTCAAAGAACAGATGGTATTCAACTTATCAATACATTAAACAACGATATCAACGAATTACATATACCATTAACTAAATGCCATCTCAATCAACCATGACCTGAGGTTCCTTTAAGAGAAACCCTTGATCATACCTCTAACAACAATACCCTTACCTGACGAATCGTCACACCGCGTCAGGGAGACAGGTAGCCCCCCTGCTGCCTTAGCGGGAGCGGGCTCTCTTCTGGCTGGGCAAACAAGCTTGCCCCCAGAGATTGCTACTAGGGTGTTCTGCGGCTGCGCAGAAACACCAGGGTAACTGTTGCCATGGAAACATGGGGTGAGTTCTACCCCGTTGCTATCATTGTATCTCATTACACAATAATATAATATATTACATTACTTTTATACAATAATAATATAAATGACATTACAGAATTAAGGTCTTGAGGTTCATGGTGATTTGAGGAAACTTCCTATAAGAGGAAAGAATGAAGACACCTCTGAAGCTAAAAGCTCAGCGGTGACATCCCAACCGATCGAGGATTTTTTATAAGATGGTTTTTCTCCGGTTTGAAGAAAACATCATTTTAAACTTACAATCGAATACGGATTACATTCATGTGATAGTGAATTAACATATACTGTGCCTAATAATGTAACTTTCATTGAAAGGAAATGCTTTTTACAATTGCTTTTAAGGATGGAAGCCTAAATGCTTCATGCTGACTAACAAAATGATTGAAAGAATTATTAATCGATTTTGTGTAACGATTGAGAGGATTGTTAATCGACTTTGTGCTTGATACCAATTTAGGTACGAACAGAGGAAACGCGTCTCATTGCACCTGAATTTTGTGAGTGCTTTAATGAAAGTTGTGGTGACATCAGGATGATGTAACCACTACCACCGGGCAGGCGGAAGGGGGGGAAAAAATTTTAAGATAAAATCGGGCGTGTGCAATATGCCCATGAAAGACAATTCGGAAAAAGGAAAAATTTTTTGAAAGGGAAGCAAGAATATGACTTGCGTCCGTGAAAAGGAGAGGAACTGAATGACAGTCCTTTAATGGTGTCAATGAGATGCTGAAAGGGGAGCTCAGATAGGAAAGTGAAATCTAGATTTTAATGATTGACGGAAAAGGACAAGTTATTCTTATGACCTATTCGTCACAGTTTACAATTTTTTTGTGAATCGTTGGTTCTTCACCCAACGTTATTTTTGGAAGTAGAGCCACTAATTACATGGCTCCTCAGCAAAAGAGACTCAAGCACCAGGCGAGTCAAGTAGCCGTTTTTATCAAGGGCAGTTACGGGTATCATCCCTTGCGTGTCATTGGATATGCATAGAGCTAAACCAAAAGCATGAATTGCATTAAGACAGGACAGCCTTATAAATTTAAATGGGCTGGTATGTCCGATACCCTAAACTACAAAAGTAAGTAAAATGACATATAAGCGATAAGCAATTTTAAAAGCGACAATTAAATCATAAACAAAATATAGTCGAAACGTGAATATCAACAATAACATGGATCAAAGCGACAATTAGCAATTTAAAAGCGACAATGAGAAGAATTAGAGGCAAAATGATAAAACAATAGTCCAGTATGGAGATAAATAAATCAATAGTGGACTATAGTTTCGTAAAACTTGTTACGTACATGCTAAACAATCCGAATGAGCTGTAGGCATAAGGCGCACAGGAAATTAAAACAATGCGAAAATAGGTAAACAGTATACTGGTACAGTGAAGCGATATTGAAAGCACATGTACATACTAATACACCTGAGGAAACTTGTATAAGAAGGCTGGCATGCACAATGCATAGACCAGATAATTATCAAATGAGATTAAAACATAAGCTTAAAATAAGATAGACATATGAGAAATGAGATCAGATGTTTACAGAAAGAGTTCAGTGCAAGAGTTGACTTGTGATAACTGTTCGTGGACACGTTGAGACATAACCATTGGTAAAGATTTTCGTACTGATTTGGTCTATCTCAATGAAAATGTGGATTATATCATCTAATTTAATTGTAATTTTGTTGGTCGATGCGTAAATGTCTAATTAGTGATGCATTTTACACAATACTAGTCGAGAGTCAATACATGATGTCAAAGATAACATGATCTGTATACGTGTGGACGAGAAGATTGGAAGAATCATTGACTGGAGGAGTCAGTTATATAAGTCATTGATATAGGGCGAAGGAGGCAACACCGACGCTCGGTGCGTGGTGCAGAGGATGGGACGTTGACAGCGATTTGCTTGCCAAGGTCACATGAGATGTGTTTGTCAAGGGCAAACGAGGTGTCGACAGCGATGTGTTTCTCAGGGTCGAACAGGGTGTTCGATCTGGCAACTTGAAAGATGCCGGACGTCGTGGACCTAATGGACGAGCTGCGAGAGTTCAAGGTCCTATTACCATCCACCCAAAACGATGAGGGGGTTGTTACTGTTCTAACAGATACAGAACAACAATGTCAACCTGGATGAGTGGTCGTTCAATCGTTCTCAGCTGTTCCTAAGTGGCGAAGTGAATGAAAGCCACGAGAGACTACCATTACACGTCGGTAAATGTCATTTCGGAGGAATATTGTCTCTGTGAATGGAGCACAGGCGAGGTGCAAACCGGAGTGGTGGAAATAGCGAGGTGTTGTGCCAGAGGCACGACAACCTTAGCGGAGACAGGAAATGTTCTGAGCGAGTAACTGGTATTTTGGTGATTACGCTGAAGACTCGAGGGACTGATATAGCTGCAGTACTGCGAAGATTTGCCAGACCGGCCTCGTTGCGTGACTGACCCAGGTTAGGGTCAGGCAGAGGAGGAGGTGGACTGTTTATCACACCTTGAACTGTTTATCACACTTTTATGTTGGGGTCGGGCGAAGGAGGAGGTGACTCGTTTGTCACGACCTTTATGTGTTTATTCAGACGATCCCAATATTGGGTGGACCTTGATGGGTCATGGAGAAGAAGACGTCGTCATGAGTCTTTCGTGTATGCACTTTCTGAGATCACAATGTTTATTTTGTTTTGTGTGCGAGCACAACCTTGTGCGAGAACGCTAAAGAATGCGTGGTGAGGAAACTCTTCTGAACTAGACACAATCCATATTAGTGTCTGGCGATGGTAACCAATAGCAGGGGCAATCCGTGTTAGCCACCTGAATAAGCTAGTTACCCAGAGGAAAAGAGTGTCATTAAGAAGATGCATGCCGGAAGCGAGTTGGGACAATCCATATTAGTCACCAACTGGAAATGAGGCCATGCTCTTCAAGCACGATTGTTCGTTGATGCTTGCTTTAGAAACAGAGGCAATCCATGTTAGCCGACTGTTAAGAAGCTAAGCAGGAGATGACATCACCATATCATCATACAATGTGAGCTCGGTTGTGAATGGTGACATGTGCGACGAAGACTGCACAATGCCAAGCCAGACACAAAAGTTCAAAGAAAGTTCTGCAGTAATGTAGCCCCATGTTGGAACCAGGTCAAAGCAAGGATATGCTTGCCGTGGTTACGACGGAAATGGAGTGAAACGGAATGTTTACACTAGTGGTCGCCCCAAAATGGTGCCCTCTTCATATTGCCATGAGATGATGACAGTAAGACGGCCGACTCGAAGTGGTCGTACGTCCTGTCGGAGCGTGGTCCCATGCGCAATCGTGGTGCCCAATGAGAGGTGGTGCCCTAATCGACTGACTTTCGGATGTCGAATCAGACGTGTCTCTTGATAGGATGCCCATGACAGTAGAAGTCATAGTGGAAGCACAGGTTCTGTAACGACTCTCTCAGATCAAAGATTAGAGAACATATGCATCGAATGTGTCTCTGATCATAGGTGCCCACAGCAAGTCTTGCACTGATGTTTGACGACCAGCCCGACCAGCAACTCGTGATCAAAGAGACATTCCCGCAAATTATGTGACAACACAGCATTAAAATGGTATGCAATAGTCATACTGAAATTACTTTAAGAAACAGGCTAGGAGCTCAACCAATGAGGTTGCTGCAAACAATATGTAAGAAAAGGCACGAGATATATAAAATATAAGATAAAGTAAATAACTTAATGATCAATAAATAGTAAAAGAAATATCATAATTGTTTGGATAAATAATCTGAATCCCAGCAAGATGCTGGTCGTTAGGTGTTTATAATTAAAAGTGAAAAAGAGTTGTTTAAATGTAGATAGAAAGGTAGCAAATCACGGCAAAATTGATGCATCATCATGGTGATCAGCTCCCCAAGATCAAAATGAATCACATCAATAAAAGAAGAAGATCACTCTGCAACTTGAGTATAAGCTTATGAAATTTTAGGATGAGAAATTTTGCATAAGACGCATGCACAGAATATATGCATACTTTCAAGCATATGTCATTAAAGTTTTACCCATACAATCGAACCAACAAGGTGTGATTCTTCACAGACTGACTAAATATAAGGGTATACAAGCATAGTCATAAAAAGGTTAAATGCAAAAATGCACATGCAGATAAAGGTAGAAAAGGGAAAAGGAAATGCAGTTATAATGCAATTGTAACATGAAACGTTATTGCACCGAAATGCAGTGCAAAGATAAGTAGTTATGAACATGCAGTAAAATAAAATCAAACGCTGGTACTGGTATCGTTAGGAGAGGGGGGTGGTGGAACAGGAGGGGGGAAAGTTGGGCGGAGCAACAGTGACGTAGGACGAGTGGGGCGTGGTTCCAACTCGATATCAACTACTGAGCGATTAGGGGGGGTATCAACTCGGGTACCCATGCGAGGGGCCGATGGTTGCCGGGGTGAAGTGGACCGGCGAGGCGGGGTAGTCCGCCTTGGTGGGGTTGTACGGGTCGGTATCCGAGTAGAGGGGGTCATTTTCTTTGACGCAGCCAGGCCAGAAGTGGTGGCATAAGGTTTTATCTGTACTGAATGGGTAGTATCCGGTTCCATAACATTGGTGGACCGAAATTCCATCTCCCTTTGACGAAGTTCTCTAATTAGAGCTGAGTAAGGATTAAGCTCTTGAGTATTAATAACTTCTTGCATGTTATGACCCAATTTGTAAAGGTGAACTGAGTCAGATGCGAGCATAGTCACCGCAAACTGTCCTTGCATAATCTGCTGTAACTTTTTCTGCTTGTATAAAGGAACGTTAATGAGTCTAGGGAGTTCTACGTTGAGTGAGTCAATCTGCAAAGAGCATAATGCAGTATCCCAGTTGGGTTTAAGGATACTGTATAATCTATGATGGTCGCACTTGAAACTATTAGGACAAATGACACCTTTAAGAGAAAGTGAAGAAAGGTGGGACTTAATAGTAAGAACATATAGAAGTAAGCGTTGGTGTCCACTATTCAATTCCATGAATATTTCGATCTGTGGAAATTTGCGGGTTTCAGGCGAGCGATGCATCACTCTGAAGTCCCTACAACATCTATGAAGACAACGCTTAGCCAAGCTCACTACCATGTAAAAGACGCAAATAGTAAGAAGGTGAAGGGTTGTGTTATGTATAAGACTGACAGGACTTAGAGAAACAGGGTAAATTACATAGTTGACTGAATCGCAATTTAAAGGACGTCCGGGGATGACTAAGTTGGCATGGGATGGTTTAAAATGAGTAGCCATGACCATAGAGGATAAAAGGCCACTAAGGTATCTACCACGACAATACATAAATATTACCAAAATCAGAGACAAATATCCAGCTATGGAACCGATGAAGGCAAAACCACGGATCCAATGGCGAAGGCTGAACCAAGCTGAAAGATAGAAGGAAGCTTCCAGCTCAGCCCATTTAAGGAGAAAATCGTCACCTTTTTGTTGAATAAGGCGACTAAGTTCCTTAAGCTTAATAATGCCATGTGTCATATTGGCGAGTGAGGTATTTGCTATTCTGGCAGCCACTGCAAATTTAGGCAAAGTGAAATTTGGCATGCCATAAGATTCATATGGTGGTAGACTTGTGAAATTGAATTCACGTTCAAAAGAATGCATCGCAATTGCGTTGATAGTATAGTTGATTAAGAAGGGTTTATATTGGTTATTTTCGGATGCAGGGCATCCTGTAATACGCCTGGGAATGAAACCTGAGGGGAGGAGAATTCGCAAAAACAAAACTGGCCACGCTGAAGTACAGCGTAAAGGCTACCAGGAACGGGACGTGCCACACGATCATTAGAGCAACGTCGAGTCCATGGGAGTGATAAGCCAGTAACTAAAAGCTGGTTACCTGCGTCTATAACACGAGGTGCTGCTCTAAAAGGTTCAAAGAAGTAATCGACTTGACAGAGGTCAGAAATGACGTCTGCAGTAGCATTTGTGTATATTGCAGTGTTGCAGGATAGCTGCGAGCTATCAATTTGGATTGTTGACTCTGTACAAAGAAATTGATCGTCAATGTTGAGACATTCCTGGAGCTCTTCAAGACTGAGTTCCAAGAAGGAATCGTGCTGCACTCCGAGAAAAGGTTTTGGAATAGAGATACGAGTGTAATCATGGTTAGACTCACGGTCCTGGAAAGCAGGGGTAGCTACCACAGGTACGTGGAGTGACTCTGTGTGATACAATGTGTAAGGTTTAGAATTCTTAGGTTGGATTGGCCAAAGGAGTTGGAGTAAGAAACCATGTCGAGTAGGCATAAAGATTGGTTGCGATTTCTGATAGATATGAGCCAAATCCGTAAAAGCTAGTTGATAACTATTGTGCCATGAATATAATACCGTTGATACTTTGTGAACCAATTTATGGACATATGAGGCTGGAAGAACGTGTGGTGAGATTTTACCTGCAGCCAGCTCGTGGAAGGCTGTAATTAACTTATCAGCTTCATTTAAGAGGATATGAAGTTGCTGTATTTGTTGGGACCAAAGCCTGAGATATTTAGAGGTCAGCAGGCTAAGGATCCTTGTGGCTTGAATCTTACGTTGTAATGCGTTTATAGCGTTACTAACCACAGCAAATTGGGAAATAATTTCCTGATTAGTTTCATTTAAAAGTGTATGAATTAGTCTGATGTTTCTGGAGGTGTTGGTAAAGGTACTGGCTATGACGTCAATGGTGAGAACCAAATCAGAACGCATCTCGAGGAAGGCGTCCCTCATAAGATTCTGACGTGCAGACATAGACTCAATAGTATTTACGAAAATTTGATCTCTCTGTCGTCTAATATTAGCAGACATACCTGCTCCGGCTTGTGGGATAGTAACTGAAAGCCAGAAAGCAGTACTGTCTTCGGATTGCCAATCCTGGGTATTAATATTGACACGAAAAGTTTCGTTAGTAGATTGCATTAATTGTTTAGTTGTATTAGATGTATCATCGGTATTAGGTAAAGCAAGGGGATCTCGAGGTGTTGGTGTACGACCCGCTCGTTTAGGACGACTGGGTGGCGAGTATTGATCAAAGAAGGGGGGCATGGTGGGTGGAGGGGAATATGAGAATGTGTCATGCACAAAATGTGGATCGGGAGCTGCCCTCTTAGCATGATGGTGGACTGCTGAAAGAGGAGGGGAGGCAATGGGGGTAGAATGCGTTGGAGGAGGCCGACGATATTCTTCAAAATGTTGTTGAGTAAAAATAGTCGATATGTGCGCTAGTTTAGATTTTAAAGCTGTTTTATAGGAGTCAACTTTATCGATAGTGTTCTTTAAGAGTGGAGCGAAATAAGAACATATTGCAGCAATTAAATCATCAGGGGATTGACACATGTCTTCAAACATTGTGAGGTCCCAAGTGAATGTGGGAATGTGGAAATCGGGATAGAAAATATTGGCATTGATGATAAAGAATTCAACACTGGGAAATATTTGTCCTCGATAACTATAACCAACGCCATAGTCTGGGCGGAGAAGCTGTGCGGGTGCAGAGCTCCAGCGTGAAGCTGCGTCTGGTGGAAAAAGACCAGAGCTGCTCGTGAGTGCGAGAGCGTCTTTGTGATTGACAGATGCAAGAAGCTGCATATGACGTAATTGGTCTCTAAGGGAACGGGGTGAACGGAGTAAGGGGATCGAATCACATGCTTCGAAGGTCATATTTTGGATGGGGAAGGACACGTTACTTTGACAAGTACCAGAAATCCTAGTGGTATCAGGCAACGTGTTCAAGAAAACTGCCAAATCGCAATTACAATTAAGGGGGTTAGATGTTAGGTCAAGTTCTTTCATTTCAGGGGAAGGAAAGTAAATTTGCTTGTTAACCCCATCTAAATACTGCAGATTGTTGCGTTGCAAAAATATATATTCCAGATGGTCTCTAATAAAGAAAGGACCAGAAATTCTATACAGGGAGTTGTAACTAAGGTCTATTACAGCTAAATGACGAATATCTCTATGTCTAATTTCAAAGGTATGAAGCTGATTATGAGATAAATTTAAGTAGTAAAGTTGATCGACATATCTAAAATATGCTCTGGAAATATGTGTTAGCTTAGAATGAGTTAGTTCGAAACTGCGCAGATTTGGCGTGTTTGTTAATGGGTCTCTTAATGATCGTGAAGTAGTAATATTTCTGAGTCTAAGTACTCTAAGAGATGTTGGATAATTAAGATTATGTATGCCGCCAAGACAATCTTGTATAACTATTTTAGCTAAATTTAGGACATTAAATTGTTGCGTTTTCTGAAAATAGAAACCCTGAAGAATAAGTGTTTGGAGAAATGGTTTTGGTCGTGTAAAATTAAAAGATTGTTGTGCAGATAGATGAGGCAAGAGATTGGAAACTTCGAAAGGAACGTTAGAAGCTTGTAATTTCAATTGTTGTATATTATGGAAAGGCATAGAAGATGGGAGGCGAGTCATATCTGGTAGATGGAGTCTAAGGGATATCAGCTTAGTTTGTGAAACGCCGAGATGGTTCCACTGAAAAGATGTTGAACCGTGTATGGTAAGGTCTAAATGAGTTAATTGGGCTTGTGGTAATAGAGGTAAGGCAGGAGACGATAAATCTCTAAGTAAGGTAAGTTGTATGCGTCTTAAACGGTAAAGGGAAGTCCATGGAGCAAAGACAGAGGCGTCATCAAGGACTAAATTAGTAATAGCATGTAACTGTGAACGTGCTTGGACGTACTGTACATGAGTCACCTGAGTGTTTGGCAGATCTAAGAAATTGATCTCAGGAAATGAGTCGATAACGTCGGGGAACATTACTTCAGAAGTAAGATTTTGTAAAGTGAGATATCTCATGAAAGGCATAGTCGTGAAGAAAGACATAATGTCCTTAGTAAGTGCGCCAGAAGAAAGAATCAGTTTTGTGATACGAGGTGAATCGGGAGGCCATACACATGGAGGTGTAGAAAAATTGGCTCCCAAATCACATGCAAATATGTCTCGTTTGCGAGAACACCATTCATCAAACATAGAAACTCTACAAGAAGCCATAGGTTGATCTTGTGCTTGAAGCAAAGTACGCTTGGCCCAAACGGTGGCCGTATTTGGATTAATGGTAAATCCAAAATTCTTATAAAGAAAAGCGTCTTGCTCAGCAATTCGTTGCAAATCAGAGGGAGGTGGTGATTGAGCTGGAACCAAGGGAAGGAGTAGGAAGGGAAAAAGGACGATTAGCGTCATTGTAATGTTTATAATGAGGTAGCAAGGTATATAGTTGGCTAAAGGGTTTTAGCGTCACTAGTAAAATCAGGTAATACTATAACTATCAACCAGTAAGGTGGTGAGAAAGACATGATTAAATGAACGTAGACATGCACATAAACGAAGATAACTGGTAAAAGGAGTTCATTAACAAAAAGACATAATGGTAACGATTAGCATACGAAAGCGTGCGAAATCTATCAATCAGGTCGACATATCCTATGTAAAACGAATACAACTATCAATACACAAATAATTATCAATGGAAATAAGTATTCATAACATTTAGGCAACACGAGTTTTCCAACCACTTTTCCTATCATATGAAAGAATGCTGTGTATGTCAACAGAAAATGCAAGAGATGTACTCTAAGATCATACTGAATTACTGTAATCGAGAGACTCGACCAGACCTGAAAATATAACAATTACCGTCAAAGAATGTAAGTTAATGAAGCACTTTCCCGCAAATTACACGCGTGTAAGAAAAATTGGGAGTATCATTACTGTGAACTTTTCTCAACACGACACAACTCGATACTTCATCAACAATACTCAATGCCTATAGAAATTCCCAGTTTACTAATTAGTAAACGTATATGCAGATTGGTGGTCCTAAATGACCGGTAAATGACTCTTTGAAAAAAGTGTACTTACGTAATGTTGCAAGCTGTATGTAGGACTGCTGCCTCTCTACAGGTGTAAAGGTTAGAGCAGGTAAGCTAAGGTTTTACTGGCTCCGCAAGAGCTGGGCCCTGTGGGCTGAGCCGAAAATTTTGCAGCAGGTAGCGTGCCATATAAGGTGCAAGGGTGCTACCAAGGCAACAAGAAACTGCTTCCCACGGCAGTCTCGGTGAAGCCATGGCAACACGGAAAGCGCCCCCTGCCGGGCTATGTTGTGATGCCATACCATGTAATTAACTATGAAAAAGGAATTAGCTAGCTAGCTATAATTTGTGTATAATAAGTTGGTCATTTACCAAAAAAAAAATTCTCTTTCCCCAAAATGCGAAGCGATGCTACAATCACTGGGTGAGCAAAATCCACAGAAACGCATTGAAAAATTTTGTGCTAAGGTTAAACTCACGACCACATCGTCGGAACACATGAAATAGCACAAGATATCCCCAAATTATGGTCGGGCTCCCAGTCCGATAGGCAGAGAACTTGCAACATATTGAGACACGTACTCAACATAATATGTTGCACAATGATTATAAGAAAAGATGCTCAAGGTAATACTTGATCAGAGCAGTATAATAATGCTCAATCAAAGCAGTACCTACACGTCATGACGGGAAAGTGGTGGATAATTTGTAAGAAAACACTCTATCAACAAATGCGTATAACACTTCTCAATTGGCAAGATATTTGACGGCTAATATCTGCAATAAACGACACTCACGACAGAAGCAGAAATGCAGAAAAAGAAACTAGTCAGTAATATTCAAGTAAAATGGAATATCTACAAAATGCAGAATGGAATATGTACAAAATGCTAATGATACGAACGCAGTAAATTTAACAAACTTAATTCGACAAGTGTTACCCAATGTCATGATCACGTTATCCAAAGAAAAAATAATGTTACTACAAAAGAAAACTCTCATAAAATAGTCTTATCATAAAATAACTTCGGAACTAAAAAGATAGGTAAGGAACAAGTCTAAGTAGTCATAAGAGGTTATAAAAGGCAATTGGAGGCTGAAAGGCAATCAGATTTACTAAGAAAGGATCGTGATGGATCTCTGTGGAGAGTCTCTGTCTCTGAAATATGCGTACCAAATAATGGTGTTTACCGAGGATAAAATGATAAGCCGATAAAGTACTATATCAAGAAGGCAATCAAATGCAAAGAATTGCAGTCAGGCTAAAAGAACAAAAGGCTAGAACAAGGGAATACGTGGTCAATGCTGCGAGGAGACAGTGGCCAAACGTATGGAAATACTATCGATTGGTCACAAGGAACACAGGGATAAGAAATGGAGAACAATTCTCAACGAAGAATGGCAAGGTTTAAGAACGCTGTTGGTGGGCTCAAAGCAGATGAATAATCCGGCTGAATGCGTATGAGCTACAGAAAAGACCTAACGGTGGTTAACCGTATTGGTCTGGGAACGAAATGAAGGGACTACACCCTCCTGGTGGCATGTAAGCAACAAGTTGGCGATGCAACAAATGCAAGATACCATCGCACATTATTGAAATGTGCGGGTCGAGAACTCTTGTTGAGGTTTAAGGCCCGTTAAGGTGTGCTAATGCAAATATTTGAAGACTATTTGGTTATGAAGAATAGACGAAGCATTATAATTTGTTAATAATTTGTAAATTTAATGAATAGATGTATAAATCAGCATTGTAAGTAACACAAAAGTCAGCGATATAACGTTCACATTGAAGGAAAAATGTAGTAGGTGTTATGACTACATTTGGTCAGGAAGTGTTCGAGATAACGGAGTTCCATATTATATGATACAATTGTTTGATTAACAAGAAGAAAAAGGCATTCAATGAGTAATACTGTTCCTTGTCTTAATGAAGTGTATATTTTAAAGAAGTAAATGGATTTGAATGAGTCCACTAGTTCATAAGATTGAAAAGAAACCTGATCACTGTTGTTTCAGAATCGACTCCAATTCGGTCCGCTGTTCTTCTGCGTCATTAAAATCTTCAGGTAATTCCTGTATCTGATGGAGACGCTGAGAAAGCATCAACAGTGGAGGTGACGATACTGGAGTCGATGTATAAATCGGCAGTGATGTAACCATATGTACTTCCTGTTCATCGTCAAAGAAATGACGATGGCGAAAAGGCTTTGGACGCAATGGTGGCAAAAAATGTGTAGGCTGAGCAGCTGCTTCGGCTGACATGGTGTAGCCCGGGAGGTCCTCATCTGTTGACCATGATGAATCCGGAGTTGGTGTAGGACTAGGACAATCAGAGTCCCATCCATTGACAAGAGGTTTTTGTTGAGCATAAGTGCAAGCCACGTAATTGGCTGCAGAGTTAAAAGCATCAATATCGAGGGTTGGAGGCGAATGAAAGATGCATGTAGCCTCGGTCTGAGTAGCCACAGAAACCGTCTGCTTAGGTCCCTGGAACTGAGCAACTTGCTGTAGCTGAGCAACATTCACACCACTTGATGTAAGCCATTCCATATTGCTGTGTGAAGGAGGATACGACATTCGCCTTCGATGCATTGTTCCAGATACACTGAGGAAGCAGTAGTGGAGTCAACGGAAGACAAATACCAAATGATGGAGGGGCCATAAACAAGGGGTAGAATATCACGGAGGGGAGGGGGGGGTATAAGTGAGGAATCGCAGATGGTGTGAAGATAGGTCTGACTAATTTAGATTTAAGTGATTACACATGTGTTTGGATTATGTAATCAGAATGAAACTGCTTGAATGTTGTTGGAACTCTGTGTTTTTTACCTTTGTGTGTCACTGCTTGCTGGCAGGTCGGTTGGAGTGATGAATTCATATGTCATGAATTCATGTGTCTCATTAAGCCATATGAGATCTTAAAGGCAACTACAAGTCTGTATAATAGAGGAGAATGATAACCAAATTTGAAGGCGATCGAGTGCAGTAATGTCAGTCTGCATATTTTGTGGACAGGAAAAGGACAAAGTTAGAATTGCAAAAGAGGAATATGACATAAGGAGAAGGTTATCCATAAAGTGAATTATTAAACTAATTATTAGCTGAGAGAAGACTGATAATCTGCGGGAAACTGATGTTGGGCTCCCATGGGCTCATGGGTGCTAGCTAATGTATTGAAATTATAACTTTTAGATGTTAGCAATACATCCATTCGACGAGAACAGAAGTTATCAGTCCACAGTCAACTGAAATAACTCCAAATATTTATGGACAGAAAAGCTTGTGAAATTACGTGGGATATTAAATTAAATATCTGTTATTTATTTGAGATGAGCTGTGAGGCAGGATGCCGA
The DNA here is from genome assembly GCA_026936325.1 of Platynereis dumerilii. Classification (NCBI taxonomy): domain Eukaryota; kingdom Metazoa; phylum Annelida; class Polychaeta; order Phyllodocida; family Nereididae; genus Platynereis; species Platynereis dumerilii. The sequence continues at coordinate 2,204,769 of JAPTHN010000013.1, read as the reverse complement.
CGAAACAGGACATTGCAATGGAACCAAACGTCGAAAAGATGCACAGGATGCTGAGCCACAATCGAAGTTAGCATGTTTAACAGGCTAAGACAGTGCCAGTAACGACACTCTCCGATACCTTTTGACGGAAGTCTTTTTGAGGAAAACATGTCCTAAAGGAAGGAGATGATCCTATGATAGGAGACAATCTTTGAGAGCTATGTGCGTCTCAAGGGAAAGGCTTGGAGCAAGGAAACTTAGCAACTTAGCTAGAATTGTGCTCTTATATGGCTACTAGCAAAAAATAAATAAAGTATATTGTGTATAAAAGATTATTATGGAATACATGTAAATATGAAATCGAGAGACTAAGCATTTTGGCACAGCCAATATGCTACGTGCGGACGACCCTTTAAATTGTCTGTGGACAAAATATAAAGGCTAGGACTATTGAAGCAAGACACTGTCACTATGACACTTACTGATGATACTTTTCAGTGAGCTGGTTATGATACCCCCAGCTATAAATAGAACTGGCATCAGCACCCAGATACTGAGTTACTGATGATATTTTCCAGTGTGGTGGAATAGACCACGAGCAGGTGATCCCTTCAGTTGTTATTTGGCGATAACAAGCAACCTATGCATGGCGATAACAAGCAACCTATGCATGATTTTGCTGACATACAGGTATGCACTATACAAAGGTTGACTTAAAAGATTTTTCGATTTACACAGCTGTTATTGCAAACTGTTCCTATTTATATATTTTTAGCAATTTTCCTATCTATATGAGTTTGTCTGTAGATATGTTAGTTGACCTAAGGTCAATATTGTGCAAAAGAGAGTAGGTACCAGAGTACCAAAATAAGACACTGATGTCATAGGATTGTGGTCCAATGGTATTTGAAGTACCTAGGATCACATTGAAGTAACGAAAGGAAAATTAAATTGAGTCTTGTGTTTACCGATTTATTGACATGTCTATGATAACTGAAATTCTAATTGAACTATTAAAGGTATGCATTTGGATATACCATATGCAAATGGACATAATTGCCAGAGCTACAACTCTTAACAACAAAGGAGCCAGGAGGTATTCCTGTAGAGTTCCCTGTATCTTTATTATTCGTAAGAGAATATCCTTTTCTATGGAACTGCATCACTTTTTATTATGGAAGAAGCTTAATGCAAATAATTGCGTTACACGAGAGAAAGTGAAGGAAATGAAAGAAGGAAACTTTCCGTCACATTCTCACTGAAATAAACAGGACAAAGCAACAAATACAAAAGCCTGGTTCGGACTTTGGAGGATAGGAGGTGTTTTATCATCAAGCGTAACTCACTGAGCCATTGCTTGTGTGAATGTGGATGTAATTTTCTTTATGTCTGATATGCCAGGAGAGCTCTGGAAATTTGCAGTCCAGAACCTTACTAAGTATCTGGAACGGATTTCTTTCCTAGTCTCCAAATGTGGCTAGCAGGGACATGTCCCCGACGGGATTCGAAGCGACGAAATTCAACTTGCTCTTGCGAGAGTCCTAGTCACAATTCACACGTGATGACTTTACCTCTAGACCAAGGCCGAACCGGCCAACAGCATATTTTTAAGACTTCTAGTGACCGATGTATGCTGCTGAGCTGGCGGAGAGCCTCGTTTTCATTTCAAACTGAGAAAGTGATCTAAAAATAGACACTGAAGATAGCGAGTAATGATTCATGCACGTGGCAAAAATAAATGTGCTGTAACAATGTAATTATTGTTTTATATGAAAAGAAAGGAAATTAATGCTAACAGGTTGGACGATGTGATACTAAAGGAGCCAAGAAGATACAATAAACTTCGTGCATTTGTCAGCTTATGACAACACTGAATGTGAAAGCAGAGGCAAAGCTTATTTTAATCCGATTGTAAGAGCTATAAGTCAGTGGACTCGGTGGCGACATTGGTAGCGCGTCCGGACACTAACGTTAAGATTTTGATTTTGAAGGAAGAAAGGGTATGTGCGAGGTCGCGGGTTCGAATCGCAGGGACACTGCAATGAACTTCATATAGAGAATGACTTATAAATGGAATTGGAATATAAGGTATTTATTGAATGGTAGGACATAAGATGTACTTCATGTACAGTGGTAACACGATGGTCAGCCTTGTAATGAAAGGAAAGAATACCTGAATATTGTTCTTGTATGCTGGTAACCATGAACATTTGTGAATGGTCAGCACGAAAGAAAATTTGTGAAATTTGAGGGTAAAAGTCTTACGTGGAGGAATAAAAGCACGTTGTCCCATCCAGAGATTCCAGAGTAGGACTAATAAGGCTAAGTTAACACTGCTATTGTACAGTTCTGTTATCATTTTGTCGATATAGTATTGTCCATATATTGAGTGCCGTGTTTCACTTCATTTCTCTTTGAGCCTAGAATTGAAGATCCTAAACATTCTTGAATTATATGGGTGGAGAGTTGTTCACCTGTTTTATTGGGAAGGTTGGAAGCATTCGATTCAAAAGGATAGTGAATCTGTATTCCACTCAGAACAAGGACAATACCGAAAAGGATGAAACGGTGTGATTGCCCAAAGGACTCACCAGGCACTTCAATCACTGATTGGACATAGTCGGATCCAGTCTCACTACTATTATCAAATTGGCAAAAGACAAGATGAAAGTACTGTAGGATGACTGCCGCCCTGTCTGGCAGGTCCAAAAGGGAATCATTGTCAGGGATCACTGAATGGAAAACTATGGAAGAATGCTATAGTGAAGCTTTATGAAGAGGATATTTTACTTGATGATGCTTGTAGGCTGAGGTCTTGTTAATAATGCACAAGAAATTTTTGGACGATGACCAAGCCAAGCGTGGCTGGAGGAAATCCAGACGATAACAATGCATTATGTACTCAAAAGCTGAGACAAGGAAGAAGGATGAGTGCATCGTATAAGCCTTGAGAAAACAAGAAAGAATAGCCCAATGCATCCATGGTTTTATGATGCGATTTTTAGGAGATCATTCTTGTGTGCAAATGACTCATTTGTTCGGCGTTGATGCTTAAGAAGTTATCATTCATTATTATTAATTATCATTAATTATCACGTTTGATAGCGACGACGGAGGCAGCGCTATATCTGCAATGTGCTGGACATCGTCATTCGAGGAATACATATGAGTCGGTGCTTGTTCCTGACATTTTGGTGGTCATAATGGACTTTGTGCACCTATTCATGTGCAGTGGCAACTGTGCGTATTGATATAAGGAAAGATCAGTTGCAAACAGACCAGGAAAGTGATGCAAGCACCTGTTCATTAGGCAAAGTTGAGATTGCATCAGACCGCGTGGCGTTACTTAGGTATTATTGCAAAATGAAAGCCTGGGGGACAATGACATAAGTTATAGATAAGGAATTATGGAAGAAATGCTTGACGTTCACGAGACCATATGTGGCAGCATGTGGAAACATGCAGGAATGCCAATTAAGAACTTTACTGGAAACAACAATCATTGCAGCCATTTAGCATTGATGAGACATAAAGCAATCTATAGGCATTATTTTATTTTTGAAGCTTACTTTGATATCTGACTTTTAATATCTAAGTCAGGTTTTTAATTGTGCAATTACTCTTAAGGATGTGTAATTGGAACACAAGGTAGCATCGCAAATAACAACGACTACAGTCGACCATGCAAGGAGTGTTGACTGAGGAGTCTGACTGGTGTGTTATTCACATACCGCGAAGGTGACTGGTGAGACACTATAAAGTGTGTGTCTGAAACAGATATGTGTTCTGGAAGAAATGATGTGTCGTGTGGGGTAAACACATGGAGGAGGTAAAATGCGGGACATGAAGTATCGTCTGGCAAATGGACAAACGAAACTACAGTAAGTTTAGCTTAAGTAAACATGAGGAATGTGGGGAAGGCATTTCTCAAGTAGGGTTGGCTAGGAAAACGTTTTAGCTTACTAAATCTGATAAATAGAAAGTAAAAATAGCGACTTTAGAAGGAGGGGTGAATAAACTGTCGAAGGTGTGCCGTTCCTGTGAAAGGAGAGCAATGGAAACGTTTTAGAGCAGTCCCTGGGGGGATGCTTTTATTTACATAAGCAGGTTCTGAAAAGTCTGCAAATTCCTTGCTAAAAGGTTATAGAGTAGTTCTAGGTATGTTTATGACTTACAGGAAGGAAGAGAGGTCACTATCCTTCTCGAAATTATTGACTTTGCCATAAGTCTGAGCTATGGTGTAATAGGATAAATATTATATTGAAAATAAGACTTAATTCTCAGAGATTATTATACAATATTGTACCACAATAAATTACCAGCATAAAAGTTCTACAGAAAAAATATATTAGATGAAAGTGTAGGGCAAAAATATTTAACACAATGACTGCTGTGCTTAATAAAATTAGCAATTGGTCAATAGGGGAAGAAGGAAGGAAGGACATCATTACCGAGCAAAAACCTTATTGGTGGCATATCATCTGTAACTGTTAAAACTTAGGTCATAGGGAAGAAAGGTCGGCCTGTAGGTCGCAAGTTCGAAATGCAGTCGAACAATGGAAACAGACCATACTCCTGAAACACAAAATGCCAAGCAGATACACATGATATCTGAGATGGATAGTTGATATATACTTGGAGATGACCGTCACGCCAACGGGCTGATGTTATTGTTGAGGTGACTGTACTGTCATCATCGAGAATACAGGGCCATTCATGAAGTGCAGACCCAGGGCCTGGTTGAGTATCATCTTGCCGAGTTTTAAAATATAAAAGAAGAGCGTCAGGATTAGAAATAGACATGCTATAAGAAGACTGGGATAGTTGGTGCGAAGGCTGTGAAAGGTCGCTGGAATCAAGCAATGATTGGGACAAAGGCCCAGGCTTGACCTGTGAGGCTGGGGTAGAGACTGGTAATGGAGGCCCTTGAGGTTCGTCGCTGTGCAATTGCATAGTGGCTGCAGCCACATCATTAATTTTGAGATTTTCAGACAGAATTTGAATGCGCAATTGTTGCTGGTTATAAATTGGTGAACCATTCTTAGAACGAACCATACAATGCTTCAATCTACCTATATGAAATAGACCTGGTAAAGTACGGTCGTCAATTGTCTTAAGCAAAAATTGATTCAAAAGTGGCTCTGATGCAATATACAATGGGCCAATAAGCTTAATGCTTAATTTGGTGGAATATTGCACCCCGGTGTATTTAGGTGCCAGTAATAAGACAAGGTCTCCTTCTTTAAATGAATGTAGTTTTGGCATACGTTTTGCGTGTTGCTGGGTCTGTCTAATCTTAATTTTGTTATGAGAAACTACAGCTTGTTGTCTAACAAATCGCAATTTCTCTCTAATCGAAGATACGTACTGATCATAAGAAGTAGCAACCACAGAAAGAGCTTCAGGATTAATATCCACAAGATTGCGGTCTTCTCTAAGGAAAACAAGGAAATTAGGAGAATATTTGGTAACTGCGTGAGGCAACGAATTATAAGTTTTACAAGCATATGGAATAAGGGAAGGCCATTGAGAATACTTATACTCTATCATGGTTAACAATAGGTTCGAAACAGATTGAATAGCCCTTTCAGCCATATTGCTTGAATGTATCATTGTAGGGACAAGGTGAACCTGAACATTCAACGACTTAAACACTGCTGTCATAATTTTACCAACGAAAGAAGCTTCTTTATCACAAGTTACCCTATGAGGTATCATGTATGGCAAACAAAAATGCTCAATAAATTTCTTGGCTATCTCATCAGCTTTTCTACTACGTAGCGGAATCGCCACGACATAACGGGAGAAAATATCTTGTAGGATGAGACAATGAATAATTTGGGCAGTAGCATGGGGAAAGGTTTTGATATCAAAATGTATATGCACAAAGGGAGTACAATCAGTAAGCAGTCTAGGAACGAATTCCCTTTGCTTATTTGTTTCAATAACCTGAGACGAGCGTTGGCAAATCAAACATGTCCTAGCATAATCTAAAATGTATTTCATCAGATTCTTAATATGAAAATTCGATGTAATGACATCATACAATTTATTAGACTTTACATGAGCACCTAAATTTAAGTGAAAGAATTCAATGATGTCGAAAATATAGATGTTAGGAATAGCCAATTTAAGAATGACGTCATGTCTTTTAGGACTAGATTGAACATAGAATAAAAGTGAATCGATTAAAGCAAAGTGATGAGATAATACAACTGCTTGATTTGCCACTTGCTTACTAGTTGGTAACGTGCTATATGCTATGAAGTTATAAACCGGTCCCAAATACAAATCCTGCTTTTGAGCATTTATAAGCTGGACTCTATCATGAGGTATCTTGACGTAATGAAATGCATCTGTGATGTATTTACGAATAGCTGGTTCTAAGTCAGCTTGATGAGGCATTTTAGTCAAGATAGTAGGTTGATTACTATCGATGGTCCTGTATTTCATTTCGGTAATAGGTAAGACTGGTCCAGTGGTATGGGTACATTCACTGGTAAGATGTGACAGTGGTTTCGTAGGCTTTGTGGGCTGTGAGGTAGGGTGGGAGATATCATTATCTGAGTGTTCCTTGGCCTGGGCCCTTGTTGTAACACAAAATAGAGAATAGCCCGAAAAGTTGGCATAGAGGTTCTCATAGTAGGTTTGACGAGATGTCAAAAGGGGATGAGTATTGGTATCTAGGAAATTATAATAAGAATGTTGCTCTTCGTCATTAATGCTCCTATCTTTGTCAGCCACTGCTATTGGAATAATGGGTTCAGCATCTGCTGGCCATTGGGTGTTATGATGACGAGATAACATATCAACCAATTTCAACTCAGTAGTGGTTGGTTTTACATAATAAATTCGATAAGGGTAATCTTGTAATTTCCAATAGAATTTTGCTATGCGAGGTGTTACAAAATGACTGGAAGATTTAAGAATTTGAGCAATAGGGGCGTGGTCCGTCAGAATTGTAAACCTACCACGTCCAGCTAAAAAATATTTAAATGATTGGACAGCAAAGTAAATTGACATCATTTCTAATTCCGATATACTGTAATTATGGGTAGCAATATTACCATGTAATCGACTAGCATAACCCAACAAAACTCTCTTAGGTGTATCATCAGTTCCATTAGTTTGTAACTGATAAAGAGCTGCACCGGAGGCGGTTCTGGATGCATCAGACACCAGAATCATTTCACCTTCAGGTCTTGGAAATGACAAAATAGGTGGGGATGTAAGAATTTTCTTAATGGCATCCCAGGCAACCTGTTGTTCATCAGTCCAAAGGAATTCGTTAGCTTTGCGCAACAGGCGCGTCAAAGGTTCAGCTGTCTTTTGATAAGATGGTATAAACGAAGAAATGAATTGAATTGAGCCCAAGAATGATTTTATCTGTTTTCTATTTTGAGGAACCTGCAAGTTCATAATAGCATCAATTCTAGACTGTCTAATACGCAAAGTAGGTCCGTTAGGTCCCTGTAAATCAACATCAAAGCCAAGGAATTGGAAAGTAGAATTAGAAGCAAAAGAACACTTAGCCAAGTTAAGGACCAGGCCATGTTTATGAAAAAGGGCAAGAACAGCATCAATGAGAGCGAGATGCTCCTCAGAGGATTCACTAAGAAGCAAATAATCATCATAATAGTTGTAAACACATTCTGCATAAATTCGTGGCAATTCTTCAGTGATTAAAGTCATTATTTCAGCGAATAGCGCCCCCGAATTGATATATCCCATCGGTAATCTAGTATAGGTAATGGACTCTGCGTTATAGAATGTAACGACGCCGAGGTACTGACGAGACTGAGGAGTTACTTGACATGCAAAAAATGCCTGTTTTAAATCAATGGCCGTAGCGAAACGAAAAGGACGACTGCCCATTTGCTGCTTAAAGGAATCAATATTAGCACAAGGTCTCTGCAAAAGCTGAAAGGCTTTATTGACAGAACGCATATCTCCGACCAGGCGGGGATTTTCGTCCGTGCGTGATTTGCGGACTAAGAATAGTGCACTGGTAGCTTGTGTGAGTTCCTTTTTGAAAATTCCCAGTTGCAAAAGCTTCTGTACCTGTTTACGTACATAGGCGATATCAGCTTGGGAAGTGATATAAGGGCGTGCTTTAAAAGAACAATCAGTGATAAGCTGTTGGGTGATATCACAAACATATCGGGTGATGGTTCCTATCTGACCATATAAGCTAAAAGCTGGAGTGTGCGATAAAATTATCTCACGAAGTTTATCTACTTCGTTAGGTTGAAGTGCACACTTATCGAGCTTCAATTGCTGATTAACTATATCGAATTCAGTCATGCGTAGAGTTGGATCGTCAGGTTGAAGCCATGGATAGTTACGTAGTCTAGTTTGAGCACGAGTGTCAGGATCCATAGCATCATAATCTGGGTACGAAAGCTGTGAAATAGCATTAGGGCCGTTATCTATGATGACATAATTAGTGTTATCAAGTAAATTATCATCAACAGATTTAGTATCTGGCTGTTGGACCACAGAAGGTGCTGTTGTAAAAGGGATATCCATAACTAGTGCTCCTAGAATGATATCAGCAGGCAAATGTATATCCTCAGAATCTACATTATTAATTCTGATTGAACCAAAGCCACTGCGTAAATCGACAAGTGCCTTGTAATTCTTCTCAGAGATAATGCGAGATATGTTAACCTCAAATGGACCATTAAAATATTGTGCCAAATGATTAACTCGAACTGGCACATCGCAGGATGTATTAGGTGTTATAGTGGTCGATTTATGTACGACGAGTAAAATTTGGTCGACAGAAATATCCATGCGTGATTCTGCTGAGCGAAAAAACACATTTGTATCTAATTTGAGCGTCCAAGCCCATAACACAATCAATTGGTGAAGCCACATCGATAATAAAGGTCTTAATAGGAACTTTACACTCACCGAACTGTATGACAAAATAGATAAATTGAGAAATAGAAATAGAAGAACCATTGCCGACCATAAGTTTGATTGGCTCTGCATCAACACGAGGAAGGCCCTGCAAAAAGGGACTACGTTTGATAAGAGACGTGCTAACCAAATTGTGTGAGCTGCCAGTATCAAACAAGGTAAAGAATTTAGTGCCATCGGGCAAAAGTGATGGGATAAAGTTGCAATCATGAATCTTGATAGATAAAGGAGTAAGAGGAATAGGAGGCTGAAGTACTGCATATAAGATGTCAGGGAAGTCGTCCCCGACAATTACATCTGAATCAGGAAAATCATGAAAAATAAAGGTTTCAGAGGGCGCAGAATTGGTAAGACCATTAGATTCGATAGGAGAAAAATGGTGAGAATCTAAAGTATTGGCAGGTGTTGAGTTAGGACGAGACACGGCTGTATCTGAGCACAGTCAGAATGATCCGTTGCGTCGTGGTTGCTGATGTGGTGGTCCCTGTGAACGATTCTGAGGTGGTGGTCATTGATTACGAGGGAAAGGGCCAGCGCTCTGAGAGCGGTAAGCAGTTCTAATGCCATTAGGGTACTGAACACGTGAGTGATTAGGGGCATTACTGTTATACTGCTGTTGCGCAGGATTTGTATTGCCATGCTGCTGATTATTGAAGTTCTGGTTATTCTGGGAGAATAGTCGATTGTTACCAGATCTGTTTGAATTAGCAAATCCATTGGCTGGAAGATTCCTGTTCGAATTACCGAACCTATTAGGGAAAGGTCTGGTAGGTCGATTATACCGTTGAGTGAAGGCATTGTTTGTAGAATTGTCACGATTGTATGAACGTCCGACAGACTGGTAATCAGAAGATGTTGGTAGACTATATTGCTGGTTGGGAATGAATCTGCGACAATGAGTAGCTATATGACCTCGGAGTCCACAACGGAAGCAAGTAAGACCAGAAAAAGAAGATTGACCATAAGGCATTTGCTGAGAGACATATTGGGGTTGAGTGTCATCCATGGAAACATCGCGAGGTGCGAGCATTTGAGGCAATTGCTGCAGAGATTGATTCAGAGCGCCCATAGATTCCTGTAAAGTGAGCAAAGTTGACTGCGAATTACCTGTATCGAATTTTGAACTAGGGATTTTAGTGACATCAACGTGCTGAGCGATAACTTCGCGCTCCATAATGCTTTGGACTATAGGAATTAATTCATCAAGAGGTTTGTTATCATCAATTAACTGGAGAGAATGCTGCAAGGTCAAGGGTAATCCCTTACGAAAGTATAAAGCCACAACTGATTCAGGTAGGCCCAAACGTGACACCAATTCCTTAATCTCATCCAAGTATTTGCCAACGTTATCACCATAGGTGATACGTTTCTGAGACAAAGCATCGAGGATAGATGCTCGACTCCTAAGCAATGAAAATTTATCTAAGAACAACTTCTCAAGTTTAGCCAAAGTCATAGGCTTCAGAGCATTACACCAATTGCGAGCGTGTCCTTCAGTGAACAGTTGCAGGCGGTGCAATATCTGCTGGTCATTTAGATTATGTAATTGGACATGATCCTTAAATTTGGTGATCCATGCTTGTGGTGTCAAACTATCAGATTCTCCATTAAATACTGGAGGTTTCATCTCTGAAAAATTAAGAGGCTTAGTTCTAGGCTGTGTTTCAGGCATTTGGGTATTAAATGCTGCTGCAGAAAAAAAGAAGGCAGGGAACCTGAACGAGACACAGGAAAGGAAGTAGAAATTGGACCGTGAATAGATTGAGTAGCTCGATAAGACGCATCTCTGGTGTCCTGATAGGAAGGTGGGTAGGGCAGAGATGTGCGCAAGCCAGTAAGGTCTTGTGGCTGAGATTGAGCCTGGGAATTAAGATTATTGAAAGTGGGATCAAAGTTAGTGAGGTCCTGGAAAGTTTGGTTAGTTGAAGCGGCTTGAGACTGGGTAACCTGTTGAGAAAAATGCGAGGGCTGATTAGCATGTTCAAATAATAATTCATCACCAGTACGAGTTGCAGGTGCGTGAGAAAAGGCGCCCGATGTGGCATTGTAATTGGAAGGAGTAGAGACACCCAGGTTTTGATTGTTTGAAGCCATATTGGAACCAGAAGGAGATTGAGCAGACAGGCGATGCAAAAGTGTTTGATGGCTGGGATCAGTGTAACCTATAACTGGCTTACGACTAGAATGAGGAGTGTGAGAAGGGAACAGTACTTGAGTGGTGGTATTAGCTGTACGTGGTCTGGTGATAGTATTTACAGTATATGAGACTGTAGCAAACTGAACTGTATTCGTAAGAGAAGTCTGTGCAGGAGTTAAAGATGCGGGCTGGCTTCTCTGAGTAGATGTATTAGATGGGACGGGGGGTACAGTGAAGGCAGAGGGTCCTGGTGCAGGCCGGGTGGTGCTGGGCGACGTGTCAGTCCGCGGGGGAGGTTGTTGTGCGTGGCCCGGGGGAGACGATGGGGGGTGTTGTTGAGACGGAGGATCCTGATAAGAGTGATTAAATTGAAGGTTATTAAGAGACTGGTCGAATTCCTGGTTTTGGTAGGCGTTATTAGAAACGTTATCAACCACAAAAGGGTCCTCAGGAGGAGGGACTTGATGCTGTTGACGGAGACCTCCCAATGAAGGAATTTGGTCGTCGCTCAATTCTGATCCAGTCACACGTGAAGGGGTATGATGTCGAGGGGAAGATCGTGGACTGTCGTCTGGGGTGCGATGGTGATGATTATCAGAGCCGTGTAGAGAATGACTAGGAGAAACAGGAGGTGATTGGGGGTGTTCACTGTTGTCCACAGTAGACGTAACGGGAGGGGTTTGTGCAACGGCACCAGGCTGTGAAACAGGCGTTTGTTGATTAGTATTATCAAATGATGATGCACCAGGTTGTTGAGAGTCTAGTTGATGTATAAGAGAGGCGTCAGATTGACCAGCCTGAGAGGCAGATTTATCCTCACCTGTTTCAGCCGTATGAGAATTTGCAGGAATGTCAGCAATATTAGAAGGATGTTCCTGACGTTCAGAATCAGAGAGAGCTGGAGATCTATTCCTATCAAAAGGCCGTTTATCAGAGTTATCACTATCAAAGGTATGGCCAGCAGAATTATTTTCGTCGGAATTATCAGCTTTATCCCTAGCAATCTTTAGAGCAAGATGTGAATTTTCCTCGTCAGAATCAGAATCATGTCGGCCAGGTGATTCCTCACGAGATTTTAGACTATCATGAGAGGGTGTGGAAACACGGGACCCGTCAGCAATATCCCCAACTTTTACATGTAAAGGAACAGTCAATGAGGATTTATCTGGTTGTTGGGCAATGTGTTGGCCCGAGGTATTAGGCTGTTCACCTGAAAGTGATGTATCAGTGTAAATGTCAGTCACATCGAGATGTCCCTTATCGCCCTGACTTGTACTAGCAGAGGATGAGTCAGTTTCTGACATCATGAGGGTAAGAGGGTAAAGCCATACATCGGTAGGTTTTCTCAAATACGTCTTATAACGAGCAAAAGAAGCCTCACGAAACAGAGCAAGTTCTGGTAAGGGAAGAGACAAATAGCCAAGCTGGTCTAGTATCGACTCGAAGACATGCCATTGAGTGTTCTTATTAGTGGCAGCCAACAATAACCATTTATTAAAGAGAAGAGTAGGAGTGTGATGTTTGATATAACGAGAAGCACGAGCAGACAAATATCCCTCATCAACCGCTGTCTGAGCTTCCAAACGGAACTTAAGTAACCACTGCTGAAGTGTCAGCTGTGTCAACGGGACAGACATTCAGAGCGAAAATAGAGGTAAGAAGAGTAAGCGTACCGTGCATACTAGCACTTACTAGAGCAAAAATATAACTAATTTGAGGGAGATTACGTATGAAAAGAGAGCCTAAAATCAAAATAAGAGTAAAGGCTACAAAATGTGCCACAGCGATTCCCTGCAATAAGCGTGGATGTAACTCATAACACATGTTAACTAACGACCCGAAAAATAAGGAAATGAACACATAACTTGAAAGCCATATGGGATAAGAAATATCAGTGATAGTGAAATAAGTAATTACTTGTCTCGCTTTAAATACATATATATAGAATGCAGGAATAACTGTAACACGTCACTACACATGGAGGAAAATGCTAACTTGTCCCTCCAAGTCAATAAGAAAAACACTCACTAGATAGCCTGATTGGAAGAAAACAGAAATAACTAACTTTGGCTAGCTAACGGTAGAGCAGTAGACCTGATATAACAAAATACAACACGATACACTATCAATGATCAATGCGCACAATGTCAATAAATGAATGGGAACATGCATAAATGAAGAAGATCATGCTGTTATTCAAGAAAACAATAATGGGATGACAATCAGTATGTGATAATCAAATTCTCTAGAATGTTCGCTGGACGAGCAATAGCGATTTTGAATTTTAAAAGAAAATGAAATGTTACATATCTAAGTTGCAAGGTGAGGAGAGAAAAAGGCAGAATAGCGTGGCCATGAGACCAGGCTATTAGACCTTAAGTGCCGTGTATAGAAAATCTAAATAGTATGCTATGTGTTTGGAAATAGACAGACATATTGTTAATGTAATGTTAAAATATAAGAGTTAAAATATAAGAGTAAATGACAGATAGCCTAAGAAAACATTATAAATTAAGGAAGTAAGAATCAAGTGCCTTTCCTATTAATGTTTGCAAAATGAGCTCCTACCGTATTGGAAGATGTGCTGTGTTGCAAGGAAGGCCTAATGCTGCGAGAGATGCCCCAGAGACTTGAGTGCGTTGTCTGGTCCGGGTCTGGATGAGGTGTGTAGGTAAAGTTGTGAGAAGTGTGGAAGATGAGAGGCAGGCATATCGAAGCTGAACATGAGCTAATAGGTAACCAAATAAAGATATGGGCGAAGCCCCTGAGCTACCTGGTAGGAATATTGCGCCCCCTATACTAGTAGGTGAATTAAGGCGAGATAACATGGCTAGCGTACTAAAACTTGAATTTTTTGTATGCGTATGAAGGAAAAAATTAACTATCATTGATGATATAGCAGAACAATAGCTAATTAGGAGACCAAAACAGCGATTAATGGCATGGCGTTGAACCAATGCTCTCTAGCCATAGCTGGCGAACCCGCTATGCATGATATGAAGTTGTGACATAATCGAAGTTCCACATCAAGGAAGTGGACTTTCTTCATGCGAAGAAACCATAAGCCCATAGCATTGCAAGGCTAGTGTTTCGGAAGGAAACGTCACTAAATGTGAATCTTGCATCGTAAAACATCAAACATTGAGTTGCTGTGTATGATCATTTATAGATATGAAGAATTATTCCTATTCTATTTCATAGAGTTCTGATTTTACAGTTCTACATGTGCTGTCGATGCCTAAGTTAGCATTGTTAATTCTTTACATTCAATGGTACAAGAGCTGAATATGTTTGCTATTCCTTAAATTTGAAAAACATAGTAAATCAAGAGACAGTGTGACACAGCAGACAAGCGCCAAGAAGCCGCAGACCGGAATTCTCTCACCATGCCATCTTATGCATGTTTCTCTCTCTCAGAGGTAGCTAATTGAGTAGATGGACTCATTACCGGGGATCCTGCGGGAGACACCTTAGCACTTGCCACCACGAAACACCTACTCAAGAAATACCAGACGCTCAACAGTTTAGATTCACTTATCCATTTAATACTCAATTTATAGACAGTTACATTAAGAGTCATTCAAAGAACAGATGGTATTCAACTTATCAATACATTAAACAACGATATCAACGAATTACATATACCATTAACTAAATGCCATCTCAATCAACCATGACCTGAGGTTCCTTTAAGAGAAACCCTTGATCATACCTCTAACAACAATACCCTTACCTGACGAATCGTCACCGCGTCAGGGAGACAGGTAGCCCCCCTGCTGCCTCAGCGGGAGCGGGCTCTCTTCTGGCTGGGCAAACAAGCTTGCCCCCAGAGATTGCTACTAGGGTGTTCTGCGGCTGCGCAGAAACACCAGGGTAACTGTTGCCATGGAAACATGGGGTGAGTTCTACCCCGTTGCTATCATTGTATCTCATTACACAATAATATAATATATTACATTACTTTTATACAATAATAATATAAATGACATTACAGAATTAAGGTCTTGAGGTTCATGGTGATTTGAGGAAACTTCCTATAAGAGGAAAGAATGAAGACACCTCTGAAGCTAAAAGCTCAGCGGTGACATTAGATGCCCCTGCAAAAATACCCCATTCAGTATTTCACACAGGTCATCAGATACAATATCCCATGCCTTTAGATAGAATTCCCTCGGCAGTCCATCATTACCCGGTGACTTATTATTGTGCATTCTGTCTAGTGCCATACGGATTTCATCCATGGTGATGAATTTATTAAGTGCAGCAAACTCATTGTCCTCCAGTTCCGGAGTGTCGAGGGATTCAAGCATTTTATTACAGGCTTCATTGCTTATACCTTCAGTAGTATATAGGTGTCTATAGAAGTCCCTTATTTTTTCACTTATTTTATTAGGGTCACTTATTTCATTTTCTTCAATGATCAATGATTGTATAGTTTCATTTACCTGGTTTTTATTCTCCAGGTTATAAAAATATCTAGAACCCCTCTCTTCTGATGGCAGCAGCAGCTGCCTACTCCTAATTTTGGCACCTTCCACTTCGTATTCCAGAAGTTTGTTTAGCTCTTGTTTTAGTCTATTTATTTCAGCAAAATATTTTTTTTCCACATTTAGTTGTATTTCTAGATCAGTATTTATTTTTCTCTTTTTGTCTTTTCGCAAATTGGCTTCCTGCTTGCTTATTTCAATGAAAAGATGTTTTAGCCTACCTTTACCTTTGTCCCACCACTCCCCACTATCATCAAAATTGCATTTATATAGGCGCCATTCTTCCCAGAAATGTTTTATTTTAATAATTGTATCTTCTTTGTCTAGAATACTTGTGTTTAGTTTCCAATGAGTTCTGCGTATCTTCTTTTTGTTGTGAAATGATGTTTGAAATAAATCTATTTCCACCAGACAATGATCACTGAAGGGACATAAGTGTGTATTGTATGACTTGACGATGGCACAGTCCGATGCAAGGAATCTGTCAAGAAGTGCACAATTGTTTTGACCTATGTAAGTTGGTCGTTTGTGATTGAAAATGTTTGTCATATCATGTAAGTTACTGTCTTTTATGAAATTAACCAAATTACTGTCTTTTTGCTTATTTGGGGTATTTGATGTACGTTCCCAACTATTTGTTACTGTATTAAAGTCCCCTCCAATTATATAAGTGCTGTTTTGGTCCTTGACTGACTCTAACAGGAAATCAAAATCTACATTCTGCTTTGATTTATCACCGGGATGGATATATGTATTTACAAGGCTGTATTGCCTATTACCTATTGTTATGTTTATTTTTATGGTCCTATCCTTATTTATGAATTTGCATTCATTGACTGTGGACAGCATACTATTTCTGATTAAGGTTGCTGTGCCAACGCCTGCTTTTTTTTCAGTTTTGCTATATTGGTATATTTTACAATTGAGTGTACCTTCTATCTTTTTTCGTGTCCTGTCAGATATACATGATGTCTCCTGAAGAAATGCAAAGTCCCACTCAAAATTCCCTAAGTAGTATAGCAATTTGTCCAATTTACCCTTTCTATTTATCCCACCCCTGCAATTTAGAGATATTATCTTAGTCATCTCTTACCATTCTTTCTTGCATCCATCTGTGCCATCGTCTCGTCATCTAGAAGTAGGGCCACAGGAGGTTCTCTTTTAGGAGGAGAATTCCGCCACTTGGTTTCTGCCACGAGTGACTCATCTCAACCCTGTCATCTGGTTTCAGCCACGGATGACATTATGTAACACATTCATTTGGTTTCTGCCACGAATGATGTGTATACATTTACCTTGCCACCAGGTTTCAGCCTCGGGTGACTTATTCATGCACCATGTCTCAGATGCAGCAGGAAACATGAAAAGGAAAAAAGGGGAGAAAGTGATTATTATGAGTATACAAAATTTTGTCATTTATGAATTGACTGAGTTCTGGAAATTGTCAGCTAATATGACACATATTTTATAAAGCTTCCTTTAAAGTTCTATTTTGTCGGAGATATTTCATGTTAGCAAACCTTACAGAGACACAGTGCAGCTGTAAAAAGACAAAGGTCTTGCACATAAACATGCCCAGATTCAGTTATGAGACCTCATTCACCTGGGACTGGTCCGCTCAAAGATAGATTGTAGTATATAGCTGTTATTTAGGTCAGTTACGGCATTATCTCCTATGGCGTCTGGTTTGCCCGTTTAGAAGATTTTTTTGGATTATCCCTATTTCTGCTATATGTTCTACCCTTCCTGTCTTTACTAGACGCCCTCTGCGGCTTGGGGATATTCAGGTCAGTCTCTCCAGTTTCATCTGGCCTTACAAAGTTTGTCATTGTTACCCTGTTTTTCCTAGGCAGAGATTCGTTTGAGTCTCTCTCCTCCCAGGTCCTCCCTTTCTTGGGATCATCTAATGGGGTTGATGTTGAAGGCAAATTACGATCGGCCTCATTTATAAAGGACTCGAGATCTGCAATTGTGTCCTTGCTTTTTGAACACTGAGGTCTCAGCTCAATACTCTGGTTTCCCAAAGTACCAGGTTTCTCCCGACCTTCTGCTACTCCAGCATAACTGGGGGGCTTGGCAGGAGCTGCACGTCTTGCACCTTTTTCGGGTGTTTTGGGGATAGGTGATACAGGCTGTTCTAAAGGTGGAAATGCCAGGGCAATATCACCACCATTGGGCTCATTCACTTCTCGGTTAAAAACAGTGCCTCGTTGACTTTCACCAACGTTTCTGGCCTGTTGAATCAATATTGGGCAGTTGACCCTACGGTGACCCTCTTCATTGCATTCGTAACATTTTGTTACAACCTGGCAATCTCTTGCAAGGTGTGTGTCTGACTCACATTTATTACACTTTAGCTTGCGAACTTTTTCTCCTGGAGCCCTAACTAGGATTTTTGCTGTTTCACCCAACACTATAGTTTCTGGCAGAGGTCTCCTAATCTCTTGAAAGGTCACTACAATTTTCCCATCCAGAATACTGGGCATGTTTCGGTGAGTGGTTCTTTTCATAGTAAATACATCCCCGTACTGACTCATGATTTTCTCAATGTCATTATCAGGCATTTCAAATGGGGTATCATATAGTATCATTGTCGTCATTTTACGAGCATAGCGTACCTTGCATAGATTAGATCCGACCCACATGGGATAAGCATTCAATTCTTTGACAATTTCTAGAGCTTTGTTTTCTGAAGTTACAGACCAGTTAAAACGAGTCCTTGTAACTTGCTGCATGCATTTAGTATGTATAATAAATGCCCTATTGGACAACTCTTCAAAAATTTCCCCAACTTCTACCCTGTCATCTCTGTCAACATCTATTATAATTGTACAGCTGCGCTCTATCTCATAATTTACTTTGTGAAAACCCTATCTCAAGATCTACGGAGTAGAAGAATTGACAGTGTTCTTTTTTTTTCCTACAAACCAGGGTGCTTCACAAAAATCTTAAATTCAAAGTAAAATAAGTTTGTGTACTCACCAAGATTGTAATTATTTTGTGTCAAAATTCCTTACTTTCCTGTAGGAAATCATGACAGTTTCGATTGAGTGTAGTGTTGGTATTCAGTTATAACAGTTATGAACTATTATGTGGGTCAGTGTGGAATGCAATCAGCCATGAAAGGGGAATTCCCCTATACACAAATGACCATCAAATAGCTTACAAAAACGGCGATATTTCTGCCTATATGATCACATTATGTTATGAACACTTGACTGGATTATTCCATGGTTACTACCACATGATATTCACAGAAATCTGCCAGGTAAATATCCAAGGATCCTTCCAAATTCGCAACTTGTGTTGGGAGCTCTTCAAGACACGTCTGCACACCTCAGTGGTCAGCCAAGTTTGTATTTGTTTGATATGGTGGCAGGTTCTTTGTTTTTTTTTCTTCGGCTTCGTGGTGTATGGAGTCCTTCGTGGTGTATATTCCCGTACCCTCGAAACGAGCAGGGTGTAACTGATATTATCCTTGGGTACCGTGGGTACCCAAAATAAATCTAGGGGTATAGAAAATGCTTCAAAGAAAATTTGTGCACTAAATATAATCAATTACAATGACAATTTTTATTTAATGTCGGTTTTAAAAAACATTAGTTCATGACTATAATCACCAAGGCGCATCAGAAAATGCAAAAATTAGAATTACTTTATCCAACTAGATCTATCATTCAGGCCAACTTTAAGAACCAGTGGTGTGTAAATTTCCGTAAAAATCGGTTGTATTATAGTTTAAAAACTGAATTTAGTAACTTGGGCACAACTCTGTTGCAGCCTCCCGACCCCCTGCGAAATGCGATACACCTATGCATGCTGAAGAGTGCAGTGTTTTAGTAGCCGTTAGTGCTTAGTCCAGCCTGGCAGTTGGCAGACTACATGAACATAAGGGGCTTCTGTTTCTTGTAGTAGCAGCGTTTGTCGTCAAAATTCTTCACCAGTCAGGGTCAGTGTAAAATGCGGACCATGCAGACCATGCGGACCATGCGGACCAGACATTCTGGCAGCCAGTCTGTTGGTTCAAGCCTTGAGCAAACACTGTCCAGCCTGGAAGGGGTTAAATCATGCGGACCAAACTGTGCAGACATACCAACTGAATAACAACAGGGACATGATTTGAAAATAGATTTTATGAACTTAGTAAAAAAAAAAAAATTGTGAAAAATTAATATTTATTTTTCACAAAAATGCAAAAATGCTTACTGGTTTAAAAGTGGTCTGCATTTGGTCTGCATATAAAATGTCTGCACTCTGGTCTGCACTAGCTCTGGTCTGCACTAGCTCTGGTCTGCACCAGCTTTGGTCTGCATTCTGGTCTGCATTCTGGTCTGCACTCTGGTCTGCATTCTGGTCTGCATTCTGGTCTGCATGATTTGGTCTGCATGATTTGGTCTGCATGATTTGGTCTGCATGATTTGGTCTGCATGATTTGGTCTGCATGATTTGGTCTGCATGATTTGGTCTGCATGATTTGGTCTGCATTTGCCATTTGGTCTGCATGATTTGGTCAGCAATCTTGTCTGCATGATTTGGTCTGCATTTGGTCTGCATGATTTGGTCAGCAATCTGGTCTGCGTGATTTGGTCTGCATTTGGTCTGCATGATTTGGTCAGCATTTTGGCCTGTCCATATCTGGTCTAAGACCTCTTGCCTGTAATTTAGTTAATTTAAAAAAATTAAATGATTTTTTCATGCAATTATCAAGCTAATATATTGTCTGTATACATCTAGGTTGGTCTGCATCTGGTCCGCATTTTCCGCTTGATTGACTTTGTATTATCAGCTTGATTAAACAAGCAATGCTGCTAGGCACCCTCCTGTGTTTGTTTTGTGTCTGGTCCGCATGGTCCGCATGGTCCGTTTGGTCCGCATTTTACACTGACCCCACAAAACAGGCCTAGCTACCCCCGTGCAAGTAGGCCTATGTGTACATGTAGATGTTTAGCAATCAGGTCGAACATCAGTTCATGTGTTCATCATGTTGTGATGTAGGCCTAAACAAATTTGACATGCGACCTACCAAATGATTTTGCAAGCTCAATCACGAACGCTGTTGTCCAGGGTCCCAGATTGCTGGTTGTCCCAAAATCAAACTACAAGCTGGCCTTCCACAGTGACCAGTCTCTGCAAGACGAGATTCAGACAGCAATGAGCATTGCATGCCATCGCTTAACTCCAGAGGAATCGTAGAGTCTCACTGGCTGCAAGTTTCTGCTGACATGACTGAGCGCTGAAATGACAGGGCCGAGATGATGACGTCACGCGTACAGCTGGCCACCCGTTTGTGCTTCAATGACGTCACAGTGATTGTCAGTGGACAGATTGTCGGGAATGGCGCAAATTCACGAAGTAAGAGCTGCGGGAGAATCCTACTGGTAAAACACTGTTTGTTTTGGCGAAGTTCTATCAGGATCGTTCAGATTTTTTATTTATCAAGACTCAAACAATAAATTTACAAAAGAAAAAAAAATTGCCGACGTTGTCACGTTGGTGCGTGACGAGAAAAAGTAGTAAGGATCATATTATGGGATGTCTGAATCAAAATTTTTTGTTGAACCATCTGGTCTGGATCCACACATGTTTGCCATAAGGGACGAGTCGCCTCGCTTCGCTCGGCGAGCCTGACGGCTCTACGCCCCGTCTATTAAGTTTAGATTTTCGAGAAGTGGCCCATTACCCCAGAATGACAGTGGCAAATCACAGTAAGTCTATCTCTTACTGCATGGACTGAAATATTTAAAAGTCAGTTTTCTAAGAATGTCCTAAATGTGACTTACTAGGTTTTCCCTTCGGACGCTAGAGCCCTGTGCACACAAGACTCACTCTTACAGAAACAGCACTTAGAACTTCCGCTACAGGCAAGATTGTTAACTTCCAAAACGTATACCGTCTCCACTGTAGGATTTGGTATTATCAGTTACACCCTGCTCGTTTCGAGGGTACGGGAATATTAGACCTGTTCAGAATATGCTTTTGACCAAAATTCATAGCCTACTGCACTGATTCCCATGCTTTTAGGTCTGAGAAAGCCAAAAATCACAACCATTTTGATCTGTGACCATGGAAACCTTTGCCTCAAAAGCCCTGAAGTTATGATGTTGATTTCCGTCAAAAACGCCTAAAATTGTAGGAGTGGGGTAATGGTTTTTCTTGTCTAACTCCTCAGGAAATAAAGATACAAGAATCACACTTGCACCATGTGAAAGATAATCAAATTGCCTTTCAAGTGGTATGATAAATATAAATTTTTATTATAAAGAAGGTACTTTTCCAGAGAAGAAAACATACAAATTTGTGTTTCGTAGGCAAAAAAATGAACAATTTAAGTGTTTTTGAACCCCTCGAATGCAGTTTTCACACTTAAATTGGCAATGTAAGACACTGAATAACTTGTTTGGATCATACGAGCATCATGTAAATCAACAGCACGAGATAATGAAAATATAGCAACGCTACAACACATGCTTAGTATCTACAATGCAGGGAATTATTTTGTTTTATCAATCGAACACTAGCAAGTCCAAGTGCATGAACACTATAACTTACATATACAAAACAAAGCATAAAGTACATCTCCAAGTAAATATTTACCAATCCTTCAACACTTATTGACAATCCAAAGCATCAATTACATTGAAAGACATATATCCATGTGCAGCAAAACCACAATAAGTACACACTAGACACTACCCACAACACAAAAGTATTAAGTAAGCCTACACATACTAGCACAACTGTGTCAATATTTAGCAATGACATAATGCTACAGGATGATAGTAGGCGTGACACATCTACATTCTGCAAGCGTAGAATAAGGAATTGTTTTACACCAGTAACTTTTTCAAACATTTAGTTTTTATGCTGCAATTAACTGTCATTAATAGGGAACATAATCACACATGCATTCAAGAATCATGATCGTCAGCCTCGATTTTTTAAAGTTGTCGAATTCCATGTTTCAACAACCTGAAGCAATTGATTTTGCTGGTCCTGATTTTTTGGTCATTACAGTTAAAATTGGCCACCATTTTGATGCCACACTCAGCCACACTATTCCTACCTTGACTGAGCGTAAAATCACTTTGAAAATGACATTTCTGTCCAATTTTCAACTGAATGACAAAGCATGTTGATGTCCAGTGTATAGAACATCAAGTTCTAAAACGCCGGACCAACCAGATCAGGGAGCAGTGTCCAATATGAATTCGATGAGTGGCAAAACGGGTTTGCTTGTTTGAAAAAATGCTTGACTTCACAGAGAGATTTATTTATAAAACATATTTATTCAGGGTAAAACATTCAATCCAATATTATAGTTTTACAATATTGCCCTGTGTAAAAGGAAGACAGGTATTTAAAACTATTAAGAATATATAAAGAATGGTCTAAAAACAAAATTAAAATATATACCTGTGCAATTTAAAAAGTAACATTCATAAAATAATTCTTTCATTTAGATTATCATTTGTTTGTGGTGTGGACATGCCTATATGAACAGTTCATGACGGAAAAGATAGTCTGCTGATTAATGAGAACAGAGAAACAAGACATTTTTTGAAGAGGCAAATCTACATTGCCATTCATTGAAACTTATTCCCCTATCTGGTTGGACAGAGTCTCACTTCATACCATTGGATGTTCTGAATGTTGACATTGCTTGTAGCAGTCAGCCAGTTAAAAATTGACGGAAAACAACAAATTAAAGGTTATTGAAAAAACACAGTATGTGCAAAGTTGCATATGATTTTGGCTGAAAGTGGAGTCAAAATAATAAGTCAAATATGACTGATTTGGTAACAGTGATAACCATACTTCAGGAGGTGAGATATTTCCTGAGGTATGGTTATCTCTCACCTCATGAAGTATGGTTATATCTGTTACCAAATCAGTCATTATTTTGACTCCACTTTCAGCCAAAATCATCTGCAACTGTGCATATACTGTGTTTTCCTACACGTGTAACCTTGAATCTGTTGTTTTTGTCAATTCTTAACTGTAGGCACGTATGTTATGCAGTGTGCCTAGGATATAAGTGTTGAAACACTGGTAAATTTGGATTCCATTGTGTTTGGAGATTTACTTCATGCTTTGTTTTGTATAATATGTTCACACACTTGGACTTGCCAGTGACTGTAGAAAACATGTATAAAATATCAAAACTTCCTGTATTGTCGATACTAAGCATGTGTTTTGGTGTTGCTCTATTTTCACTCTCCTGCTGTTGATGTATAAAATGCGGTTTTGTTCCAGACAAGTGTTGCAGTGTCTTAGATTGTAATTTTAGATGTGATAACTGCACTCAGGTGTTTCAAAAACACTTAAATTGTTCATTTTTTTACCTATGAAACACAAATTTGTATGTTTTCTTCCCCAAAAACGTACCTTATTATAATAAAAATTTATATTTTTGATACCATTTGAAAGGCAATTTGATTATCTTTCACATGGTGCAAGTGTGATTCTTGTATCTTTATTTCCTGAGGAGTTAGACAAGAAAAACCATTACCCCACTCCTACAATTTTAGGCGTTTTGACGGAAATCAACATCATAACTTCAGGGCTCTTGAGGCAAAGGTTCCCATGGTCACAGATCAAAATGGTTGTGATTTTTGGCTGTCTCAGACCTAAAAGCATGGGAATCAGTGCAGTAGGCTATGAATTTAGGTCAAAAGCATATTCTGAACAGGTCTACTATCCCATGGACTATTAGTGCGTTTCAGCACTATCTTGGTTGTTTGAAGGCTCATATCTCTGTACATCGTCCTTTTAGAACAGTGCTCCTTGCATTTGACCAAGCACAAAGTGTCAAGCAATTCTGATCTGAACTTGTTACCCGTGAGGCAGTAGAGCAGGAAGTTAATGCCGTGGTTCATGTACATAAGAAGGAAGCAGATTGTCCGGACGAGTAAGTTTCTTGCTCTCTCTTCGATGTCTTTTGGGGTTACTTTGTGTCTATCCATCAGAGAACGGGCAGTGAACGGGGAAGTCAGGGTCAACCAAGCAAACGACACAGTCAGTAACATCAGTGTAATGCGATACTGAACCATTTTGGTGTAAGTAGAACTTTCTCCGCTCCTCCAAAAACTATCTCGGTGGAAAACCTTGCGGGATTGCCATAGTTTGAAAGTGATTAAGATGTTGAGAATCAGGACGATGGAAAAAAGCACAATTGTATATGAGGCAAGTTTTAGCAACGGGTAAGTGTTCAGCATAAAATTTGACTCCGATGCACATTTGATACGACCTTTTACTTTTAGCAGATCTATGGTCCAGAAGAGATGTAACTTATACAGGCAGATGGCCAAGAACAGTATGCATGTAATGATCCTTGCGCGCGTTATGTCACACAATGTGTTCGCTCGCAGTGGACACCAAATGTCAATGAACCGGTCAGATGTCATGGCGACAACTAGCCAAGTGCATAAATGGGTAGATACCATGAAAATGAACATGAGAGTCTTACAACCAACCCAACTAACATGTAGCAATTCAAACTGCGTCGTCACTCTTATCCATGTACGGAATGCGCTTGAATACAGTACTGTCGTGTCCGTCAGAGCTAAGATAGCCAGGTAGAAATACACTGATGTGTTTCTCATTCTTTTACGGATCAACACCAAAAAGGAGAGAACATTTCCTATTGTTCCGGCTCCCACTACGAGAGGGAAACCATAAGTCACTATACCCATGGCCATTTGGTACTCATAGATATCTTCCATAGGATTTTTACCAGATGATGACGGGGATCGGCTCAATTCAGTGTCATTGTTGTCACTGGCAAGGAATTCCAAGATGTCATCCTCAGTATCATTGCCATCCATTGTTAATGTTTAAGAGATTTCAGGTTATAAAAATGATGATGAACATGTTGCAATGAACCAGACTTGTGGGCTACGTGTCTTGTTTCAACACTACATCATAAATTCTATCAAAGTTGTATTTTATTGTAATATTGTTTACAATTTGATCCTTTCCTTCTCAAAAATTCAATAGCATCCAGTACAAGCTTAATACTATGTACTTGAAGTGTGTCAAAACAAACTTATCTTAGTATCAAATCTTTCTTGTGTATGTAGTGAACATTTAACAGTTTTTACAACACCACAGAAATTTTACCTTCAGGAGATGTAGATGAATTCTAGCCAGAATTTTCGACGACGTCTCGTCGTCTTCCTCAGTGGCGTTGTTGCCACTGAGGAAGACGACGAGACGTCGTCGAAAATTCTGGTTAGAATTCATCTACATCTTCTGAAGGTAAAATTCATCTCATACATGAATCCGGAGATCGATAATCTACACTCAAGAACACCACAGAAGTTTATCAGGAATTCCTAGATTGATTGAGTTTTTCTAGGAAGTAGAAAGATTGTGAACCGGTAACCAAGCACCAGATTTAGACCTCATTCTTCCTGGAGATGTCTTCCTCTTTAGATCGTGTCCTTCCTCAATTCATCATACAACTCGTTCCTGGCCAATTCGCTGGAACGTCTGAAACAAACAACATAAAACAAATGAGATTTTCTGGATCTAAGAAAAGAAAGGGTAGTTTCTGAGGCACAAAAATTTTAACAATAAAAAAAACAAAAATCCATTGAAATCGAATGAGTTTTGATTTAACAATCTATCAGGTGTTGCACAGTCCACAGTGAGTCCACAGTCATGACAAGGGGTTTATGTGAGACAGATGTGCCAGTGTCATTTAATGTCTTTCTCGTTAGCAATGAGCCTGACATTGTGCTTGAGACAATTCTACATGGTGGCTACTTAAAATCACTAATAAATTTTGCTTATCATGAAAGATTATCTATAAAAACAATGTGGTACATTTTTGGTAAGTGATATCACATGTATGCACTATAATCTCATCATTCTCATATCTCATTTTCGGACAAGAGTCTAAGTTAATTACAATTGCAAGGGAAAATAACTACTGGTTTTCGGGTTGAAAAAACATATATAAAAGAGATTAAGCTAAGCTCATATCAAATTGGGGAGAATTGTTATATTATATCCAATCACATGAGTGGCTGAGTACTATAGTGTGTTTGTGCTATAGTGTGTCATCTGCAAAAAAAATGCCAAATGCTAAAATTGATTAGTCTGCTTGTTGTGTGGTGTCTCTCATGTCAATTTGTATGACTGGTGCTGACCTCTGCCCCAGTTTCATAATGTGTTCTCAAAGAAATGCAAATTTGTTTGGTGCTATAGTGTGCCATGTACAGTGCTATAATGTGTTTTCTTGGTTTTGTGCAGAAGACACATTGTAGCGCACAAATCATTTGTGCAAACTTTTCACCCTACTATGTGTATTCAACAAGCCTATGGTATGGTATTGCAATTATTTAAATGACGCTTCATTTATACTCCCTATATGCAAATCCATACGCTCCAAATATGCTTCCTAGTAGAAAGTAGACGCATTTTTGCAGTACAATCAGAGTACATTTGGTAATTTAATTCGAGCGCTTCAAATGTACTCTTTTTTGCTCTGAGGTTGGCCGGTGTATCAAAGGAAGAGAAAAGAAAGCTGAATCTTATTATCCATCGAATAGATGAGATTACCCTAGAAACAGCAGAAGAACAGATGAATAATAATACATGCAGGACTCATGATATCTTAAAAGTAAAGGACAACCCTCCAACTGCAGAGAAAATAAGGGAAGTGAGAAGACTTGGAGAGAAGGGAAGCGGCCAAGACCTATATTAGTAAAGCAAGCACCAGACTACAAAGGAACCAAATTATGTCCAACCTGAAGAAACTGAAGGACACTGATTGGAATGTGACCACATCGCCAGATTTGCCCGAGGGACTCTGAGAACAAGGCAAATAGCTGATTGATAAGCAAAGTCAGACAAGGTTGGGCCAAGCAGAAAATTTTACCTACCACATAACAGGGGACCCAGGAATGAAGAAAGAAATTACAAAATCAAATTCGTACTGATGACTGAGCTGAGTGAGCTCCCAATAAAGATACCATTGACAATTTGGTACATTACACGCCAACAGTCTAAAAAATAAGACAGACAGACAGATGGACAGAGGGACTGAAAGAGAGACTGAAGATTGACGGATGCCAACCACATGTTATAGCGATCACTGAATGGAAACTGAAAAGCACCTGGTACAATCTCCAGGAGTCAGAGATCTCACTACAGGGATACAAGCTTTTCCACTCATAATATTTTGGCTGAGGACATACATGTAGGCAGAGGAATCTGCCTCTATGTCGAAAATACCTTAGGGGTAACTGACAAATCCCTCTTTTCACTCTTCATGGAGATTAATATTGCTGTCGACGTGAAATTGCATGATTGGGAAGTATTATGAGTTAGTGTCATCTATATTGGAGCCCAAGCTCCATGCAGTATTGCACAACAACATGAAGCTGTTACAGCTAGTGTACTACGAACAAAGATCCCAACTCATCTTAGGGGATTTCAATCTTCTGGATATCACATGTAACTACACTGGCCGAGCAGCATTCAGCTCCCTCTACTCAGAACAGGTCAGACATGGAATACTGGAAAACTTCTGGACACAATGCATAACTGAGCCAAACAGGGCTAGAGGTGATGCTGCCCCATCACTGCTTGTCCCTTGTATTGAGCAACAATGAGAACATCATGGAGTCCCCTGGGAAATAATGACCATTGCTTTTTCAATCAACTTGACAATGAAAAGAGTACATCGAGCGACAATTAGAGTAAGGCAAACTATGAAAAGATGAGGACAAAATTAAGGATAAGAGCATGTTTTACTATAAGAACTTTACTTCTAAGGTTCCTGTCAATTACAAAGTAACTAACTCATAAATTGACAGTGCAGTTCGGGAACATGTGCCCATATCTAGGAACAGAAGGAGGAGACGTAGAATCTCTCTCCGTCAAGAATTATGCAAGAAAATAAAGACGAAGGGCAGAGCATGGTAGAGGTATGTTATGAAGACTAGAGACCAATGCAAGCTTCTCAAGTACAACAGAATGAGAAAGTAAAGAATAATCTCACAACAAATATGATGAATTTGAGAAGGAAATAACCTGTGAATTAAAGAAAAATCCAAGAAATTTTGGAAATTCATTAACAGCAGCACCAAGATCCGTCTTTCAATCCAGACCTAATTGACTTCTCAGGAGACATTGGCGAACCTAAGGTCACAGACAAGAACAAAATTTAATGAACTCATTGACCTTGGCTAGACAGATCAGGATTTGAACTAGTGCTGATATACATCACAGGCAGAGATTGACAGCTGCAGGATATATGCCATGCAAGGGTCACCATCAGTCTGAAAGCATCCTCAGCATCAATTGAAACAAATAATTGAAGGTTGTTGATATAATTTTATTTGTTTCAGTTTAAATTTTAAAAATACCAGTGACAAAAACAACAGCTGATTTCACACAGCCAACAACTTGGTTTATTCATGCATGGATTTGGCCAGTGAAAACCATCAGTCCATCCAGTAAATGTATGGAGTTCAGGCCATCTTGCGGGACTGAAATTACCAAGAGCCATGTCTTTTTGGAGGACTGGATTTATTTGTAATGCATTCAGAAGTGTGTCTTGTGGCAAGTGCCCTTTTGGAATAAGGTTCTGGTGACAAAGATATTCAACAATGGCCTTTTCAAGGTGTGTAATCATTCTTATGCAGTTAAAAATCACATGACAGTGCAGTGCAATAATGTGTCTTGTGTATCTTCACTTAATGCTATAGTGCGCTAAGTGACAAAATGACCTTGACAGCACAGACCAAGGTCAAAAAATTAGTCCAAAATTTTTCCTGTCACTTTCCTCTCCACTTGCATTTTAATAGTACTACAACAAGTCTACTCATTTAGAATCTATGAATTCTTTTGATACTTCAAAAACTTCATTTTCATTTCCTGAAAATGTGCAAAATGTCAGTTAGCACACTATAGTACTCAGCCACTCACATAATTCCGCAAATCCAAACTGTTTTAAATGTAACAGCTGCGCTATGTCAGTTTACGTACTGCAAGCTTTTCTATCCATCTATCTCCTTATAGCTATTTGTAGTTCCATTTATTATATATATTCCAAACTCCATGACCATGTTTTATCAGAAATATTCTTGGCACTCTATAAATTAGAACAGCCGCTCAAGGTAACAGCTGGTTATTAGATGATTATGTTGACATATTTTGTTGCGATTGAAATCCCTCATGAATCCTTTGATAATAAAATTTCAATTAAGAAGAAGTGTTTGGTCTAAAACGTCTTAAAGATTTCAAATTGTCTTATCTTTAAGATGATGCTTTGTGGAAGCTTAGATTCAAACAGGTTTCTTCAACACATCAATAAATAGACTCAATATGATGAGAACTGCTTAGTTTCATAAATTGTGTTATGTGAGTAAACCATTTGATAATCATTAAATTCATGAATTTAATAATGGTAAGACATGCCTATGTACAAAACATCAAAGGGTTCAAAATGGACATCATGTTCCCAAATCATAGATCATTTCATTATGATATTTTTTAATTAAAAATATGTGGTGAAAGTCACACCTTTATGAATATTTTCACATTTGGTAAATGATGTTCCTTGTACTGAAAGTGATCAAATAATTTAGTTATTATGTTTACTGTACTGAATTTGAAAATTTTCCACATCTAAATATGTAATTTCATGGCTATTTTATGATGGGACAAATAATGCATAACCTAGACTTCATGGCTTTGCTATAATGGCTTGTATTGCTAAATTTTCTGTCTAAAGACAGGCACTTTTGTTTAGTTTCAAAAACCTTTCTGAAAAGCTTTGTGTATGCAGTCATTGCAGTGATTAGTATTCCGCTACAGGCAAGCAGAATCCAGATAATCCGTTAATGGGCTGTTAGAAAAATACGTATCTTTTTCCAGACTATCCTTGTTCTAAACAAAGTGACATTTCAGATAATCTTTGCTCAGCTTAATTGTTCTGCTGAAGACTAAATCTGTTGCAATTGCATACAACACAAAACTTTTACTTGTATTGACTTATATCGAAATCACAAGTTCTTAATTTTGTCGTACAATGTGACAATGTGGTCTATGCCATACAAAATTTAGACAAATTGAACCGATTAGAGCCAAACCTTCCAAAAAGTTGTGAATGGAGTCCAGAAGACTTCCTGTAAAAATTCAGATCAATCCAAGATGTCCTTACGCCGGTTCACCCCCTACTTTTGATTTTTATCTCAGAACGGGCCATTTTCACCATTTTCGGGCTGTATCTGAAGAACCATTCAACCTAGAGATTTTGAAAATCCACTCAAAAGGTGCGGAATTATCATATTTGTTATGGTCCTCACTTATTTTGACCTTCTAGGTTCATTTGTTTCTGAAATATTTGAAAAAAAAAAGTTTTTATTGTGCTCATTGGTTATAATGTTGAGCCTTACTGTACTTATAGGCCAGTAGACCCACAACCAATTGCAAAGAAATTTCTCAACCTATTATTCTTTACAATTTACTTAATAAACATTAGAATTACTCTCAAAGCACTGCAGCAATGGTTATTTTGTCATTGAATATATAGCCTTCTCACCAGAATGACGAAGATGCCATTCTGGACTCCATTCACAACTTTTTGGAAGCTTAAGCTCTGATTGGTTAACTTTGTCGAAATTTGGTACGCCCAAAAGTGGAAGCTTAGTTGCACATCAACCCGTTGTTGAGTCCTTCTGTCTTTACATCTTACCTAATGTATTCAGAAAAAGCACTTCATCTTCTGTAGTTCCATTTTTTGATGATTATAGGTTTTCTTTATCTGTCTTTGAAATCTGATACAAGAAGACACAAACAGGGAGACAAAAAGGTTTAAATAATTATATTTATTTCAATTAATCGAAATTTTTGTTATTCGTTTTCTTCACAATGATAGTATTTTGGCAAGAAAAACTTTTTTAATATAACAAATAATTTGTTTTATGAGCAACATTTATATTCACCATTTAACAGATAATACCTGATGACAATCAATAAACATCATTCAAATTATATGTCACTGACAATATCAGTATAATACATGTATATGGTACATTCAAGAGTTACCACAGCTAATATTTAAAACATTTTGACATGAAACAATGTGTATTTATATTCAAATGCAGTTTAAGGCTGCCCCATAGCATGATATCATACAGTTTCACACTAAAGAACTATAAATCCAATTCAATATATACCATGCACAATATTTCATAAACAATACAATAGCCACAACTTATACAAAGTTACATAACCATTTAGTTATATCTAGTTTTTGTCCTGGTATCAGCAAACCACAAATTTTAACCTTGTGTGATGTTCATTGTTTTTTTTAGTACAACATATGAACTGACTTTGAAATTGGCAAGAACAAGGACTTGTCCACTTTTGCTGACTAACCAGGTTTTAACCTTTCAAAATATATATACAAACATGAAATGTAAAAAGTTAAAAAATCTATGGATGTACCTGAAAGGTTTAACTTATTTAATCCTGATTCCAGAGACATGTGGTAGTTAGGTACATGGAAATTGGTCTCTGATCTGACATATTCATTGTGGACATCTCAAAATTAAACATTCAGTTTATGTGATCACCGAGGAAAGTGAAAGAGATAATTCAACGTCACTTTCTGCAGAGCCATGAAGTCCCTTTTTGACAAAGTATATGTTATCTTGCAGAAGGAGCAAAATACATCAAACAATAGCCCTTTTATATCAAAGATCTTCAATTGAACATTCATGGTTGCTAACCAAAAGGAGTTTATCCAATAAAAAATGAAGAAACTTTTAATCAATTTTCTGAGAATTTTTCTCAACAGAAATGATCTTTCTTAAAAAACAAATGGTAATCCTTTAATGGCGTGTCACCAGGCGTCAAACTTCCATCAGAATCAATCAATGGTTCATGAGTTTCCCAACACCGAATTTAGTCTTGTCATCTCATCATTGAACCATAATACTACTGGGTCCTCCAAAGTTTTGGGATATTTTAATCCTCTTATTTGAACAATTAAACAACAACTGTTTTGGAGGCAAGTATCATAATTATACATGTTTATCCAATACATGTATTATATAGTATAAACATTCAACCATTAACTCCTTTTTTAGATACACTTTTGTTCATCAACTCTTTAAAGTATTGCCCATGGACAAGAAAAGTGGGGGCAGGGGTGCGGTCGCCCCTCCATAATTAGGAAACAGTTAGATTCGAGCAAATAGGTTGAAAATTAATGATTTCCACATAATTTCATTTGAAATGGCATTAAATTTAAATCTTTAAATTCGGGCAAATGTCGCTCGCCCCCCCAAAAATCACACGTCCGGTACGCCTATGGGTAAAAAGGATGGTAGCTGAATGTACAACAAAATTCTGATTGCATGGTTATCAATTCTCCATCAATTAACAAACCAAAACTCACTGTTTTCACCTCAGAGCAGAATTATATCAACAAATACACCAGATTAAATATGGAGGGTGTGCTCCTTCGTGGAGATCAGCACTACATGATAATTTTTTATCCATATGCCCACATTTATAACATGTTGTTACTATCCCATGGACTATTAGTGCGTTTCAGCACTATCTTGGTTGTTTGAAGGCTCATATCTCTGTACATCGTCCTCTTAGAACATCTCTCCTTGCATTTGACTAAGCACAAAGTGTCAAGCAATTCTGATCTGAACTTGTTACCCGTGAGGCAGTAGAGCAGGAAGTTAATGCCGTGGTTCATGTACATAAGAAGGAAGCAGATTGTCCGGACGAGTAAGTTTCTTGCTCTCTCTTCGATGTCTTTTGGGGTTACTTTGTGTCTATCCATCAGAGAACGAGCAGTGAACGGGGAAGTCAGGGTCAACCAAGCAAACGACACAGTCAGTAACATCAGTGTAATGCGATACTGAACCATTTTGTTGTTAGTAGAACTTTCTCCGCTCCTCCGCGAACTATCTTGGTGGAAAGCCTTGCGGGATTGCCATAGCTTGAAAGTGATTAAGATGTTGAGAATCAGGACGATGGAAAAAGGCACAATTGTATACGAGGCAAGTTTTAGCAATGGGTATGTGTTCAGCATGAAATTTGACTCCGATGCACATTTTATACGACCTCGCACTTTCAGCAGATCTATGGTCCAGAAGAGATGTAACTTATACAAGCAGATAGCCAAGAACAGTATGCAAGTAATGATCCTTGCTCGTGTTATGTCACACAGTGTGTTTGCTCGCAGTGGACACCAAATGACAATGAATCGGTCGGACGTCATGGCGACAACTAGCCAAGCGCTTAAATGGGTAGATACCATGAAAATGAACATGAGAGTCTTACAGCCAACCCAACTAACATGTAGCAATTCAAACTGCGTCGTCACTCTTATCCATGTACGGAATGCGCTTGAATACAGTACTGTCGTGTCCGTCAGAGCTAAAATAGCCAGGTAGAAATACACTGATGTGTTTCTCATTCTTTTACGGATCAACACCAAAAAGGAGAGAACATTTCCTATTGTTCCGGCTCCCACTACCAGAGGGAAACCATAAGTCACTATACCCATGGCCATTTGGTACTCATAGATATCTTCCATAGGATTTTTACCAGATGATGACGGGGATCGGCTCAATTCAGTGTCATTGTTGTCACCAGCAAGGAACTCCAGGATGTCATCATCAGTATCATTGCCATCCATTGTTAACGTTTAAGAGATTTCAGGTTATAAAAATGATGATGAAAGTGCTGCAATGAACCAGACCTGTGGGCTATGTGTCTGATTCAACACTACATCATAAATTCTGTCAAAGTTGTATGTTATTTGTAATATTGTTTACAATATAATCCTTTCCTTCTCAAAAATACAATGGCATCCAATACAAGCTTAATATTAATAACTTGATGTGTGTCACATATATCCAAATTACAGCATTGTAATCAAAACAATCTTATTTTAGAATCAAATATCTCTTAAGCATCGAAATCTGAATTACATTATCTGTTTAAGATTCATTCACAAGTAAAATATACCTTAAATATTTTTTTGTATTGCTGAATGTAACTTTATCAAAAATAGTTATCCAATGAGATGGATGAAAGGTTGATGTTTCAGAGGAAAATAATCCAAATCAAATTGATCTCAAAAGTAAAAGTGAAATAATGGCATTGGAAATTATCACTTTGCTGATACTCTTTATCAGCATTAAATGGTACTTCTCATGAAACTAGTGAAATTAGAGAACGTTGCACTCAGAATGTGGTCCTTGTGTGTGTAATGAACATATAGAGGTTTATATAACCCCACAGAAGTTAATCAGGAATTCCTAGATTGATTGAGTTTTTCTTGGAAGTCGAAATCTTTGTGGAGTTTTCCCAGGAAGTAGAAAGATTGTGAACGGGTAACCAAGCACCAGATTTAAACATCCTTCTTCCTGGACATGTCTTCCTCTTTAAATCGTGTCCTTCCTCAATTAATCACACAACTCCTGGCCAATTCGCTGGAACGTCTGAAACAAACAACATGAAACAAATGAGGTTTTCTGGACAGCAGAAAATGATTAAAACAATCAGGTGTCTGGATCTAAGAAATGATAGGGTAGTTTCTGAGGCACAAAATGTTAACAATAAAAAAACCAAAAAGTGATTGAAATCTAGTGAGTTTTGATTTAACAATCTATCAGCTGTTGCACTGTGGAATGAGTCCACAGTCATGACAAGGGGTTTATGTAAGACAGATGTGCCAGTGTCATTTATTGTCTTTCTCATTTGCAATTGGCCTGACATCATTGTGATTGAGACAATTCTACTTAAAATCACTAATAAATTTCACTTAACATCAAAGATTATCTGTCAAAACAATATGACACATTTTTGGTAAGCGATAAAATATTCGTTGTAATCTCATGTCTCATTTTCAGACACGAATCTGGATAAATTATAATTGCAAGGGAAAGTAACTACTAAAATTTGGGTGAAACATATATACAAGAGATTAAGCTAAGCTCATAATATCAAATTGGGGAGAATTGTTATATTATAACCAATCACATAATTCCGCAAATCCAAACTGTTTTGAATGTAACAGCTGCACTATGTCAGTTTACGTACTGCATGCTTTTCTATCCATCTATCTCCTTATAGCTATTTGTAGATTCATTTACTCTATATATTTTAAACTCTATGACCATGTCTTATCAGAAATATTCTTGGCACTTAATAAATTAGAACAGCCACTCAAGGTAACAGCTGGTTATTAGATGATTGCATATTTTGTTGAGATTGAAATCCCAAATGAACCCTTTGATCATAGAATTTCAATTAAGAAGAAGTGTTTGGTCTAAAACATCTTAAAGATTTCAAATTGTCTCATCTCTTTAAGATGATGCTTTGTGGAAGTTTAGATTCAAACAGGTTTCTTCAACACATCAATAAATAGACTCAATATGATGTGAACTGCTTAGTTTCATATACACTGTTATATAAGTAAACCATTTGATAAATATGGTAATAATAATGGTAAGACATGCCTACGCACAAAACATCAAAGGGTACAAAATGGACATTATCAATCATTTCATTATGATATTTGTTAAATCAAAATATATGGTGAAAGTCTCACCTTTATGAACATTTTCATATTTAGTAAGTAATGTTCCTTGTACTGAAACTGACCAAATGATTTAGTTATTTTTAAAAGTTTGTTGTACTGAATTTGAAATTCTTCGACGTCTAATTTCACAGCAATTTTTTGATAGGACAAATTGTGCCTAAACCCAGAATTTATGCCTTTGTTGTAACAGCTTGTATTGCCAAATTTGCTGCCATTTTAAGATTAGCACTTTATGAAAAGCTTTGGTGTATGCAATACTTAGTATTCTGCCACAGGCAAGATTGTAAACTTCCAAAATGTATAGCGTCTCCTCCATCAGGTCTTGTGGCAACATAACAAGTCCATTAGACAAGTTGAAAAATTTGGGAAATGAAGGCAGCAGCAGAATCCAGATAATCCTTTAATGGGCTGCTAGAATAATACATTAATCTCTTTCCAGACTATTTTAGTGCTAAACAAAGTGACATTTCAGGTAATCATTGCATATTGTGTAAATGAGGACTGGTCACTCTTCATTGAAAAGTGGCCCAGTATATCATTATCTCATCCAAATAAACCTGGGATGTCGCTTGTGAATGTTCACAAGATTAATACTAAACTCTGTCTCAAATTGAAATAAGCTATTGTCAGCACAAGTAATGTTCCAAATGACAATTAATATATTTTATCTAACCAGAAAAGAAAATGGCCAATGGCCAAAAGACTGTGATAATGGTTCTACAACTGCATGATCCTTAAAATATTCCCAATACTTGGACCATGCATTGCATATACTCCAAAATCCAAATCTCATACAAAAAGCCTGATTGTCTATTTGCTTGTCCAACATATCAGTCCAATTGGGGTTTGTAAATATCACACAGCTGTGTAGTCACGAATGCTGAAGGTTTTTTGAGAAAATTAAGCTTCTATGCAGAACATTTTCCCAATTTGTTACAGTGTGGATATTTAGATGCCAGAAGTGAATGAAAAGATAACCTTATCCAATTATACAAAACCATCAAGGCATGCATCCTCTTGAATTTCTGTCTCTCACCTGATCCCTAATCAATGAATAAAGAGCAGCTCCAACTGCAGAAGTGTCATATTACAATCCAGGAGTTCACATATCAATTCATCAATATAGCGACAACACAATGAGTCTACAATCACATCAACAGCTTTATATGAGATAGAATTGCCATCATCAGTCCGTCACATTCCGATATCTTGCTCATTAGCATATCCCTGATGCGGCATCTGACATCACTGTATCTGAGACGGTTCTACATGTTATCAGCTTATAATTGCTAATAACCTTTGGCCATCATGGAAGGCTATCCACTAAAAAATGATACCAACAGCATCTATATCATAATTCCAAAAAACGCATCTCATATTTTCCATGAATTATATCAATTTTTATTCTCTGCTAAAGGCGCTGCCTCATTTCTCAAATATGAATCGGCTTTATTGATGAGTGTGAAAGTAATTAATAATTCTGAAGATGTTGTGTTTGCTCAGCTGATATTGTATGCAAATGCCTGTGAAAATGTTTACCATCAATCATACATTAATTACAGTATCCATGATCTTAATCCTCACCCACCAAAATAATCAGATTATTAAAAAAAAATCAAGGCAGACAGATCTGGAGGCCGTATAAGATTCAGATCAACACTTATATAACATTGAATTTCTTACGACAAAACATTTACAAGGTAGCGGTATGAATAACAGTACTACTATCTCAAGTAAGGGGAGACACACCTTCTACCCCTCCAATCCATCTATGCTATACGTAAGATCAAGCAAAGCAATGAGTAGTTCCAGTAATATCCCATTTATCATAATCAATGCACAATTATTCATGGGTAATATTGCAACTGATTAATCGATAAAAGTTGGGATACCATAACATCTCAAGTGACAGCAGTTCCAGCCTGGATCTCAAGATTTATTTCCCAACTCGTAACTGATTAGCAAAACTGCATCACTTACAGTGTTATTGTTTTTCCCTTTGCATCTGTGGAGTGATAACATAAACCAATTTTTGTTCTTCACTGTATGACGCTGCTATTGACGCAGTGTTCCAAATTGGTATCTGCCCATAATTCTTATTTGTGAAGTACTATTACATTAATTTTCAAAATTCCCCTGCCCTCTTGACATTCTGATAACTTGAGTTCTCACAATCTACCGCATCATATCATTGTCAAAATTATGTGCCTCACACAGCCACATTCAATTTTTCATGCATGGTTGGTTTTCAACTGCCTCGAGCTAAATATTCTTGATGGAATACAAACCAAATTCGCCTTTTATTATAAACTGAAGGACAAAAATAAGTTATCACCTCTTTAGGAGACTGTAGTATGAAGTCCTGGAGGAAAACTATCTGGATGGCACACGAAAACAATTTGTAATTCTATACTTTTTCAATTAACAATTCAGATCAAAAAAGGTCTGGGCTGACCCATTTCACTGCAATAATGAATTAACATCAGGGGGTCAGAAAACGGCGTTCACAGATCTGTCAAAACAGGCCTTTTGCATGGATGTCTGGCTGGCAGGTCTGCTTACAGTGCTTAGCGACCCATCTCATAACTGTTTTGGCACTCACTCTTGGGTTTTGAGAGCCTGGAATTTCAGCAGTTGCGGATGTGGCGGACTTGAATAGGTCTTGAAATGGTCACCCAGATTCTGATGGATGTTGTGCCTTTCTTGATCATGGGTTGTGACTGCCGGTCTACCTTGCTTTGGAAGGTCCTTCATTCAGCCTGTTAGAACATACTTGGTCATGAGCTCGCTGATTGCTGGCTGGGAGCAGCCCTCTGACATGCAACCTCTTTCTGGGTCATGCCAGCCGCCAGCATCCTAACTGCGGGGATTCATTGCTCAATGGAGAGTCTTCCCAATGATAGTCTGTTGGCGTATCTCAACTCAGGAAAGATCAACGAACTTTTCTGAGTGCTTTTTGTGTAGTTAAGGGCAACTGATCTCAAGTATTTGCCTAATTACTGTATCTCATGACCTGTACCAGTGCAGAGGCAATGACCTGTGACAAGAATATGTAAACATGACTAATTGGTCATATTTAATTTCTAGAACATATAACAACCCACAAATAAGTTTGAAGAATTATTTTCTTTAAATTATTTCAAATTGAAAAGTGATAACTTATTTTTGTCCTTCAGTTACATAGTATGATTGATAGATAGACAGAAATGCTAACAACGACGTGATAAGCGTAGGATTTGGTTGCTCACGAAAGTTGATTCATAAGATGAGAAGGTGACAGTCTTCAACATGTTGCTCAATTAACCCAAGTAAGGGATGGATGGATAGATGATTGGGGCTTTATGTCCTGTATTTTTGCACTTGGTAGGCTAATTAGGACAAGGGGAGGAAACCCAGGTAAAGGATCTTTATCAGAATAAGTACTGATGCAAGGGACTATCAATTTATCTTCTTATCTGAATGATACAAAACAGTTATTCAGCAGGGAAATTTGCTCTTGAAGGCCCACTGAATATATTTTGGTTCTCTTCGCAGAACCCATGGAGGCAAAGACCTTCTTCATGGCAGGCGTGTACTCTAACCACTCGGCCACACATCTAATTACTTTAAAAAGTCCTTCATTTCCGAAATAAAAAGCATTCATCACCCAGCTTCAGTCGATCAGTCAATTGGAGCGTCAGGAAACCTGGGGGCACACAATGAAAAGAGGCAAGATCAGAAGTATTGGCTCATGTCCAATATCCTGAAAATAATTGTAAATGTTCAGACGGATATATTTTCTATCTCGGGGCTGGTTGATCCACCACAGGTCCCCTACTGATTGGCAGAGGCTGCTGGTGTGTCGACATAACCATGGTTACCCCAACTAACAACCGATTGGTGATCCTTTCGCAATTATGTCACTTCTTGCATGGTTTCTGGATTTGACCCGGAAGAGTTAAGCTTTCAGAAACATATCCTACATTTGTGTGCATTGCTTTAGCCTGCTTCAAACTAGGCCAAAATGTGTAGGACTGTAGGCATGCTTTGTATTTCAAGTTTTGTTGGACTGTGCCAAGTTTCAATGGAATACGTTAAGTTTCACTGGACTTATTTTCTTCTGACTCTAAATAAAATCACATGTGTTTCTTTTATGGATGCATGATATCAGTCTTTCACTCCCAATACCAATGCTGGAATTTTCACACAATGTTCACAAATGTCTTTCCTATACTTAAGTGTTATCCTTTATGTGATATATGGAGCAGTGGCTCTGACCCTGTACAAATACTGCTGCCTTTTTGGTGCCGACAACACCGATACAGAAACCGAATCCATGTTATTCTTGCATCCCTGGTTTTTCTTAAGATCAAGCGTGTAACTAAAATCAGTTGAAAAGCATCTTCAATTCTTCATGTGCATGTGATTTCCAAAACAAAGACACAATATAGGGAATTTTGTTTGGATGAGGCAATTGCATTACAAAACTACCTTGAAAGTTTACAAGGGAGGATTGGCTTCTTCACCAAGACTGCTACTATGTGTGAAACTCAGGGCCATTTGTAAAAGCAGTTTCCCATGATATAGCATTTTGTAACTGCTACACTTTAGTTGCATATTAGCAGTAGCAATTCATACTGAGTGGTTTGACTGTCCAATTTGTCAACATACGTTTTCAGAAGATAAATATTGTACACCTTTGCTAATACATATACTTCTGCAATCTCCATAAAAAATAATGACTTCTGCTGGAGCACCACAATGTCTTGATTCAATCATAACTAATACTTCCAACACTGGCATATGGCAGATGTGTCACCGTTACAGCTTAAACTCCAGGTAGACCTACAGCAGGGTGAAATATGGAAATTAAGGAGACTTATACCGCTTGTTTGTGTTACGCTAACGGAATGATAATGCATCTGAGTTTTACTCTAAAATCAGTTATGACAAATCAAGTTATGCTAGTAT
The DNA here is from genome assembly GCA_026936325.1 of Platynereis dumerilii. NCBI lineage: Eukaryota > Metazoa > Annelida > Polychaeta > Phyllodocida > Nereididae > Platynereis > Platynereis dumerilii. Next base: position 2,163,701 of record JAPTHN010000013.1, on the reverse strand, counting down.
GTCATGGTATTTCCTTCTCTTTTTCATGACTAATCAAACAGCCTCTATGTTTCCCAAGTTGAATGAAGAGAAGATGACACTTCATCAGTTGTCACGAGTCATGAAGTGCCATTTCCACAACAGTCAATTATTTTTGCATATCAAATTTCCTGGCTACAAGCATCAAACACTGCTCGTCCCTCATGCGATATAAAAAATGATTCAGAAGTCTCGTCAAGATGGTTAATTGAATTCTGTTTGGAAAATGTGATCAGACACCTTTCGATGAAATGTGTCAAGACCTGAAACATGCTGGCAGGTTGGATGATAATGGAATTTCTTTCAGCCAAAACTTCAAAAAGAATCAGCTGTCAACCTTGTCATGTGTAAAAGAAAAAGGATTCCCTTGGATACAGTCTGATAAACAAAATGAGATCAGTAACAAAGTCAATTCTGATAAAGGTGGCACAGTATTCAAGTTCCGGGAAAATACAGGAGCTGGAGAGGGCCATACTAACCATTGAGAGACAAAAGGTATCAGGGCATGCAAATGGCTTCAGTCCATCCATATACTAGTATATGACCAATCAAAGAAATGCCCATGTGTGTTTTGATATATTTGTTACAGATTCCATCCAATTTTACAGATGATTATGAAAAACATTTTCTCAAAATTCACAGTTATTCTTGGGTGTTGTTGGTTCTACAAGTTGTAGATTCTTAACTACTTCTATCTTGTGTCTAACTGCTAAGTACAAATAGTAACAAGCAATGTATAACAGTTTGTGATCACTACTGTTGATGTAGTGATGTACTATTTGTCATGTGATTTTGGAATAGGCTCCCACCAGTTATGCATTTCTTCAAAATATGCAAATACTATAAAGGAAAAAATGATTTGCATGCCACAACATTATCAAAATAAGTGAGATGTACAAGGTCAACTATTGCATTTCCACCATATCTATTTGTTATTTTCAAAATGACCCTGTTTCTGAAATCTCCAAATTCGAATTGCATACGCTTGTATTGTATTATAGGGTATTATTGGTATACATGCGCGTGGCTGGAGACGACTTAATAAATTATTGTTCAAAATGCATGAAAATTAAATGTCAAGATAATACAACATCTTGAAAAACTGTTAGAAAACCAGAAAAAGATCCATATTAAAATATCCTTTAACAGTCACTCTTAAAATTATGATAATTATGCGTGAACAGTTCTACTGCATGACAATTATGTGTGAATGGTGGTTCAACTGCATATTGTGCAAACCCATGGTATATTCGTTTGATTTGAGGCAACATTTTTTCCAATTCACTGCCAATATTATCTGGTTGTCTTCAATCTGGAAGTCCATTTCAGAAACAGTCTTAATTTCTTCCCAGGGAAATCAGAGGGGATGGTCTGTTATTAAACAGTCAGCTTCAGGGCATATTGCCTAAAACACCCTAGGTATTTCGTAAAAGTTGAGCAACATTCCTATAACTTGTAGAGATGTTGAGGAAACTGCATGGTGTAGCACTAAACAATTATCAAATGAGGAGAAAAACGATTAGATATTTGTTCTTCGAGTTTTGTCAGAGTAAATAATAATTTTGAGTGCATTATGTCCTGAAATTATTGGTTCTAAAATAAGCAATGCTGTTTAAGAAAGCCACCAAGTAATGATTATTTAATTCAAGACTGTTGCTAAGGAACTTAAAGGAAGAATTAATTTAATTCACCACAACTAGGCAAGAAATTACTCAATTACTCCAACCCTCCCCCCTCCCCCACCCTGATTGAATTCTTATGGTATCGCATGTACCAAGTCTTCAGAATACACTTCCTGCTGCTATGATTTTATCTATCTGTCCTTTCATCCCACTTTTTATCTATCTATCTATCTATCTATCTATCTATCTATCTATCTATCTACTTTGTCATCTCTTGATATACTGTGGCTGTGTCTCTCAGATGCCATTTTGTAACCAAATAATCTCCTGCATAACATATTCAAACATTACACCTGAAGTAATGAGCACTGTTAACCATACACATTTGTACATGTAATTATCATGTAAAATGTATGTGTTTTGACAACAAGATAAATAAATATCTATCTATCATCAGTTAATTACGTAACTATGAAATGAGCCCCTTGATCATTAAACTTCAGTTGTGAATAAATGCTTGGTCTAAAACATCTGAAAAAATTTAAACTTTGAGTACCCAGGTATTTCACATTTTCTAGATGATCTTTTGAGGAAGTTCCTGATTAAAATGATGAGTCTCTGAACTACACTGCGTGGCTTGATATATTGTTCTTTAAGAGCCAAATAAATTTGAACTTTACATTGTATGTTTGTGTAATGTAAATAGCAAAGAAGTTTTCAAGGATCTTTTTTCTAAATCTGATGTAATGGCAATAAGTTCAGGACAAAAAGTGCTAAAAGAAAGAGTGTGTCTTTGGTAAAATTGTTAAATAAAGTATGTGTAAAGTTGGACACATGAAATCACATCATATATTGAAGTAACAATATAATTTTAGACACAATTCTGAACTTTGCAAAGTCTTCAGCTTGCTGTTACACAAACACAGCAATTAGTCAGGCTCTGCTGTAGGTAAGATTGCAAACTTATAAAATGCATAGCAGCTCCTGTGGACCAGTCTTGCAACATCACAAGTCCATTTAGATAAGATTTGAAATTTGGCGAAAAATGCAACAGCAGAATCCAGATAAGCCTTTAATGGGTTCCTAAAGAAAATACTATAATTTCTTTCCAGACAATTTCAGTGCTAAACAGAGCATTTCAGATAATTTTGCTTATTTTAAATTGTTCAGCTGGAGAAAGAGTTTCCAAGTTTGATTGTGAGCGATAGTAATTTGATTTGTGAAACGTAGTTCCAATAGTGCAGCCGGCAATGTCACAGAGAATCCTCTGCCCAGTAACAAATAACAAAACAGCATGAAATCATATATTGGATTCTAACCAGTACCCAATATATCAACACCCCAACTACATTAACCTTGAAAACTCTTAATAACTTGGCAAAGGGTAGCATTTATAAATGATCCGCAATATCAAGTTATCCTGACTATCATGATTAAAATGCCACTTTAGAATGTTTTTTGGATTTTCCTATGACATGGGCTTTTGAGGGAAGACCGTGAGTTTATCGTTTCCAGAAGTAAAAGGTTCATATTTTCCTATTATACAGAGCTATAAAAGCATGCAAGTTTTCGAATTTCTGTCTCTGAACCCTGAAAATAATTTGAAAAAAAACAATTTCTTACCAATTAGGTTTCTAAATCGTAATCCAGTAGTGGATATTTCATCAACGATTGTGCAACACAATGAGTCCATATAACATCAACAGGTTTATATGAGATAGAGTGTAAGCGCTATATTTCGATATCTTGCTCATTAGCATATCTCTGACGTAGTGCCTGACATCACTGTACTTGAGACAGTTCTACATGCTGTCTGTTTAGATTTGCGAATAATCTTCGCTAATGATCTTCGGTTAAAATGTACCAGGAACATTAATCAATGACAATGACTATGACAAATTCTATTTATTGTCAGTTTTTCAAACAAATTACAAATTTGGCTTCACTATCTAAAACGGTGTCACATTTGTCTGATATATTTATCAATGAGAGTCAAAATATTTTTACTGATGTCGCCGCATCCAAAGATTTGGTGACGTGACAATTTTTTGCTCTATATTATTATGCTTAATAATTGTCAGTGTGCTATCTATCATTATATAAAGTAACCAAATTCGTACGGAATTCATACGATAATGTATGAATGTACTTCGCATCTTCTCTTTTATGTGAGTTTCGCACGTAGAATTTACGTACGTAATTCGTACGCTGCACAATTGCTAGTGTACTAGCAGTGTAGTACCAATAAAGTCCGGAGTCTTTTTGAGCCTAACTGTTTAAAAAATCAATATCTTGCAATCTGGATAAAGGGGATTGGTTGCTCTCTGTGTGACTACCCCTAGATCCTCCTGTGCTTCGAATATGAAAAAATCACACAAAATAATGATGTTTGTCATTCTGTATAGTCCAGTGGCTTAGGGGAAAGATCGTTACAAGTGTGATAAAAGCACCAAATTTGGTATGCTGCTTCTTTAGACCTATTAATACAAATCTAGAAGGGTAGCCCTCTTGAAATATTATTTTTATGAATTTTGGAGCGAATATCATAAATCGCATATCGGACGCCGCCGAAGTTCCGGTAAAATGTACTCTTGGGGATCCAAAGTCATTATTTTGAATTTATATTTTTAATTTACATTTAAGACATGATCAAAATCCTTCATAAACTTATCTAAGGTGATAGTGAGATTTTGTTTCTTATCAAATGGCAATAATTACAATTTAAAAACTCACCTGTCTCAGCGCCAGCAGTGATCGAGCACATCGGTGCATTTTATAAATTCTCTAACAATGGCGTTATCAAACATTTATAAAGTGCATCGGTGTGCTCGAATCCAGATGAGACATGCAAGTTTTAAAATTGTAATCATTGGAAGAAGGACCTGCCACATCAGTGTGTAAGCGGTTTTTGAAGAGGGTATTGTTGCCCCTGCGACACTGCGAAAAGGCCTCTTCACGATTGGAGCATTAGATAACCTTGATCACAATCCCAGCTCTGCTACTGCAACGTCTTCTTTCCATGGCACTGGCATAAGCCTTTTCCAGTTTCCTCTGGATCATATGAAGGGGAGCACTGACCACCAGTCAACTATCACTTTCTTCGAGCAATGATCATACTTTGCCCAGCAGCTACTCTTTTGTGCCAGCAGTTGTACTTAAACCATCTTCTATCGAAGTGCCTCCATGTAGTATGATATCAACAGATAGAAGTGAACTTAACAAGGAAAGTCCTGGGTAAAGCATTCACTACCATTGTGAAAGATGAACTATGTTGTGACAACGTCCTTGCTTGGCAAGTTTGCTGCTTAACGTGCTTCCGAGACTGCTTCTACAGATGATCCAAAATTACTGAGTTCCCTTTTTCCCTTATTCTATGAAAAGACTTCAGCTTCAGCCATGGTTAAGCAAGGCATGTATGTTCAAAAAGAAGCTACCAAATTTCTCAACGCAGGACAAATTCATGTCACCACATTTGATCATGGACGATTGAAGTTCCCTGATTTGATCAACCACTCTTGCATTGGCAAGGTGTGTTCAGTGGAACTGGCCTGATAAACGCGGAGAACAAGTTCAAACAGTGATGTCAGTTGGTCTTCATACAGAGATAGCACTTTGGAAGACTTTAGGAGACTTGTTGGATGGGTCTGGTTGGATTACGGCAATTGTGGATTCAGGAATAGCCTCTTCAGTCTTCAGGGAAGGCTGACTCATTTCTCAGAGCTAGAAACGACAAGAGAGATACGGGGAAAAGGCATTAGAAGAAAAATTTCCGTTTAGACCAAATTGCCAGAGAACTGGATGGATTTCCTCAGAGATTATAAAAACGAACATGAGTTATTTGCTTTCATCACCGCAAAGGTGACAAATCACAGATTTCCAGAATACTGACTGAATTTGAGGAGGAATATCTGCATGATGAGGATTCAGACCTACCACGAAACTGTCAGCACCATGAACAAGGGCCTTCAACTCAGCGAAATGTTCACAAACAAGTCAGTAGCATGACCGATACCACCAAAAGTATGTGCAACCAATTCTTGGATGATTTTCCAGATCTGGTGACAATTGATTCTTGCGAATGCACCAGTGACTCACTTGTTCATACAGTGCAGTCTCTGGAAGCTATCGAAAAGCAGATATATGAAGATTACATCTTGAATGTTGTTGAAAACCGCTGGCAACCTGTACATGCAACAATCAAGAAGAATGGCCTGGCATTGTTTCGAAATGATCAAAGTACGTCAAAGTAATGTGTCTCCGTTTGGATGGCTGTATGTTTCCATACAGAATAGGGAGAGTGACCTTCAAGAGTTCTTTGGACATGAGATTCAGCCATATCCACCATCCCTTTCAGACTTCGGGAAGATACTTCTATCTGCATCTAAAAGTGACCTTCTCAAATGTTTACAGCAACCTAATCTGTAAGATCTACCCTCTGCTTTTGACTGCAAAGCTCTGGACGGTGCTGTGATTGTACATTGCCTCCCAACACCGGGTGTTGCTGCATTTGATGAATATACAGATTCAGTGTTCTTGCAATACATGGAAAGACAAGTAAATGATGCAAAGAGGTTGGACTTGGTTTGGGATTCATATGTTCCACAAAGCTTGAAAGAAACGACAAGAGAGATAAGGGGAAAAGGCATCGGAAGAAAGGTTTCAGGTCAGACTAAATTGCTTTCCTCACTTCAAAGGTGACAAATCACAGATTTCCACAAGGCAGTTCAATGCACATTACATCAGGTAAGGGCCATTGTCTGGCAAATTTTTAAAATGTCAATATGGTTGGGGTCGACACCTCTTGGCTGTTGTCCCATGTGATTGAAGCCAAAAGACATGTGCCTTCAATGATTTCCGATGAAGCTGTAAATGTCGTAGGAACAGATATTTCCATTTTTGCAACCATGAAGAGGCAGATACAAGAATTGTTGTCCATGTCCTTCATGCGCTACACAATGGAGCAAGAGCCATCTTCATTTGCACCGTTGACACAGATGTGGTTGTAGAAACTTACGACAAAACCAGTCCATGCACATCGATTAATGACACCAGACAGAGCCTTTTCTGTCACAAAAACAACAGAATGGAGACATTGCCCCCAACTCAGGTAACATTGTTGTCTTGAACCTTAATCAGCATGATATGAATTTATTTGTTATTCAGTATCACAAATGTTGACACTTCTTTTTCTGCACAGCATGCACTGCTCCTGCACAGCCAACGAGCAATATACCATGCTGGTGTATGGTCGTTAAGTGATTGTCCGTGGATGGAAATTCCCTCTCCAGATAGATTGTCATGGAAAAAAGAAGTTGACCACTGGATTCCAGTGTGGCTCAGCATTCCAAAACTCCCATCATCCTGTCAGCAATTGATCAAACATTCATGCAAAGGCAACTGCTCTCACTGTAGTTGCGGCAAAGCCAACCTAGACTGTACACTTTTGTGCAAGTGTAATTGTGCAAAGTGACTGACAGTATATTGCATATCATGTTCAAGTATTTCTTGTCATTGCTTTCTTGTGTAATTAGAAGCTTGTGAAATAATTTCCAGCAAAATGTGGCATTGTTGTGACCAGATCAATGGTATACTATCCGGAGTAAAATAATTATTGTTAATTTTGTGACGTAATCTATATTCTGTCATAATTAGACATATTACTTTTGTCAATAGTATCAAGATGCATATCATATTAAAGAGAAAATTGTCAGATATATATCTATTGGTACCTTGTTTGTCACTGTATACAGAGATCGGGAGAAATGGTGGTGAATATAAACTCCCACCCCCCTTCGCAGATTGCGTATTTCGAGCCGAGGGCGCCAGATGTCATTTATGGTGCTCCTGGCCTTCATAGAGGTATTTCATCTGGGCTACCCTTCTGAAATGAATAGTACTGACCCATAGTACATCCATGCAAAGTTTGTTGCTTTTATCACTCGTGTAACGATTCAGCTGTAAATTGACCCTAAGCCACCGGACTAGTATGCCCAATGTCAATACAAAGTAATTATAAGTGATAATGAATGTTAATATCTCATTTATCTTGTAAATGCGCAATAATCATTGTAGGTGGTGTTGCAATTAGCCCATCGGTACAAATTATGAACTGATAGCATCTCAAGTGACAGCAGCTACATTCTTCCTCTCAAGATTTATTTCCTTACTGATTACTAATTAGCAAAACATCTACAACTTACAGTGTTATTGTTTTTCATCTTACAATGACATCTATTACTTGAGCAACTTTCTGTTTCAGGCTATATGGCACAATGTTCCAATTTAGTATCTGCACACAATTCTTTATTGCTGACTACCACTTTGATATCTTAATTATCAGGCTCACAGTGTAAGTTCTGTTTAATGGCAAAGGCAGAACATATGATGCAGGTTATCATACCATCATCAGGATTGTATGCCTTCCATAACTCAGTTCATGCACAGATTGTTTTTAGCAGCTACCAAGCAAATATCCCAGCTGATTTGCAGCCCTCAAAGCCTAAGGGGTAAACCATTTTAAAACCTCGCATCCACACAACAACAATCATTGACCAGGTTTTTTGTTGTGAAGTTTCATCCAAATATATAATAGTACATCGGGTTAAATGCTCGATGTTTGAACCTCTGCAGCAGGCCTGCAATGAAATCACTTATCCACACAATACAGAATTTCAAAGAGGTATTTCACTGTCCAAATGAAAATAATTCATCATCTTCAGACAAGACGTGAATTTGAGAGTTATGAAATCAAGACCAGGGCTAATATCCTTAAAATAGAGAACTGATACTGCCTTATTGGTACCGATAACATCAATACCAATACCAATACTGAATCCGTGTTATCCTTGTATCCCCGGGTTTTCTTAAGATCAAGCAAGCTTAAACACATCTTCATGTGCATGTGTTTCCCAAAACAAAGACACAATATAGCTAGATTTTGTTTGGATGAGGCCATTGCAACTACCTTGAAAGTTTCAAGAGCGGACTGGTTTCTTCACAAAGACAGCTAAGGTATCTGTGTGTAAAACTCAGCACTTTAGCTGTGTAGAAACAATCCATACTGATTGGTTTGACCCAACATGAGTGACAGGCTAACGAAAGGGTTATGCATATATCTGATTTTTACTCTAAAATCAGTTATGACAAATCAAATGACGCTCTCTTCATCATGACTAATCAAACAGTCTCTTTTTTTTTCCATGTCAAAAGTAGAGAAGATGACACTTCAACACTTATCATGAGTCACGAATGTGCCATTTTCACAGTGCAACAGTTCACTCTTTTTGCATATCAAATTTCCAGGCTGTAAGAGCACCAAAAACTGGTCGTCCCTCATGCAATATAAAAAAGATTCAAAAGTTTTGGAGTTTTGTCAGACTAAATATTTATTTTGCATACATTACGTCCTGAAATAATTGTTTCTGAATTAAGCAATGTTGTGTTAAGAAATCCAATTAATAGTGATTATTTCATTTAAGATTGAAAGAATCCATTAATTTCACCACAACCAGACGTGAAGCTTGTCATTTCCAAAAAGCTAAAAGACCCCTCAAACCGCTTGGTTGCCCCCTAAGGTATCACTGCATGAGGTAGTAGCCTAACTAGGTAAGTCTGCAGATTATACTTCTTGCTGTTATGATTCTTATCTATCTTTCCATTGATCCAGCTTTTTATCCACTTATTTACTTTGGCATCCAATGACGTCTTATGACTATGACTCTCATATCCCATCTTGTACAGTACAACCCAAAATAAAGTAAGAAAAGTTTCTGTCAGAAGTCCTCTGTTTACCTATTTTGCCCTCTTTTCTCCTCTCCACCCCAATCTCCTTACAACTACCTTTGACTCCTTACAAGAACCTTAGCTCACATTAAGAACTCTATTTAGACAGCTACCAATGTAACTGCAATTAGCAGAGGTGCAAAATATCAAGTAAATCAAACACAATGGGGGTGATTGAGTTTAAATTGGTGTTGTTTAAATATGATGTTAATGCAATTTTAAAAGGTAGTTTCAAGTAGGTAAAATTAGGAAGTGATTCAGAGGTAGTCAAAAGGTGTGAAAGGGTAAAGTAGTGGCTGCTTCTTCCTTCCTGCTGGGGTAATCGTACTTTATTTCGGGTTGTACTGTATCTGAAATAATCTTGCACTCAGATCCCATCTTGTATCTGAAATAATCTTGCACTCAGATCCCATCTTGTATCTGAAATAATCTTGCACTCAGATCCCATCTTGTATCTGAAATAATCTTGCACTCAGATCCCATCTCGTATCTGAAATAATCTTGCACTCAGATCCCGTCTTGTATCTGAAATAATCTTGCACTCAGATCCCATCATGTATCTGATATAATCTTGCACTCAGATCCCATCATGTATCTGATATAATCTTTCACTCAGATCCCATCTTGTATCCGAAATAATCTTGCACTCAGATTCCATCTTGTATCTGAAATAATCTTGCATTCTGATTACATCTTGTATCTGAAATAATCTTGCACTCAGATCACATCTTGTATCTGAAATAATCTTGCACTTAACACATTAAAGCACCCCACTTCAAAGAAAGCTGTTAACCATCAGTTATTACAAAACTACAAAATGAGCAGAATTCATTGAAAATGAAGTCCGACAAGAATCCTTTCATCATCGAATTAAAGTTATGAAGAAGTATTTGGTCTGGAACATCTGAGAGATCTTAAACTACAAATATTTTATCTTTTCAGATGATCTTTTGAAGAAGTTTCTGATGAAGCACTCCGCTTAAAATGATGAGTCTGCATGGTTTGAAACAGTGTTCTTTAAGAGCAATTTAAATTTGAAGTTTACATTGTATGTTTGTATAATGCAAATAGCAAAGGTAGTTTCAAGGCGTTCTTTTAAAATCTGATGCATAACCTTCAGTTTGCTATTACACAAACATAGCAATTAGTCAGATTTTGCTGCAGGTAAGATTATGAACGTTTAAAATGCATGGCAGCTCCTGTGGACCAGTCTTGCAACATCACAAGTCCATTTAGACAACAATTGAAATTTGGTGAAAAATGCAACAGCAGAATCCAGATAAGCTTTTAATGGGCTCCTAAGGAAAACACTATAATCTCTTTTCAGACTATTTAGTGCTAAACAATGTGACATCTCAGATAATTGTGTACAATTGAATTGTTCAGCTGGAGACTAAGTTTGAATGTTTGGTTGTAAGCATTAGTAAAATTGTTTGCGAAAGGAAATTCCTATTAGTGCTGCCGGCACTGTCAAAGAGAATCCCCAGCAAGGTAACAAATTAGTACAACAACATATAATCTTATAAAGTATACAACCCAAAATAAAGTAAGCCACTTTTCTGTCATAAGACCTCTGTTTACCAATTTTGCCCTCCTTTCTCCTCTCCACCCCAAATATCCTTATAACTACTTTTGTCTCCTCACCACAACCGTACCCCATGTTAAGAACACCATTACAGATGATTTCATGTTTGTAGACATTTGAGGTAGAAAATACATCATTTTTCTTGCAATTTTCATTATTAAAGAGAAGGTATGACACCACTGTCTCCTGAAAAGTGACATAGCATTTTACATGGGTGACCATGGCATTTTAAGCTATTGATCTCCTAACAGGCACTGACTTTAGCAGTTTCAAGTGAGAGTTTCAGTTTGTGTTTCACACATTTTCACTACATGCATTCTGCAAGTCCAATGTTGTGCATTCAGACGATCGGGATCAGGAGATCCATGCAATGACTGTTTATACAGAAATAAACATGTACAATTGTGAATACAACTTTTTGTCAGAAGAGGGGCTCAGCTCAGGAGGCAGGATAATGGGCTACAAATCGCGGGGTCCTTGATCTGATTCCCAATGGGATTTTCTTATGAATATTTACCACATCACTGGGCTACCAACCTGTGCTCCGTCGGGGAAAACTCCAATTCCCCTCAAGTCATTAATTCTAAATAGCCTGTAAGGCACATAGATTCTGGGCAAAAGGTAAAAATTAGTACTGTCCCACTTGAAGCATGTCGCACCCCTCAAGTAAAACTCCCATCTCCCCTGCAACCCAGTCATAAATTCTGAATGGTCCCTCACTGATGTCATAGTCAATGCTTTTGGTCAAGGCATGATAATTTAGTGTAAATAGATGTGAAGCCATTCATAGTCAGCTTGAAACTGATTTAATATCAATTGAAACAATCAACACAGGATTTTGAAATACAACTGTTCATGAAGAACTGAAAGAGTTCATGTGGATTGCGGTTTGACATGAGTGAACAACTGCCACAATACCAAGTTGGCCTTTGCTGTATATTATTGGTCAAAATTATGATATCATTTTTCCAGCAAACATCACTTGCTTGAAGCAAGCTGAAAAAAGTGACACGCAATGGGCGACTAGACCAGTCACCTGGCAGGATTTTCTGATGTCAGACAGATTTTGCTAAATATTTTGTTATTTGAGAAAAGTCTACAAATATGAAATCATCTGTAAAACATGCAATTAGCAAAGGGACTATATCAAAGAAATCAAACACAATGGGGGTGATGAGTTAGAATTTGAGTAGGTTCAATGTCAATTAATGTAATTTTGACAAGTAGTTGAAAGTTTGTAAAGGTAGGAAGAGAATAGTATGGAGCCAAAAGGAGTGAAAGGGTTAAGTAGTGGCTGATTCTTCCTTCCTGCTGGGGTAATTGTCTTTTATTTTGGTTTGAACTGTACTAGATTCTAACCAATATCCAGGATATCAACACCCCAACTAAATTTATCTTTAAAATTTCTAATAACTTGGCAATAGGGTGACATAAACGATCCGCAATATCAAGTTCTCCTGACTATCATGATTATAATGCTACTTCAGAGTGTTCTTTTAAAGTTCAGGTGACAAGGGCTTTTGCAGGAAGATATTGGATTTATTGTTTCCAGAAATAAAAATTTAATATTTTCCTATTATACAGAACTATAAAAGCATTCAGGTTTTTGAATTTCTGTCTCTGAGCCCCGAATATTTTAAATAAGATAATTTCTTACCAATTAGGTTTCTATATCGTAATCCAGGTGTGAAGATTCATCAACATTTGCAAAAAACAATGATTCAGTAATAGTCTGTACAGGTTTCAATGAGATAAAGTGTAAGCATCATATTTTAATATCTTGCTTATTAGCAAATCACTGACGTAGTGCCTGACATCACTGTACTTAAGACAGTTCTACATGCTGTCTGTTTATAATTGCTAATAATCTTTGCTAATGAGCTTCAGTTAAAATGTACCAAGAAAATTAATCAAGGAAAATGACTATGATAAATTCTATTCACTGTCAGTTTCTCAAACAAATTAGAAATTTGGCTCCACCACCTAGGACGGTGTCATATTTTATAGATATAAACCAGTATTTATTAATGGGAGTGAAAGTATTTTTTACTGATGTTGCCGCATTCATAAACTTGCTGACGTTAAACAATTTTTTTGTTCCATATTATGATGCTCAAGAATTGTCAGACTGCTATCTGTCATATAAAGTCCCTATAAAATCCCATACATTCTTAATATCCTCTGATGATTCAAAAATGAAACAAGGGAAGACATATGAAGGTCTCAGCAGGGTCAGATCTAGGGTTTTTTAAAAGTGAACCTATGAAGTTTGGAGTCTTTTGAGTCCAAATGTTTACAAAATCAATATCTTGCAATCTAGAGGAAGGGGATTGGTTGCTCTCTTTGTGACTACCCTTGGATTCTCCCATGCTATTGACTTTGAAAAATTACACAAAATAATGACGCTTATCATGATTCTGTATGCCCGGGATCAAAACAAAACAATAAATAGTGATAATGAATATTAATATCGCATTGACCTTGTAAATGTGCAACTAGTCAATCGATACAAATTATGAACTTAAATGGTGATACCATCTCAAGTGACAGCAGCTACAGTCGTGGTCTCAAGATTTATTTCCCAACTGATTACTAATTAGCAAAACATCTATCACAGTGTTATTGTTTTTGTCTTACACTGACAATCCATTGGGTGAGCAATATTCTGTTGCAGGCTGTATGACGCAATGTTCGAATTGTATGCACAATTACATGTATATGATGCAGGTCATCATGCCATCATCAACATTATATTCCTGTCATAACCCAGTTAATGCATAGATGGTTTTCAGCAGCTGCCAAGCAAACATCCCAGCTGATTTGCAGCCCTCAAAGCCCAATGGGTCATCAATTTAACCTCTCATCCATACAACAACAATCGTTCAGCAAAGATTTTTGTTCATGAGGTTTCATCCAAATATGTCCAAATATGTTATATTATTTAGGGTTAAATGCTCGATGTTTGAACCTCTACAGCAGGCCTGCACTTATCCTAGGGGTGGGCCAATCTGGGTTAAAATCATAAGACTTGTGATTTCCTAGGCAAAATATCCTCCTGATTAAGAATTAGGCAGGTAAAGTTATCTCAGAAAGGTATTTATTTTGGTAATTTGCATTTGTTTGCCCCTATCTTTATTTAGGCAAAAAAGTGACGTTTTTCATACATTTTGGGAGCCTTTTCAGCCAGTAGAAAGACAGGTTGGTATATTTTTATCACTAAAATGACATTAGATGTCATAAAATGTGTTTAGTGAACTTTCTATCACATATCATGGTCAAATTTCCCCAAAAAGTTGATAATACATGGGAGTTTTATGCATTCAAGGGGCCTCAAGACTCAAGAATGGCTGTAAATATGTTGATTTTATAGATGTTGGTAGTTTAGATATGTTTAGTTGCAAGTAGTGCTTGTTTTAGTTTGCAGGATAATGTCCAAAAATTTTAAAACAATTAATAGGGTTGTTATAAACAGTGTCCTGAACTCTGTTTACAATTTAAGTATACATATGCCTAAAGCACGTTACCCACTATGACAAGTTATCCTGAACCGAATGATAACACCGTGTTGTGTGACCAACCAAGTCTCTGAAGGAAGAGGAGGTTGTCGGTGAAGAAGAAGTGGTTCTTAAAAATTGTAAAGGACTGGACTTAGCACTAAAATGTGTCCTAAACTGTACATTATGCCCAAAAAGTTTGTTGCCAAGAAAATAAGGGACATTGATGGAAAGTAATCTTATTTTAGAAGCAACAGGAAATAGAAGACATAAGAATGGTCAATGGAATTTATTCAATTGAATGAGCACATGACCAGGAGAGCCTATGACAACAGAAGAAAGAGGGATAAGCAGTTGGAGACTGAATATGGTATTGTCACAAAGGCAGAAGGCACAGCTTTCTTTCACATACATTTTTTCTTCTTCACAGACTGTGCGTAAGAACTAGTCAAAGCAGCAAAAAAGGAAACAAAACAGGGAAGAGAAGAGATGTGTTCTAGGCACAGAGGGAAAGCTGAAGACAGTAGCAAACAGTTTGAAAAAGAGGCACAAACCTGCATGGAAACTGTGACAGTTGACTCAGAATTTACCACATCAATGATTGAACCTAGTCAAGTCCCTCATGGCATACAAGATCAGTCTCACTGTCATTTCAAAGTTGCTTTCTCCAAGTCATGCTTGGCATCAACTTCACTCACTATATAATGTTGATATATCTAGGATGGATTCCAATGATAATATTATCCAGTATGAAGCCAGTGCTCACTTGAGATGAGAGACCATTTAGAATTTTTTTTATTCTGTCGTTCCTTACTTGGTTGCTTTCTGCTTGTGCTGGTCTCCCCTGATCAGCTGGATAGTTCAACCTTAATTTTTGTAGATGGAGTTGCCATTCATTGTGATCTTCATAATTATGACGATGAGAAGCATGGGAGTCCAGCACAAGCTCTGGTCATTATTGAAGTTGGCTTGGGATTGATGGGAATTATAGTTGGAGGAGAATCCTGGATGTAACTGGGCAGGGCGTACATGGTAGACATTCTACAAGATCAGCACAAGCAGTTAAGGAAGTCCTGTCAGTGCAGATGAGGTCATTGATACTTTTAGTTACTGTTTTCAGAAATTGACCTATTTCAAAGTTTGAAATGTATGGCAACATGGGTAATATTTCTTCAGACCAGATTCCAAAATTCTCAGAGTAGAAGCTTAGAGATGGAATCAAAGTTGTGTTTCCAAACCAGGGGGCAAGGTGAAGACAAATTCAGATTCTTTGCTGAATAATGTGTTTAAGTGGCTGTGATATGACTGTCCTAATTGGCATATACATGATGCTAGAATTTACTTGTGACCAAGTGTCTTACAATAATGTCTCTTCACAATCTTGTATTGCAGCTTCTCATTGCATCTAAATTTAATGATACGTTCAGATTGTCCTGATTCTAGTTATTGTGAGAATGGGATTTGTGTCTCAACACTCCTCAAAATTGGCAACATGGTCTATTGGTGTTAAAAGTAAAACTGTAGTCGTAAATAATGTGACGTTAAACCAAAAAGACCAACCTGTTCAGAGTTTATGGGTTGTTTAATGCCAAATTACTTTGAAGGAACAGTTTTTCTTATGTCAAGACATGTATATTGTGTTTGAATTACAGAGAAGTAGCATTATTTCTGATTGGCAACATGTTCTATTGGTGTTAAATATAAAACTGTAGTATTAGTGTTTGAATGATGTTACTTGTCTGTTTATTGGTGAAATTGCTCGATTTTCGCTACTTATTTCTTAATAAATTGATATTTTTCTTCAATTTGCAATTTATTTTACTATTTGATGTATAGAAATAGTTAAAATAATATTACTAACACCTAATAACATGAATAGATACCTAATGTTAGTGTAAATTTGGAATTATGAGCTGTTTATTATAAAAAACATGTCCAAAAATAGACGATTTTTCAACTTTTCAGACCTATCTCAGAAAAATCAAAATTACCAACATAAATATGCCATTTAGATGAAAAAACCAACCAAATTTGAGATCTCCAGATCATTTAGCCTACGAAACCACAAGTCTTCAGTGAGAATTTTGAAAATATTGTAGATTGGCCCACACCTACTTAAGTAAATAGACAACTCAAACACATACTACGGTTTGGGACACACTGCCTATTTTTATTAGGCCCTCAGACAAGATACAATTCAATCACACAGACAATCATACTGACATCACAACATAGAGACGGACAGACGAGACAATACAAGACAAATGACATATAACATGAAACATAGAGAAAGTGATCTTGAAGGAGCCCGGAGCCAATTAATAATAATATTAATTGAAGTAAATGTGAATTTTGAAGTTTTTTTTTAATTAATAAATTAAATTTGAGATTGAATTTTTGAGAAAATTATGATTTTGGAAGAGCTGGGCTGGAATTTCTAAATTCCAGTTTCTTTAGAGATATCCACTTATAGATAAGGGTGGGATGGCGGGTAACGACGTGAAGAAGGCGAGTGGCGCGCAAAATGGAATCGGGCCTATTTACCCTGAGCGAGCCGGTCCAGTGGTTCTGAGTGGCCGAGGTCCCTAATTGGACCTGCAGCAATGACGCAATGAGATTCGGCGGGAACCAAACTGGACAAGGAGGATGTTATGGCCGCCATATTGACTTAACCGACCTTATCAAGTAAGTAAACATTAAGTAAATAGACAACTCAAACACATACTACGGTTTGGGACACACTGCCTATTTTTATTAGGCCCTCAGACAAGATACAATTCAATCACACAGACAATCATACTGACATCACAACATAGAGACGGACAGACGAGACAATACAAGACAAATGACATATAACATGAAACATAGAGAAAGTGATCTTGAAGGAGCCCAAGAGTATAAATGAAAAGGCCCAAGATCAGAGCGTTAGTGAAAGTGCTAAAGAGTATTTACAAGAGAAGAAAGATGGTTATGGGATGAGATGAGAAGAGGAAAGTGACAGTGCGAGTTTGGGTGCTATTGCTGCGTGTACTGGTCTAGTGGGACGGATATACCTTCGGTAGCAGAGGGACGCCCAACGACCGAGCTTCTGAATTTCTGCTTCAGTACACCCTGCGGCAGCAGCCGTGGTAGCGGAACCCGCTCTCAAAGAATGCAACGTGTAGTGGGTTGGATCCACTCCAATGAGTTTAAGAAAGCCAGAGAGCTTGGCTGATAGGTAAGTATAGTCAAGAGGTGAATTACTCGGAGAGAGAAAAAGGGGTGATGAAGCAGAGGCTGGATAATGAAATAATATACATTTAATTAGGCATACTGCACATAATGGGGAGTTAGAACACCCTATGTGTACCAGAAATCCCTTTGGGTTGGTCTTCGACCGGTGCACCTTGTAGTCCATAGCCGTGAAGTCGTGATTCATGGTGATGTCGGCCCTGGAGGGGGGGGCCCTAACGCCTTTTGTAGATAAATATTCACTGGGCCTAAGGCAGGCGAAGAAGGCCAGTGACATGGCTGCCAGAGACATGAGATTATCTCTATTAAAGGGCGCCTTGGCCATAATAGCCAGTAATTGATTGAACATAATAGGCGGGGCTTGAATGGGCGTGTAGGTGCGGTCCAGCGACCGCAGAGCCTGGGACAGGGCTGGGGAATAAATAGTTGGGACCTGGAGTCCCAGATCAATAGCCCAAGACCGAAGGCCCGAGAGATAAACTCTTATGGTTGATACAGCGAGGCCCTGGTTATTTAAATATGCAACAAATCTGATAGAATTGGTTTGGTTGATCGGCAGAGGTTGCAACGAGTATAATGAGCAAAAGGCTTTGTACTTCCTAACTGCAACCGTATATGCGCCTCTTGAATTGGCGGTGATGCCACTGTGGACGACCCACTCAACATGCACCCATCGGCCCTACGTCTATTTCAGTTAGGCAAATATCTGTCGGCTCACAGATGTCCACCCAACATTGGACCACCTGTGATGATAGGCGTTTTGATCAATGCCGAAAGAAAAGAAAGTGGCCCTAAGCCTGTTACATGCTGGCCCAATATCCATACACTGACGGTTCGCCGATGGTGGCCCAATCTATTGGACCTGCATCGGACCAGCTGCTGTTATATGAATGATAATTAATGCAGAAATTATGAAAGTGGCCCATCATCTGTTACACGCCGCCCAATGTCCATACCCTGATGGTTTGCCGATGGTGGCCACTCTAGCGGACCTGCATCGGACCAGCTGCTGTTATAGGCATGATAATTAATGCAGAAATTATTAAAGTGGCCCATCATCTATTACAGGCTGGCCCAATAACCATGCCCTGATGGTTTGCCGATGGTGGCCCACTCTAGTGGACCAGCATCGGACCAGCTGCTGTTATAGGCATGATAATTAATGCAGAAATAATTAAAGTGGCCCATCATCTATTACAGGCTGGCCCAATATCCATGCCCTGATGTTTTGCCGATGGTGGCCCACTCTAGTGGACCTGCATCGGACCAGCTGCTGTTATTTGCATGATAATTAAAGCAGAAATTACTAAAGTGGCCCAACGTCTGTTAAACACTGGCCCAATATCAACACCCTGATGGTTTGCCGATGGCGGCCCAATCTACTGGACCTGCATCGGATCAGCTGCTGTTATATGGATGATGATTAATGCAGAAATTATGAAAGTGGCCCATCATCTGTTACACACTGGCCCAATATCCATACTAGGGTGCATCAGTTGCCCCTAAGGCCTAACCTATTCAGATGTTGATGTCAATGTGATATGTTTGGAGGCTGGATGATAAAAAAATGACAAAAAAATTTAAGCTCAAAATTTTGGTGGGAACAGCCACCTCCAGGCTCATGTTTGTATAAAATCGGATTATCCAAAAAATCTTAATATCTCAAGAACCACTTGCCTAGAGACTTGGTATTGGGCTCAAAATGTGCGGAATGTCAATATTTATATTCACTTCAATTAAAACTATCCCTCTATCTCTAACCGTTTTTCCGTTATTTGACAAAAACACAATTATACTTGGAAATTATGTAAAAATGGGTATTTATTAAAATTTGGGCACTACCCACTAGTACCCAGTGTACATTGATCCTATCTGCATTATTTCTACCTCAGATCACTCACAGAGGATTCATGTATCCATAGTGTATATTTCTGGTGATGGATCTTGTTCAGTCTGACTTCTGGTTCAAACCGAAAATAGACTTATTCTATATAAAAGCAGTTTTTCTGATCTCGCTCTGAAACTATTGGTCCCAGGACAAAAATTACAATTGTAATGAATATAAACTCATTTATTCCGCACATTTTGAGTCCATTATCAAGTCTCTCGGACCATCGGTTCTTGAGTTATGACAATTTTGCAAAATATTGTAATTCCGCTTCATTGAAATATCATTGAAATAAGTAATGCTCTGGAGGTGGCTGTTCCCATTGGAATTTCAACCTGAAATTTGGTTTGCATGCTCAGGACACCCAACCTCCTCACATATCACATAGACATCAAAATCAGAATAGGTGAGGTGCAAATGATGCACCCTAATCCATACCCTGATGGTTTGCCGATTATGGCCCACTCTAGTGGACCTGCATCGGACCAGCTGCTGTTATATGCAGAAATTATCAAAGTGGCCCAACGTCTGTTACAAGCTGGCCCAATACCCATTCCCTGATGATTTGCCAATGGTGGCTCTCTGTAGGCCGATCATGGTCAAACAACTATTCATACTATCCATATTAGGTGATGCATAAATTTATAAAAGTGGTCCAATTTCAACTCAACGTTCTCCCAATATATGTGATATGAGCAGTTGCCAATGTTAGCCCAATCTATTGGCCAGTCATCCAGTCAACCACTACCATAACACTCTTGAGCTGAGCATATCCCAGTCAACATTGTGATGATGGCTGGATGATGGCCTAATGTCCGCGATTTCATCGGTCCAATATCGGCGGCCGAAATTGGCCCAATGGTTGCGCAATGTTGTGCCCAACATCCAGCCACCGTTGATCTGCCGTCGGCCCTCGTTGATATCTACCCAGTGGTGCTCGATGTTATACCACCGGTTGGAACCAACATCCTGCCACAATTGGCTGGACATGTGCCCAACGTTGATATCTGCCCAATAGTGGCCTGATGTTGTGCCACCTATTAGAACCAACATACTGACACCATTGACTGAACATCCGCACAACGTTGATATCTGCCCGATGGTGGCCCGATGTGGTGCCACCTATTATAACCAACATCCTGCCACCATTGGCCGGACTTCCGCCCGACGTTGATATCTGCTATCCGCTGTTGTGCCACCTGATAGAATCAACATCCTGCCACCAATGGCCAGACATGGTGGCCCAATGTCGTACCCATTGGTTGAACTAACATTCTGTCACCCTCGGCCCAGCATGACGCAACGTTGGTCTCAGCATAATGGTGGCCCGATGGTATACCACCTATAAGCCCAACAGAATGCCACCATTGGACGGTGATCTGCCCGACGTTGATATCTGCCCGATGGTGGCCCGATGTTATACCACCGGTCAGAACCAGCACCCTGCCACCATTGGCTGGACAACGCCCAACGTGCGACATGTGGCCCATGACCGGTATGCCAGCACTGGCCGACATCAGTGCACCAACATTGGCCCGTCATCAGAAAACCAATATTGGCCCGATGTAATTTTGCTCATCGGCCCGACGCATGGCCCTATGTTGGCATCAGCCCAATGGTGGCCCAATGGTGGCCCAATGGTGGCCCAATGGTGGCCCAATGGTGGCCCAATGATGGCCCAATGGTGGCCCAATGGAGGCCCAATGTTATAATATATAATGGCCCATCATCTGGCCAACCACTACCATATCAATCTTAAACTGATCATATAGAAGTGGCCAAATGTTGGCTCCACACTCTCCCAATATCAGTTATACGAGGAGTTGCAGATGTTGGCTCAACCACTACTATTACTATTTTAAACTGATAATATAAAAGTGGTCCGATATCGATTCAATGCTTTCCCAATACTGGTTAGACGACAAGTTGCTGATGTTGGCCCAACCTTTCTGCCCAACATCTGGCCAACCATTAACATAGCCATCCGAAATTGAACATATAAAGTGGCCCAATGTTGGTTCAATGCTCCTCCGATATCAGCTATGCGATGCGCTGCTGATGTTGGCCCAACCTATTGGCCCAACATCTGGCCAACCGTTACTTTTATTATCTTAAACTGAGAATATAAAAGTGGTCCGATGTCGGTTCAATGCTTTCCCAATACTGGTTACACGATGAGTTGCCGATGTTGGCCCAACAGGTTGGCCCACCCTATTGGCCCAACATCTGGCCAACCATTACTAGAGCCATCACAAATTGAACATATAAAAGAGGCCCAATGTTGGTTCAACGCTCTTCCGATATCAGCTATGCGACGAGCTGCCGATGTTGGCCTAACCTATTGGCCCAACATCTGGCCAACCGTTACTTTTATTATCTTAAACTGAGAATATAAAAGTGGTCCGATGTCGGTTCAATGCTTTCCCAATACTGGTTACACGATGAGTTGCCGATGTTGGCCCAACAGGTTGGCCCACGCTGTTGGCCCAAAATCTGGCCAACCATTACTAGAGCCATCACAAATTGAACATATAAAAGAGGCCCAATGTTGGTTCAACGCTCTTCCGATATCAGCTATGCGACCAGCTGCCGATGTTGGCCCAACCTATTGGCCCAACATCTGGCCAACCGCTACTTTTATTATCTTAAACTGAGAATATAAAAGTGGTCCGATGTCGGTTCAATGCTTTCCCAATACTGGTTTTACGATGAGTTGCCGATGTTGGCCCACCCTATTGGCCCAACATCTGACCAACCATTACTAGAGCCATCACAAATTGAACATATAAAAGAGGCCCAATGTTGGTTCAAAGCTCTTCCGATATCAGCTATGCAACGGGCTGCCGATGTTGGCCCAACCCCCAACCTATTGGCCCAACATCTGGCCAACCGTTACTTTTATTATCTTAAACTGAGAATATAAAAGTGGTCCGATGTCGGTTCAATGCTTTCCCAATACTGGTTACACGATGAGTTGCCGATGTTGGCCCAACAGGTTGGCCCACCCTATTGGCCCAACATCTGGCCAACCTTTACTAGAGCTATCACAAATTGAACATATAAAAGTGGTCCAATGTTGGTTCAACGTTCTTCCGATATCAGCTATGCGACCAGCTGCCAATGTTGACCCAACCTATTGGCCCAACATCTGGCCAATCATTACTTTTATTATCTTAAACTGATAATATAAAAGTGGTCCGATGTCGGTTCAATGCTTTCCCAATACTGGTTACACGACGAGTTGCCAATGTTGGCCCAACCTTTTGGCCCAACATCTGGCCAACCATTAACATAGCCATCTGAAATTGAACATATAAAAGAGGCCAATGTTGGTACAATGCTCTTCCGATATCAGTTGTGCAGGGAGCTGCCGATGTTGGCTCACCCTATTGGCCCAACATCTGGCCAACCATTACGAGAGCCATCTCAAATTGAACATATAACAGTAGCCCAATGTTGGTTCAACGCTGTTCTGATATCAGCTATGCGACAAGCTGTCAATGTTGGCCCAACCTATTGGCCCAACATCTGGCCAACTGCTACTTTTACTACCTCAAACTGGGAATATAAAAGTGGCCCAATGTTGGTACAACGCTCTTCCGATATCAGTTATGCGAGAAGGTGTCGATGTTTAAAAGTTGTCCAATGTTGGTTGAACACTCTCCCGATATCTGTTACACAAGCACTCCAGAGGAGTTGCCGATATTGGCCCAAGCCCTTGGCCCAACATATGGCCAACCATTACTATAACCACCTTAAACAGAATAAATAAAAGTGGCCCAATGTTGGTTCAACGCTCTATCGATATCAGTTATGTGGGGAGTTGCCGATGTTGGCCCAACCTATTGGCCCAACGTCTGGCCACCACTACTCTTACTATCTTAAATTGAGAATATCAAAGTGTCCCAGTATTGGTTATGCTCTCCCAATATTGGTAATTTGAATAATTTGAGCGCTTCAAATGTACTCTTTTTTCCTCTGGGCCGTTTGTCATAGCCATTTTGGCGAATGCAGAAAATATAAAAAGAGGGTCTAATTTTGATAATCCAATGAGTTACCAATATTGGCCCACTTTCTTGGTTCTTGCTCAGCTAAACACTGGTTTAACTATCTCGGTCTATGCATGAAATATTTGGCAGTAGACACGCATCGGATAAATGCTGGGCCGCTATCGATGTTGGTCCACTCCTGTGGCCCGGCCCTACTTTGAACCAACTACGGTCATAATCATATACGATGCAGAAGCACACAATTTTTATTAAAATGGCCCTAGGCTGGCTCAGTGTTGGCCTGATGTCAGAAACCCAAAAGCTGCTGATACATTGATAGACATGGCCTAACATCGGCCCACCCCTGTGTTACCAACGTTGGACCAACGTGGAACCATCATTGGCCCACAATAGAATTTAGTCTCGCACTCGAAGGTTAATTCTTTTATGACATTTCATGCAGTGTGGAATTAGTGCACAAGTGCACCAAGCTCCAATGAAGGAAACTTATCTTTCTTTAGAACATCATACATGACTTTTCATAGCAATCTGATGCTATTACAATTGAAGAAAATAATTGCTGAAGATCTTGCTGCGGGATGATTCCCCATTTTGGAAAGCAGCAGCTTGAAAGCTGCTCCATGAAGAATGAAGATTTGCTGGATTCTCAGTGGTAGATGGAGTTTTATATTTCCTACATTTATGAGTTATGTCAATGGGTTTCAGAGATTCAGACAGCCACAAATGTATATATTTATTAAAAGGAATTTAAACCACTTTGGACAACTGATATCTGCATGTAAACAATTTGCATTCATATGGTGGGCCGACATTTAGCCGATGTGGCATTTTTCTGGCATGCTGCTGCTGTTTGGTCTTTTGAAATAATTAATGTTAGCGCAGAAATTGGTGTCAAAATCATTTTATGATTTAGAATGTGTGTGATAATTTTCTTTTATGAACATAAAAATTAATAATTTACTTGTTAATTAGGTAATGCCGGACCAACACCAGACTGTCATTTGACTAATGCTGGACCTAAAGCTGGACCTTAAGCAGGACCTAAAGCCGCACAAAGCTTGGATGAAGTTCGTACAACAGTGTGACAAAGCTGGCGAGGTGGAAACAATAGGGATACCGGGGTAAGTTGTACCACGGGGTAAATTGTGCTGCCCACTGTTGGGGTGAAATGAAGAGCTTGGCAAAGAAGGCTGTGGTAAACAGCCTCTGTTCACTAGCAGACAGCTTTGGTCTATTAATAGCCAAGCTGTGTGACCTAATTAATGCCCTGCTGGTCAAGCCTCTTTGAGCATGAGCAGTTCCTATTAGCAATCAACTAATTTCAAATCAGTGGGCTTTCAACAGCCAAAGGGATAACTGCTCAAGCTTTAACTATTTGAAATGGTATGTAGAATTTTTCATATGGATTGGGAGTTTGTATGTATGTTTATCGAAACCTTTAATTGTTTGTTTATTGTTGTTTTACCTACTAACTTTATAATCTCTCTGTTTGACATGTACATTCCATTGATCAGCTGACTGTCTGAAATTTCAATTTGATAGTAGCTATATGCTAAACAACATATTTATTGTTTATAGGGTAACATTTGAAGACTACCACAACACCAATTCTGGATCTGATGCAAGGGTTGCTACAGTTCGTAAGTAAATTATTGTGTTTGGATAACTTTGATATTTAGACGATTATTGATTGATATTTGATGTAACATTATGTAGTGTTTTATTTGATAAGATTTTAATGTTGTTAACTTTCTAATAATTCATACATTTAAGTCATTATGATACTTAAAAAGCTAATTCTACATTTAAGCAAATTCATAATTTATTGTGTATTGCTAAGAGTTTACTTTTATACCCAGCACTTATCTATGATTGATTTGCAAAGACTGTGCGGCAGCAAACCCTCATAAATGTCCATTCATAATACATTAATGTTAGATAGTTGATTTACATTAATGATAAGATAATTGACTTAAATGTTTGTTTTAACATAGTATTTGAGGTGTTTATTTGTATCAATTTTAGATTCACCGATCGTGATTGTGATGTGATTCTTTATGATGACGATTACAATGATCTCGTCAAATGAAGTGGCGGCGGAATTCTATGAAGGCAATGCCTCCAATATGTACCCACTTGGTCAACATCATTAGGCATCAAGAAAAAAATACCAAGAATGCAGGTATGAAAAACTACACTCATAAATTCAATTTCCTTGCTGAATACTTAAAGTGTCGAGGACCAAAATTCTTGTTTCTCAGTCATTTGGTATTTGCAATAAGGTTATGTCCCTCTGGTAAGATGGGGTTAGGGGGCAAATCCAGATATTTGTTAGATTTCATCTTGCATTCTTTGTTTATTTTTGACAACTAGTTTTATCCAGAAAATCAATTTGGCGTAAGTTGTGCCGTTTGGACTGCGGTGAGTTGTGCCAATGGTATGACATAAAATTATTTATCTTTTTTTGTCTTCATTTTACACAAGGGCTTCATGTGTTGTGAAATAAATTACACTGAAAGGAACATGTGTCAAAAGTGCTATACCGCCCTCTAAACAATACATAATTCTCTGTCTCTGTTCGGGACTGTCAAGTGGCAGCAGAATGCTGACAGTCCTGGAAAATCGAATTGGGTCAACAATAATTTGATCTGTTTTGGACAGATCACCAGATCAGGTCGAACAATAGCTGTCCATATTACTACGCCAAACTTTAATTTTATTATTCATCATACCCGATTCTTAACATGAAATATCCATCAAAAAATGCTCGGAGTTACCTATTTTTCCTGTTAAGTAATATCTAAGATGAAAGTCA
Organism: Platynereis dumerilii; assembly: GCA_026936325.1. NCBI lineage: Eukaryota > Metazoa > Annelida > Polychaeta > Phyllodocida > Nereididae > Platynereis > Platynereis dumerilii. Next base: position 2,137,256 of record JAPTHN010000013.1, on the reverse strand, counting down.
TTATCCAAAAGTAAAAATATGCAGTCATTGTCTCTGCAGAAAGTATGTATCACTTCATCCAGTCTGATGGGGTGTGATAAACCTATAACAGCTAACATTTCTGGCTAAAGGGCTGAGAAAATGTTTCAAATACCAAGTTGTGTTAGTTATATTATTCATCATCTCTTTGTAACAGGCTTTGATGAGATTTTTGTGCACTTTATCACAAATTTTGCCACAGTGAAACAAACATTTCATAACTATGTGAAAGGATAGACACATTTGAGTTTAGACAATGCATGCAGAGACTGTTTGTAAGTATCTGCTTCATTACGAAGTTGAATCCCCTGATATTACAAGAACAGTCTTTTCAATTGGCTAATATACAAAAGCAACATTAAAGCTATAAATAAATAACACTATTTGTGCTTAATGAATTTCGAGTACTTAAATGGATGTTGGTTGTTTAATGTTGATGCAGGTTATCTGGCATCAAAAATCAATCAGTCTTTAATCAAATACAACAACAAAAATAGAATACATTCAGTAAATTATGTGAAAATGTAGTTAATATAAACATGTGCAACTTTTGCATATCAAGACTGTTTTGTCAAAGTGTTTTACTTCATAGTTAACTAAATGCTTACAAACATTCTATCCATGCATGTGTTTTCTGGTGATTCCACTTTACATGGTTGCAAAAGTATATGTTTCACAGTGGTGAAATTCCATTATAAAACACACAAAAAGACAATATCACACAATAGGTTAAAAAGTGTGGTAGATTGTACTGCAATTATTCACCAGAATGATGAGACTATAAAGGAAAAGTTGGCAAACAAACATATTTTATAAATTTTCTGAGAAATGTTTACTGTTATAGGTTTATCACACTCTGTCAGTCTGGATGAAGTGGTATGTACTTTCTTTTGTGGTGATGATTGCATATTTCTTCTTCTGAATAATTTCTTTTATCTTAGATATTAGGGGGAAACGGAGCACATTGGCACGTCTTTGAACGTCTACTAATTTTGCTCAATGCTGAAAGCACTGAAGAACTCAGAAGTTTGCATGAATATCACCAATACTATTGAGCTGAAATGCAAGGCATAATAAACTAGACTGCACCTACCCTTTTGCAGCCAGAGAGTCGTAAAAATGACTGTCCCAATGTGCCCCACGTGGCACAGCCGGGGCACATTGGGACATCAATTAAAAAAATCATTTTAACACTCCATGTGCAATAGATATCACACGTAAGTAGTGCATAAGACAATATAATAGTTCATAACTTTAAACAGTTTTAAACATTTAACATAAACTATCCTGGGTGCGGACATCTATGTAAGTAACACACAGTGCTTTGCGACAAATTTGTTCACAGAGCATGGTAATATTAGTTACACCCTGCTCGTTTCGAGGGTACGGGAATATACACCACGAAGGACTCCATACACCACGAAGCCGAAGGCTGAGTGGTGTATGGAGGCCTGAGTGGAGTATATTCCCGTACCCTCGAAAAAACGAGCTGGGTGTAACGGTTTTATCCTCAGACTTCTTGTTTTATTGATGCCCACAGATTATCTTGCAAACTGAGCCTGAAATGTCTTTCAGTAACAAAGCAACAGCATTGTGACGTCATCACCAGAGCTGTCACCTTGATGATGTCACAATGGCTCAAACAATGGCATTGTGACGTCATGACTATTGTTGCTACAAGGATGACGTCATAACAATCCTATGGTTGCAATTGTGACATCATTGTTTATCTCATACACCCTGTCTGGTGATGACAGACAGGGTGTACGGTGTCATACACCGCGGCTCTCAGCCAATCAGAATCAAGGATTCACGCTGGACTGAGGATAATCCACTATACCTCTATTCACTTTGGCCTGAATACCTGTTGTGTGCTGTCCCAGGTCTTTCAGTTGCCTTGGACACTTAAATGCTGCCATACTAAGTGCGTCCCAATGTTCCCCGAATTCGCTGTCCCAATGAGCCCAATATGACTTTTACACCAAAATGCAAATTTATCGGACACCCGTCCATATTTACTTTAGTAGTAGGAATACAAACTTTTGCTTGCCATACTTCTGCATGTGGCTGTAATTTGTCTATAAAACCATGGAAACATCAGGATGTGAAATTACAAGATACGATGGCACTACCATATCATATACCTTGCCAGGATCCAAGAAAACCCCACCGTCCAACAGTGCCCCGCGTGCCCCGGTTCCCCCTACCTACCAGGAAAAATGGGCAATTTTGATTACTTTTTGATGGAGATTCCGTGCTAAGAATAGGGTGTGATAAATAAAAAAAAACTTACACACAAATATCTCAAAAAATTCCCTGCAGATTTTTTTGTTTGACACATCAAAATGTTCATCTGACCTTCCTCTACATCACTGCACTAATCTTTTTTTTTTTGGTCAATTTTTTTAATCCCAAAGTTTGTTCAATCTCACTGTGAGGCCCAACGTAAAAAATGGCACAACTTACCTTGTGTCCCCCTGTATTAACAATAACATGAACACAATGATGACTGGGTGGCTGAGTGGTGCCTGCCTGCGCCGCTAAAGGTCTTGGGGAACCCGAAATCCAGCTGGATGTCATTTTTATGTTAAATTGGTGGCCCCTTGTATCAGTGTCTGTGCTGGGCAAGTAAAAGATAACTTACATGGGGTAAAAGCAGGTTTAGGACTCCATCTCATTAATCAACCCTGGTGAGCGCTCAGAACTTGGTGTAGAGAGCTGCACTTACCATATATATATCTATCTATATAGATCTATCTACGACTGATAATAATATATATAAGTTTTAATATAACTGATTTCACTTAAAGGTGCTTGCAATGCCAACTTACTCCTGATATTTGATCTTCTTTCCTCTGCGCAGTCTAGATTATGTCAATTTTTTTGAGTACTTGGTCATGAGGCCTCGTGGCTGGATCCACCCCCTCTCCGTCCCTCAACAACCATCAGCTCTCTCCAACTATATTTGGCTTTCCTCAGCTACTTTGGTTTCCATCAACTACCTTCAGCTCCCCTCAGCTACCCTCTCTTCAATAACTACCCCAAGCTCCCTTCAACAGCTTAAGCTTTCCCTATGCTTCCCTCAATTACCCCATGCATAATAAAACAGTGGTCACCCATGAGTGTGAGGGTGTATCCTGCCATGAAGCCTGTCATACTTTGGTGCAAGTAAACATTCTGCAACAAACTTTATGTTTACATTTTATCATTGTGTTACTCATTAAGAATTGAACTGTGTACTTTAATTGCAGAGTTAACAAACTTGAAGTTAGATAGGATATTGGATTGTGTGAACCCACACACCCTTGTCTCTCTGAGCTGACCGGATGGATGGACGCCATTGGATGGGTGATCAGGGCTTAACGTCCTTTATTTATGCACTTGGTACGCTAATTAGGAAAGGAGGGCGACACAGTAATGAGGTGAAGAATGATTAAAACTGCATTCAACATAGGCTCAGGTGACCCTTCAAGAGCTGGATTCGAACCCTGGACCCAGCGATTGGCAGCCCAGCACGCTACCACTGAGCTAAACCTCCCTCTCAGGCTGACTGGATCTTAGTTATTAGAGGAAAGACGAAATTAAATCAAGAAAACGGACAAGGCTGAAAATGAAACTAGCTGACTGGAATTATCACAAATGGTAGCCTTTCATCATTGAGAAATACACATGGCAATGATCAAGACTGACAAATGCTCTGTTATTTTACACAAGATTTTGCATGATGTACTGATATTGTCTACCAGCTGATATTCACACTGTCTTTTTTGTACAAACTGTATTTTGACTGTAAATTCTAATGATTAAACATAATTTATAATTTTCATAGCATTGTAATAGAAAGACTAAGTGATTTTAACATTGTGACATACGTATGGTTAAAATACTATTTGAATCCAAGCAAGGTGCACTTCTACGAAATTGTTTACCCGTGTTTTTTGAGCTTCATGATTTTTGTGGTTAACTCATGCTCTACTTCTTATGAATTCTTTGTTCGTTGTGCTTTTAAACATAATTTTCATTTCTGTCTTATTACTGTGGGTGCAGAACAACCTTCTATTATTGGATTTCTTTTGCTACTGATCTGTAAATAAAATTTGACTCACTTTCTTACTAACTTGTAAAGTAACATTGGTGTCCTTTTTGTAACACAACTGTCACTGTAAGCAAGTATAGATGTCCAATGTGTAGCAGACGCTGACGTTGAGCAATTAAGAGAACGTCGGGCTGACATTGTTGTACTGATTTCTGGCCAATGCTGGCTTACCGACCAAGTGGTTTTGAAGTAGGATCAGTAGCGGCAGCATGTTGACCTGATAGGTGGTGTAACATTGGGCCAGCATTTGGCCACCTTTGGGCTGATACCAATGTCGGGCCACGCGTCGGGCCGATGAGCAAAATTACATCGGGCCAATGTTGGTTTGCTGATGTCGGGCCAATATTGGTGTACTGATGTTGGGCCAGTGCTGGCATACCGACCATGGGCCAAAGGTAACACGTTGGCCGGATGTCCAAGCAATGGTGGCAGAATTCTGGTTCTGATCGGTGGTACAACATCGGGCCACCATCAGGCAGATATCAACATCGGGTGGAGGTTTGGCCATTGGTGGCAGGATGTTGGTTCTAACAGGTGGCACAAAAATGGGCCGCCATCGGGCAGATATCAAAGTCGGGAAGAAGTCCGGCCAATGGTGGCAGGATGTTGGTTCAAACAGGTGGCACAAGAGTGGGCCACCATCGGGCAGATATCAACGTCGGGAGGAAGTCCGGCCAATGGTGGCACGATGTTGGTTCTAACAGGTGGCACAAAAATGGGCCGCCATCGGGCAGATATCAACGTCGGGAAGAAGTCCGGCCAATGGTGGCAGGATGTTGGTTCTAACAGGTGGCACAAGAGTGGGCCACCATCGGGCAGATATCAACTTCGGGAAGAAGTCCGGCCAATGGTGGCAGGATGTTGGTTCTAACAGGTGGCACAACATCGGGCCACCATCGGGCAGATATCAACATTGGGCGGATGTCCGGCCAATGGTGGCAGGATGTTGGTTCTAATAGGTGGCACAACATCGGGCCACCATCGGGCAGATATCAACATTGGGCGGATGTCCGGCCAATGGTGGCAGGATGTTGGTTCTAATAAGTGGCGCAACATCAGGCCACCATCGGGCAGAGATCAATGTCGGGAAGAAGTCCGGCCAATGGTGGCAGGATGTTGGTTCTAACAGGTGGCACAACATCGGTCCACCATCGGGCAGATATCAACGTTGGGCCGATGTCCGGCCAATGGTGGCAGGATGTTGGTTCTAACAGGTGGCACAACATTGGGCCACCATCGGGCAGATATCAACGTTGGGCGGATGTCTGGCCAATGGTGGCAGGATGTTGGTTCCAACCGGTTGTATGACATCGGGCCACCACTGGGTAGATATGAATGATGGGCCGATGGCAGATCAATGGTGGCTGAATGCTGGGTTAATAGATGGTGCGACATCGCAACACTATTGGGCCGATGCCATCGTCGGCCCATGTGTCGGGCCGATGAGCAAAATTACATCGGGCCAATTTCGGCCACCGATATTGGGCCGATGAAAACACGGACGTTAGGCCATCATCCAGCCACCGTCACAATGTTGACTGGGGAGGGCTCTTACTGACCGATCCAGATCTGTAATTAAATGAATTTAAAATATTTTAAATTATATATTTAAAATTGGGCTAGGGTGGGCCAGGTTTGAGTGGGGGAGGCATTAGGACGACGCCTGAGGATTTGGTCGACTGCAAGTCTACTCAGGTCGTCAGCGTCTATGTTATCATTGGTTGAAATATAGACGGGCCTAACATTAATGCTGTAGCGAACTACAAGCAAACACCATTGACGCAATAATGCCATCATATGAGGCACGGGGGAGTAGCGCTTCTTGATGGCTGCAACCACTGATTGATTATCGATGTGGAATACCACATTGGCGCCTGCTAGGCGTGGTGCCCACGTGGCAAACGCCGCATGAGCGGCCAACAGCTCCCTCCAATTAATAGAATATTCAAGGGTACGTGCTAAAGTACCCACTAGAGGAACTGAAAACCACTCCGGGTCAAAATACCCGCCTATAGCGCTGTTAGATGCGTCGGTGAATAACTCCAGGGCAGTGTCGTCGTCCCAGGGAAGAGGCAGCATGGACACACCGTTATGGCTTTCAACACAATCACGCCACCAACGGAGGTCCTCCTTGGCGTCATGGGTGAGCTTTACGCTGAAGTGTAGATATTTTGTGACCTTGGCGGCCTGTATGAGGCGCCCCAAGAAGGCCCTGCCCACGTTTACCACACGTGCGGCAAAAGCCAATTTACCAATTAAACTCAACAACTGTCTCTTGGAGACACTGCGTACCTTCAGGAAGTGGGACACCAAGGACAGGATCTCTTCGATTGACAGGGTCCGGTCCAACGTATTTATGGTAATGCCTAGGAATTTTACTTCCGTAGCTGGGCTAGTGACCTTTGAGGGCTGGACCGGGAACCCTGCCTGCTCGCATGTCTTTAACATGATGGACAAGCCATCTTGACATGAACGAGCATCGGGAGCGACTATTAAGAAGTCGTCCACATATCTGACAATAGTGTTAGGTGCCCCACTTCTAATCATGAAAAGCTTCAATGCCGAAGCAAAAAGATCAAAAAGGGCGGGGGCGGACCTGAGCCCAAAGCTCAGGACCTTTGAAAAGTAAAATTGAGTGCAGCCCGCCCTATCCGGCCAAGAGAAACCCATCAAGTGCCAATCTGATGGATGAATTTTGACGTACTTAAACGCATCCTGCAAGTCTAATTTAGACAAATAGGGGGGGGGAGGTGGGAAAAGTATTACAGATCTCCACCGCATCCTCAATAGATGCATAACTAAGTGAAAATTCATTGGCGTCAATTTCAGAATTGACAGATCCAAGGGCCGGGTACGAGAGGTCGTGGATGACCCGGACCTTGTCTGAATCCCTCTTGGTGAAGGCACCAAGAGGGGAGACAATATAGGCAGGATAGGGGGGCTGCACATAGGGGCCGTCGAGACGACCAAGACGGAGGTCATTTGAGATGACCTCGGACACCTTTGCCCTATGTTCGAGGGCAGAGGGCCAATTGGGAGATACGATTGTGGCTGTGGCACTAGGCCTCCCAATTCTGACACCCTCAGACAACATAGTAAGGACCATATGGGCATGGTCAGCCTCATACACTGAAGGCAGCATAAGAGACCAATAATTGTAATTAAGTAGAACTAGCTGGTGCCTTAGGGGCACAGGTGGGACAAGATTTGGCTCCCTTGGGGCCACCACAAGCGATGCAGCAGTGACTTCTCTGGCACTTGCTGTACTTACAGGATCCGTCCTGGTAACGCAGACAGACCTCGTTAGAGTCAACGGACTGCTTGGCTTTGGGTTTGTCTGAACCGGGCTGACGGTGGGCCTTTTGGGCCCATTGCCTCGAAAGGGGCAATCATTGACCGTATGGTCCGTAGACGCGCACTTTGAGCATTTAGTGACAGCTCTAAGAGCGTTAGCATCAAAGATAGTAGAGTAGAGGCGTTGATCGAAATGGGTGAAGTTAAATGACTGACTTCTACCTAGAAATGACCTATTTCGTTCGTCGTAGGTCAGTACGAAAGGAATTTTGTATTTGTCTGTAAGAGACAACAGAAATTGTCTATAATTGGACATCTCTAAGAACAACTCCTCGCCATAATGGCATGCTAACAAAACTTCGTAATGACCCCAGGCCTCCATCCACTTAAAGAAACTAGTAATCATCTTGCGTGGTCTGGAAGATTTCAACTGGAGGCCGCTGGTGCTGTCCACCACTCGTACTTCTTCGAATTCATTTAAGTTACAGTCTAGGAAGCTCTCGAGGTGGATGAACTCACCATTGAGTGCGGACTGAGCCACACGAGCGTCAATGTGGGGAGGAATCCTAGAAGCCCTGTCCAGTGGTGCGGTCCTCCATGCGCGGCCCTGGTCCATCATGGGTTGAGGCATCCATCCACGGGTTGGTGGCATCCAAGCGGCCTGGGTTCGCGGTGCCCTTGACATCGGGGGGGTAGGTGGCGCCCTCGTTGCCCTGGCGAAGCTCCAATGGGGGTCCGGTTCTCCGTGGTTGATGCGAGTCCTCGGGGGTCCCAGGTCCAGGCGTGGTTGGGCAGCCGCCTCTCCCACGTGTGCTCGGGTGCCATACGTGTCATGTGACAGGAAGCTTTCGGGGCCATATGCATAGGTGCCATATGATTGGGTCCCACCAGCAGGGTGCCTGGTCTGATACTGGGTCTCGTTTTCTCTCACTCTGGCATTAATAGGCACACTTGGTTGCTGCCTCTGGTTTACATGTCTCTCAGGATCATATCTCATCTGGGACTGTGACTGGGTCTGGTCTCTGACTTGACTGACATGGGCAGGGCTGCCACACGCCTGGGTCTCACCAGCAGGGTGCTGGTCTCACCAGCAGGGTGCCTGGTATAATATTTATCAGTGTTCGATCTCTCTCTGGTACAGGCCTGGGCACTTGCTTGCTGCCCTTGGTTAATTACTGGCTCGTGTCTCACTTGTGGCTGGCTTGTGTCAATGAGTCGGATATTCGGCCTACTCCAGCTCTCATCTCTCACTAGGGACGTGCGGTAACAGGGCGGGCTGCCCATGGTAGAGGACGCCGGGAGGCGACCTCTGGCGGGACGTATTGATTACTGGTGTCCCCGCCTAGCGACAAATGGTTTCTCGGGGGACGCCGGGAGGCGACCTCTTGCGGGTTACTGGTGGCGCCGTCTAGCCTAAAGTTCACCATGCAGTCTCGGACTGTGAACAATGCAGGGAGACAAGATGATCGTGCGACATCGGCTATAACTGGGACAATGTCAATGTGAGACGGCTGTTTATTACCAAAAACAGTGGATTGGCGCCCAAGGGTGGGCCTGACGTAACCGGCTTCCCCGCGGGGGGTTGCCTGCAACATGGAACCATCATTGAGACGGGGAGCAATATTTGAGTCATATCTGGGTCAACGACGTGAAGAAGGCGAGTGGCGCGCAAAATGGAATCGGGCCTATTTACCCTGAGCGAGCCGGTCCAGTGGTTCTGAGTGGCCGAGGTCCCTAATTGGACCTGCAGCAATGACGCAATGAGATTCGGCGGGAACCAAACTGGACAAGGAGGATGTTATGGCCGCCATATTGACTTAACCGACCTTATCAAGTAAGTAAACATTATCCACACAATACAGAATTTCAAAGAGATATTTTACTTTCCCATTGAAAATCATGCATCTTCCAACTTCAGACAAGATGTGAATTTGAGATTTAAGAAATCAAGACCAGGGCCAATATCCTGAACATAGAGAACTGATACTGCCTTATTGGTACAATTAACACCAACACCGAAATGGACACCGATACTTAAAGTTGCCCTGAATGATAAAACCCTTGGCTAAATATTGGTTGTTTCATATGCAGTATAATAAACAGTTATGGTAAATTATATTTTTGACTTGTTTGTTTAAGTATCTCTTTGCTTACTTAAATTATTTAGTTATTTTCTTTACTTTTTCAAGATAATTTCTCCACCCTCCAGCACACCCATTGTTAGTGACGTCACAATGACCATTGTTTAAAATATATAGCTATAAGTTAACTAATTCTAACAATGGTGATGACGTCACAAAGTTGATAGCTCTCAAGGGCGGCATTTTTTCCGTGCGTACCCGAAATAAATCTAGGGGTCATTCAGTACACTTGGGTGATTAATTGAGCAGGAAAAAGAAATCACAGAGCAAAGAAAATTTACATGCTGATTAGTATAAGCATAATACACCAGAAAATGTGAAAATTAGAAAAACTTTTGGTGGAAGCCTGACCTATCATTCAGAGTAACTTTAAGATCCAGTATGTAACTAAAATCAGCTTAAACACATCTTCATGTGCGTGTGCTTCCCAAAACAAAGACAAGATATAGCTGGATTTTGTTTGGATGTGGCCTTTGCATTACCAAACTACCTTGAAAGTTTGCAAGGGCGGACTGGCTTCTTCACAACGGGAGTTACTATGTGTGAAACTCAGGGCCATTTGTAAAAGCAATTTCCCATAATATGCCATTTTGTAATTGGTACACAGGTTAGTAGCAGTCCATACTAAGTGGTTTGACTATATATATAATATAATCTTTTATTTACAATCTCATATCATCACAGATACATTTGTCATAGTTTGACTGTTCATTGGATATGTATTCATAAGTTATCACACGAGAAATTATGTCCTTAATTGCCTATAGAAATTGACAACTTCATTTGGCAACTTCCGCAGGAGCACACAATGGTTTGATTAAATCATAACTACTTCCATTGACTGGGAAGAATGTGTCACAATTAAAAATTCATACTACAGCTTAAACCCCAGGTAGACCTACAGCACAGAGAGATATTGAAATACCGAGGGTTTATGAAGACCAATGTAGAATTCTTGCTAAAATAGCTTCCAAAGAGTGAGTGATTGGGGAGGATAAATATAGACTTTTGTGGTGGACCATGCTTGCAAAATCCAAAATTTGCTTTTCTTTGCCATTTTCTCCCTAAAAATGCATTCCATGTTTTTTATGAGAAAGTGTGTTTTTTCTATCCCTTGCCAGCTGTCAGTCTCCATTATTCAACTTATGCAATTGAAACTGCAAAAGAATTTTAAAAGACCATTCATTGATTTCATGCGAAATAGTTTTGAGAGCACCGAACACTGCTTGTACCTCATGCCTTCTCTGAAAAGAAAAAAAATTCAGAAGTCTTGTCAACATGGTTAATTAAAGATGTGTAAGACCCCTTTTGATTAAATGTGTCAAGAGCTGAAACATCCTGTCAGGTCAGGTGATTCTGGAATTTCTTTTAGTCATGTTGGATGAAAGTGGTAAGAAAGAATTAGCTGCCACCCTTTTCGGGTGCAGAAAAAAGGACCCACCCCTCAGGTCATCTTAAGTCATTTCTCATAAATACACTCCTGCTCATAAATATGGAATACTTTTTTGGAAAAAAAGTGTCAAATAAATGTAAATTCCAGAGTGTGAATTTAAGCAAGGTCCATTGTAAAGATCAAGACATTTGCTCTAATCACTCTTTGAAAGCCTTAACTATGTTTTTTGCAAGAATTTTACATTTTTGGTTTAATGCGCCTCACCCTAAAAAACCCCCTGAATTTTCATATTTCCTGCTTCTGTAACTTTTCCTTGGGTTAATGCTGCAGCATGCGTTTTGAACTACAGCATGTCTTCCCTTCAGCGGTCATTGGAAGTAGTTACCATTGAATCAGACCATCATGTGCTCCAGCAGAAACTGCTAAAGTTGTCAATTTCAATGGAGAATGTTGAAGTATTCCATATTTATGAGCAACAGTTTATAACACAGTTTTGAGTTCAATGCAATATTGGAGCTCAATGTCACTTAATAATCATTGCTCAAAATGCATGAAAAATAAATAGTAAATGATACAACATCAACAAAAATGGAATATTTAGAAATCAAGAAAAATGTCCAAGGTAAAAACCCCAATAAGCATTCAAATGTAAAAATAACAACCTATTCTTCTAAGGCTATGCCAGCCAATTAACTTGTAGTCTACATCAACAAAATTTATAATAATTACACTTGGAAGGTTCAGCTGCATATTTTAAAAATTGTACAAACCCATGGTATTTTTCGTTGACTTGAGGCAAAATCCTTGCCTATTCACTGCCAATATCTGGTTGGCTGCTATCTGGAAGTCTACTTCAGAAATTCGTTTCAAGGGAAATCAAAGAAGACGGACTCCATGACAAAATCAGCTTCTACCATAACAACCATATTGCCTAACACGCCCAAGGTATTTCGGAAAACTTTAACATCATTCCTGTGAGTTGTGGAAAAGTTGAGGAGCCAGATACAGCACTAAAACAATTATCAAATTAGGGGATGACTTTTAAATATTTAGTTGGTGAGGTCTTGGTATAGTTTTCTCTGAGGGGAAAGTATTAATTCGAGGGAAACATCGTAATCAGATATTCATTTTGAATGCATGATGTCCTGAAACAATTGTTTCTAAATCAAGCAATGTTGTGTGCATATTGATTATTTTACATATCTACCTATCTGTCGAGCCATCTATCTATCTATCTATCTATCTATCTATCTATCTATCTATCTATCTATCTATCTATCTATCTATCTATCTATTAATCTATCCATCTATCGATCTATTTATCTATCTGTCTATTTATCTAGCTATTTATCTGCCTATCTTTCCATCTGTCTTTCTATCAATCTATCTATCTATCTATATATTTATCCATCCTTCATTCTGTGTTATGTCCAGGATCAACCAGGACCAGGTTGATCATGCACCCGTTGTTAATGTTTGGTGGGGGGGGGGGGTGTACTTTTGCATTTTATCTTATTTTCCACTTCTTTCATGATCAAAAAACTCCCATTCTTATCGTTGCCCTCTTGTGTTTTACTGCATGAAGTAGTAAACTAATTAAGTCTGCAGATTATACCTCTTGCTGCTATTATTTCATCTATCTTTCCTTAGATACATCACTTTATCTATCTACTTATATGTATCTACTTTGTCATCTAGTCTAGGTACGTATACCGTGACTTTGACTCTCAGATCACATCTTGTATCCGAACTATGTCCCACGTAACATATTAAGGCATTTAACTTGAAAAGATGCGGTTAACCATCAGTTATTACATAAGTACGAAATGAGCATAATTTTGTGGAACTGAAGCTTGACAAGAATCCATTGATCATCCAATTTCAGTTATGATCTGAAAGATTTTACAGTCCTTGTCATACTTACGTGGAATCTCAAGTTTTTTTTCTATGCTGTTGAACTGTGATGTCAGAGATGACTCTATTCTAGCATTGCGGTATATGTAAATCAACTACAAGCTGTGATGTCACTTCAAACTGGGTCAGATTCCCCAGCTTCTAGCCAATGTTGATCCTCCTGAACTGAGCGTCACAGTTTCAACACAGTGTCAGAGTAAGAGTTTTATCAGGGATAGCCCCTACAACTACTAGTCCCCGGGCTAGGGGCCTTAGCTGGAAAAATTTTCTCATCAATCTTAATAATATTTCATGTTAGGGTATATATTAGGGCTTCAGAAAATGTTTTTCTTAAGTGTCACTGTTGGGGCGTTTGGGCTACAGGCCATGATATTGCATATTATTGGTGGGTGTGTTTTGGTAGGAAGTTGGGCCCACATTTTGGGGCATATCCCAAAAAAATCGTAGCCTGCATGGTTTTGAGACTTTGCACCTGCCCGCTAGAGACTATTACAATAACACATGTTTTTAAATAACTGTTTTTGGTCCATTATTTAATATTTTATTCAAATTTGAAAATTCGTGAGTGGAAATTTTATGGATTTTTTTGTATAAGCTACAGATTTCAATGGCTTGTAAATCACAATTATTTTCACGTTATCATAACATATTTAGCACCAAAAATTGCGTATATCTGTCTTCTTTAATTTGATATGTTTTACAATAAATTATCATGGATATTAAGGCCACAACAGCCAAAAGAGGTGAGCATCCTCCCTGAGTCTGTTGCAGCTTATTTCACCACTCATGCGCTGGGTCATGTCTGTGAAGGATTGCAAATCAATACATATGACCGAAATCTTCATATAAAATCTGTTTATGCTTTCATATGTTTTCATATGCTGATAGGAAGACAATATAGAATGCCATGCAATATATATATATATTCCTTATTTTCTAAACATAATTATTTACTGGTCCTTACTTGTGATCTGAACATTGATATTTGTCTTCAAAATAGACACACACAATTATACCATCCATGCTACCAGATAAATCATTTTGATAAGTACTTGTTTTCAATAAAAAGACAACTTTTATATCAAAGAAAACTTTTCTAGAAATCATTTATTCCATCTGAGCTTCTTTCAGACTGAAGATTTGAAATTATACAGTGGGCCTAAATGATGCACAAGTGTCAAAAATATAATGCCTAGTTCTCACAGCACGTTATGGAGGTCTTTTAGCGTCGGCAGGCTGGGATTTCCTGGCAATTTTGATGCTTTTTTGATAATTTGTGGCATCCCACCGACGCTTTTTGACATCCCGCCGACGTTTTTTTGCGTATCGGCGGGTTCCGAGAAATGGGGGAACTCCGTTGTGGATGTCAAATAAGATTCAGCTCACTGAAACTTTTTTTTTCCAAGTCGCCGGCCTGGGAAAGAGCCGCAGTTTTTCTCAATTTTTTGGATGTCCGGCGGCATTTTTCGAGTGAGAACGAGTGAAAAACATGACCGGCCCCTGTGGAACATTTGTACTGCCCCTGCGGGACATCTGCAGCCTCGTCGGCAGTTTTTGCTGCCTCGCTGACAGTTTTTGAAGCCTCGCAGGTGGTTAGATCTTGCTCCACAGGCATTTAGATCTTGTCCCACAGGCATATGATCTTGCCCCGCCGATTTGCGATCTTACTCCGCCGATTTAAAGATCTTATTCCGCTGATGTATGATATTAATCCGCCATTATATGCCTCTAATTAATCATATAATCATTTTGTGTCGACGAGTTAGCTATTTTTCTCCTAGAAGTTATCTTAAGCTGTCCCACAGACATAAAAAGTTCTCCGGTTCTCGCCGTGAGATAGGGGCATAACTTTGCGTCCGCTTCCTCCATACAAACTTAATGGAGGGCTTCAATAATAATAATAATACATAGGTAATTTATATCAATTGGGTAACTAAGGTCTGCAATGCATTGCAGACACCTACCTCAGAATTTGCCCACACAGAATAATCACATGGATTGAGATCTTGTGATGATAGGGGCCACACTGTCCTGTAGAGACTCTTGACACAGTGAACCTTCAGCCAGTTCTGGGTTTTCCTTTGCCATGTGGCTGATGCTAGGTTCTCACGGCAAGGAATTTACGCTGGCGGCGAAGCTTAAGATGATTTCTAGGGAAAATTGGCATGAAATGATTATATAATTAATTAAAAGGGATCAGAGGCATAGAACGGCAGGGCAAGATCATACAACAGCAGGGCAAGAACATATAAATGTAGGGCAAGAACATACAAAAGTGAAGAAAACCAGCGGCATGGCTGCAAAAACCACCGGCGTGGCTGCAAATGTTCCGCAGGAGCAGCACAAATGATCCACAGAGCAGCACAAACAATTGGAGGAGCAGGGAATGGCCCTATAGCCTCCTGATCATGTTTTTTACTCCTGTGATCCAAAAAAATGCCTGCTGGGCATCCAAAATTGGGAAAACCTCTTGCTTTTCCACGGCGGCTTAAAAAAGTTTCAACAAGTTGAATCTTTTTTGACTGCCATGGCCGAATTCCCCCATTTCAAATCTCACAACAAATATTCACCGATGAATTGGAATCACAGTGATATCACAACTATAACACCTGTCTTGTAAAGTCGTATGGCTTTTTGTCTGTTGCCCAAAAAAATTTATAAAAAAAAATGGAGGACACCATCTTGAACCTTGATATTAACCATCCCTTTGAACCTTGATTAAAAAGCCTCTATGTAGCCCTCTATGTAGGCCAATCAGATGCCGATAAGGCACAAAATCAGAACAAATATAACTAAACTATACAGAATCAGTCTTTTAAGATTCCAATGTTTTTAATGTACATGTAGCAATGACCCGAAGGCCTGTTGCAGCTAGTGACTTCAGTGGCAATGAAGACTTCTGAAACTTTTGAATGGAAACCAAGTACCAATGATGCTTTTCTCTTCACCATAGAGCAGCTGTACTCAAGTACGAGCATCGTGAATATCCATACTTTAAGTGTCAACAAAGAATTTTATTTCTACTTCTCATGAGCATTTATTGAAACTGCATGGGCTGACTATTTTGCCAGGGAATTAGTCCATGTATGCACCTCTGTAAATGTCGTATTATCAAATTTCATTTTATATGTTGGAATCACATTATTTTATTTATCTTTTAGTACAATTTTGTAATTCTTAGCAGTGGCATAACTGGGGGGTCTCGAGCGGAGGGGGGGCACCTGGGGGGCACGTGATTCTCTGGGGGGGGGGGGGGGCACCCACTATACTTATCATATATTTTAGCCAGAGTTGGAAAGTTCATATGGGGGGGCACCTGGGGGGCACAGGTCAAATATGGGGGGGGGGGGTACATGCCCCCCTGTGCCCCCCCCATAGGCACTCCACTGATTCTTAGTGTTTTAAATGATTGTGTTATAAGTTCTAAGTGAAAACATTAATTGTGAAAATAGAAGATGTCTATAATCATAGTCATCAACCAACCTGGCAGAATAGTGGGACACAATGTCATGTTAACACATTTTGAAGAAGTTCATCAAAAGACACTGTGAAGGAAAACACAGGTTTTCCATAACCTTTTATCAGAATCTTCGTGGCTTTGGGGTATAATTTTGTAAGTAAGATGTTATTGTGTTGTCAAATAATTTCAAATAATTCTTCTGAACAGTGAGCACTCGTGCCATGAACTGGTTTGACAATTCACAAGTCTTAGACACACAGTCATGTACATAGGCATGTGACTAATTTGCTATTCCATTAAATGATATCATTTATTAATCACTGGTATAAAGAATTCACTCATTTTGGATCAGCAAGAAAAGCATTCTGTACATTATGCTCATTGCAGCAGTGTGGTAAACAAAAAACGGAACGTGAGATGCGCCACTATTTTCGATACTGTGACTTTGCTATTTGAACCACAAAATTGGGTTATACATCATATTATAGCTGAGAATATTGTGCAGTTTTCTGTGTCAATTTTTCTAATTGACCTATAATAGATAATGCTTCAGAAGCTTATAAATTTACATCTTTTGGGAAATTTCATGTAAAAACGTACATATATTCAGTGTTCAAAGTCCTATAAAACTTACAATTATTAGCATAACAGAATCAAACAAGCATCATCTTATCAGCAATATTCTTCTTTTCCAAACCTGCCACCAATTAACATCACATTGCAAATAGCCTTTCTGTGAGAATAGAAAATGTGACATTACTTTTTCATGAAAATAAACCTTGGAAAAAAACGTGAAAATCAGGCCTACAGCCAAAACGCCCCAACGTTGACACTTAAGAAAAGCGTTTTCTAAACTCCTATAGTATACTATAATAAGATATAATAATAAGATTGATGAGAAAATTTTTCCAGCTAAGGCCCTCAACCCGTGGTCTATACGTCATCAAACCTTGATTGCCAATGGGCTGACTGTAAACTACGTCATCACAGTTCAAGCATTGATATATTGAAGGAAGCATTACATTTTTGATCCCAATGATTTATCACAGCAATCACAAGTCTAATCCTACCAAATGGCGGCTTTGTGAGCATTCACAGTGGACATCAGTTATAATCCCCACAGAGTTGTTTGATAAATCTACAAACTTGCTAACTTACAACTTTAAACTTTGATGGAAGTTGGTATAAAAGAAGGCTTTGACAATTTGTTTGTAAACACATGGCTTATGTTATGTATATTTGTTCTGGCAGCCCATTGGCTGAGAGGCTGTGATGTCAAACTTGCATGGGGTTTTCCCAGACCCAATTTTAACTCTGATACTGAGTCGAAACTGTGATGCTCAGTTTGGTGGATTCGCATTGGTTAGAAGCTGGGGAATCTGACCCAGTTTGAAATGACATCACAGCTGGTAGTTAATTTACATATACTGCAATGCTAGAATAGAGTCATCTCTGACATCACAGTTCAACACCATAGAAAAAACACTTGCGATTCCACGTAAGTATGACAAGGACTGTAAACTATGAGTATTCTATCTTTTCTGTATAATCTTTTCAAGGAGTTTCTGATAAACCACTCCGCTCAAAATGATGACTCTCTCCGACATATATTGTTCTTTAAGTACAAAATAAATTTAAAGTAGCAGGTTTCTAAATTTGAATGCCACAGATGGTTTCAAGGGTCTTTCTCCTAAAGGCTAAATCTGATTAAATGGCCATATTAGTTCACGACAAAATTGTTTTAATAAAGTATGCCTCTTGTTGGATAAAAAAAAGCTCACACATACATTCAAAATAATGAACTTTTTAAATATAATTTTGGACACGATTCTGAACTTTGTAAAACCTTTATCTTGCTGTTACACAAACACAGCAATTAGTCTGGCTCCACTGCAGCGTAGGCAAGATTGTAAACTTTTAAAATGTATAGCTTCTCATGTGGACCAATCTCGCAACATAAACACAGCAATTAGCTTGGAACTGCATGTAGTGTATGCAAGATTGCAAACTTTCAAAATGTATAGCTTCTCCTTTGGGCCAATCTTGCAATATCACAAGTCCATTAGATAAAACAAACATTTTGGTGAAATAGGCTACAGCAGAATCCAGATAATCCGTTAATGGGCTCCTAAAGAACACAAAATAATCTCTTTTCAGGCTATTTTAGTGCCAAACATGGTGCCATTTTAGATAATCTTGTCTCAATAGAATTATTCAGCTGTTCGGTTGTAAGCGATAGGAAAATTTATTTCAGAAAGGAAGTTCTGATAGTGTGCAATGGACGATTTCACGGAGAATCCACTACAAAATAAAACAATTACCACAACATTTAATCTGATCAGTACCCAGTATATCAACACCTCATTCACATTACCCTAGAAAATTCCTGATAACTTGGCTAAAGGGTTACATAAAAGATCCGCAATCTGAACTTAAATAAATAAATGAAGTTATCTCAACTAACGCGTAATGTGCTTTAGAGGGTCTACAGAACCATGAAAGCATGCAAGTTTTAATTTCTGTTTCTTGGCCCTGACAAGCATGCTGGAACTGTAAGAATGTGAACTTACCAAACATGCCTGATCTTTCCAGCAGTTCACGTAAAATAGTATAATTTCTTGTGATTTACATGCCAGTATCATAATCCAAGAGTTGACAGTTCATCAACATTCAAACAATACAGTGAGTTATCAATAACATCAACAGGTTTATATGAGATAGCGTGCAAGCGTTATATTTCGATATCTTGCTCATTAGCATATCTCTGACGTCTTACCTGACATCGCTGTCCTCGAGACAGTTCTACATGCTGTCTGTTTATAATTGTTAATAATCTTCGCCAATAATCTTTGATTAAAATTTACTAGGAACATTAATCAAGGTAAAATTCTTTTTATTTTCAATTTTTCGAACAAATTACACATTTCGCTCCACTTCCTTGGATGGTGTCACATTTTATAGATATGAACCAGTATTTATAAGTGAGAGTGAAAGTATTTTTACTGATGTTGCCTCATTCAGAGATCTGCTGACCTTAGAAAATCTGTTAGACTGCCACCAATCTTATTAAGTCACCATAAATTCCAAAATACTAAAATGATCTGATGATTCAAAAATGAAATGAAGGATGACAGATGAAGGTCCTATGAAGGGGAGGATCGAGGATTTTAAAAGTGGGAGCAGCAGTACTTATGAAGTTGAGAGTTTTCTAGCCAAAATGTTTACAAATCATGTCACAATCTGAAGACAGAATTTAAAGGTTGGGCTGCCCCACTTTCCCAGTGCGCTGGATCTTCCCTACTATGTGAACATGAAAAATGTTACAAAATAATAATGTTTGTCACATATATGTCTGAAATGAATACAGAGCAATTACAAGTTCTGATTTTTTTTTCTCAATATCCCATTTATTGTGTTAATGTACAATGATTATTTTAGGTGGTCTTGCAATTAATTGATTGATTCAAATAATGAACTGATAGCATCTCAAGTGACAGCAGCTACAGTCTTGGTGTCAGGATTTATTTCCTAGTTGACCACTAATCAGCAAAACATCTACCACTTCTAGTGTTATTGTTCTTCTTGTAACACCATCAAGCTATGACGTGAGAAAGCTTCTGTTGTAGGCTGTGTGACAAAATCCTGTAGGCCATTTGAGCTATTTTGACATCAGGGGACGTCAGTGCTACGTCAGAGACGTTATTCTGATGTCAGGTGAGATCAGATGAGGTCAGATGCCCTCAGGGAATTTTAAGCTCGTGCGGCCGTGGTGGGCCATCACAATTTTTAAAAGGGAAAAAATTCTTCCACCAAAACATAATTTTGGCTAAAAATACCTTGAGGACTAAAAAAGTAACATGTTAATTGTAAATTTGCAACTGATCATTCAGGGAGCTGTAGCGTGGCACAGCTCTCCCTGTTTTTTTTTTTTTATCAAGGGAGCTCAGCTCCAACGATCCCCCCTTTTTCCATCACTGATGTCGAAATTACAATGTAATGTAATGTAATTAGACTAAGACTCTTTGCACAAATATTTCTTCTTCATTAGGGGCCTGGTAAGTCCAACCCGGGTCACTTTAGATTTTAGACAATGTTGCTATATAGATGTAGACATAACCATGCATGGTAACCTGACCTATAACAAATGATTGTTGATTTTATGCAATGGCGCTTTTTGCATGGCTACGTGACTTGACCTGGAAGTGTCAATGCATCAAAAGGGTAAACTACTTCTGTGTGCCTCGCCTTTTTCTTGCGACTGTAAATAAGGTTTCTAAATAACAGGGTGTTGCTGTCAAAACAAGAAGACATCAAAGAGCAACACTACCTGATGGTCTGGCCTTTTTCTTGTGACTATAAAGAAAAACATAAAAAAATATGGTGTTCCTCAAGAAAGAAGAGCACATTACAACCCAAACAATTTTCCTATAAACCCCAAGCAGTCACCTTTCCACACCCTTCATATCTTACCATCACCCTTCAATGCCCTCACTTCCCTGATCACTATAAAAACAAATCCCTTCAAAATATATATAATTTTTAAAATGTTTTCATTTTATCCAAAACACTACTTTATCTAAATGTCATTGCAATGTAAAAGTTAAAAGCCATGTTGAATGATATATTCTAATTTATCAATGGAAATCATCTGAGGCCATCGCATTTCCAAGCAGCCTTGAAAGTTTACAATGGCTGGCTCTTTGGTATGGATAGTTTTGTAATTTGTACGCACTTGTTTCAAATCTATTCAACAATTTGCATATCTCACCAAAAATAATTTCAAAACATCAAAAAAACAATCTCTTTTAATTTGTATAGAAATTGTTTAATACATGTGTCTAATTTCCAAATCTCAAGAAATTTTCATTTACTTTTTGCGATAGTAGTGTGAACATTGAAGGACAATGGTGAGAACTGCTCGGTCTGGAAGAGTAGGCATCTTTGTAATGGTGCTGGATTTTGGATAGTATTTTGATTTGTCCCATACCAATCTTCAAGCATTTCCCAAGAGAAATAATGTCTTTTAAATCTCATTTAAGCTGCCAATCCCAATCATCTCAGACAGCTGTTATTTTAGTTCATTGAAACTCCCAATGAATTAAGATCTTTCATTGATTTGATGTCAAATTTTTTTACAGCACAAAATACAGCTTATCCCTGACGTCATGTCAGAAAAAAAATTCAGAAGTTTTGTGAAGGCAGTTAATGAAATGTTGTTTGGAAGGTGCAATAAAATAACTTTTAATGAGGCAAATCAAAGCTTAAAGCATGCTATGCAACAGATTATTTCGCACAAAGCTTGCAAGTCATTCATGTCACAATATCACAATGCAGAAGCTGGACAGTGGACACCTCTTCAGACATGATTGTTCCAAATGCAAGGAATGTAAAAAAAGATGCACAACATCTTAAAGATGGTTACTTTGACAAAGAAAACAACCTTGAAACTGTTATTCATGAAATGAGATAAAGCCTAAATGAGATAAATCTGATATTCCTAGATTGACACACAGAAATTTGAGCAAGCTAGACAAATAATGATATGCACTGTGCAGTCATAATTTCGATGGGGATGCCCTTGATTTTTACATGCGATTCCTTACCCAAAAGATGGGTTCAGCCCCGATTTTATCTTTATGTTCAAAGGCTATACCAATCAATAAGTGGTCAATACCATAAGGAAGATGTATAGAGCTTGAGAAGTTCAGCTGTACAAAACGAAAGTTCATAGTATTCTGTGAGGCATTCACTTTATTCCCAAATCCTGGTTAGCTTATGTCCGAATGTATTTCTCAGGCAAAGCCTTCCAAAGTTATTTCCTGGGAAATCAAAGGAGACGGTCTTCTATTAAAAATCTGCTTCAGGCCATATCCCTCAAACAGCCAAGCTATATCAGAGAGGAAAGGCCTGTAACTTGATGGAGAGATTGCTGAAAATTCCCTGAAGACCTCCTGATACAGATAGATTACACCTAATTGTCACTGTTATGATTGGTCATAATGTTTCTTTTTTTAAGTTTAATTCATCCTTATATCTGCCTTTCAAAAAAAAAGAAAGATTAATAACAACTTATTGATCACTATCTATCTATCGATCTATCTATCTATCTATCTATCTATCTATCTATCTATCTATCTATCTATCTATCTATCTATCTATCTATCTATCTATCTATCTAGACAGACATTGAAGTTTTATTTACATAACGAATCATACATAATTTAGCATACCTATTTTAAAAAGCTACAAATAATACATTAATCATTATGAGGGAGACCCATCTAAGGCCAAAATTGACCGCTATCGATTGGCCACCCAGAGAAATACAAAAAGGGATAATCAAGAACCTCCTGAGCCCCGAGTATATAGGCCTTTTATTGTATGGTCATACTGTTTTCGAGCTTGCAATATCACAGTTCAGTACAAGCATACAATAAAGTTTGTAAATAGCAACCCCAGTAAGATATGAAAGATTAATATAACAAATGCCCGTGATGTAATTGACAATTTCAACAATATGAAAATTCATGTCAAATCAAAAATTAATGTACTTCAAACTGATTGAAAAAGATCTGATATTTAAATTGGATAACTCACAAGAAAAATGGAAATGCACACAACATACACCTAATTAACAAGTTGCACGTCAAAGTTAAGGTAAAGGAGCTGCCCCTGGTTGCCCTGCATTTAAGACTGCCAAATCACTTTAGCACCCCTCAGGGTGGATGGGGAAATCTGACCTGACAGCCTAGCAAAGGCAACCAGGGACAGCTGTGTAGCATCTGTTCTTCTTAACGAATATCAGATGAACATTTTCATATGATTGAACGAATTATGTAAAATTTCAAAAGCCTGCAATACATGTGATTACTGACATATGTAACAGTGTCTGATGCTGCATTCAAGTTTGTACTTATCAATCATATATATCTTGACATATCCTGTAAAACCCGAGAGACTATGAGTAGAAAACTTTTCTTTAATAATGTGAGGGCAGTTATTTAGGGCGATAGTAATGGAATATCTTATGCTGGATTTTGCAAATTCATGTTTCACTCTTGGAATTTGTAAAGCATTGGCAGATCTTGTATGATGATGATGAATGCTAACATTCCTGACAAAGAGATTTCTCAGAAAATAACCTGGTAACGCTCTATTTTCTAATTTGTAACAAAATTTTAATTCTTGAAGTGAGCAGATATCTTCCACTCTTAAAAGTTTCAGTTTTCGGAAAATTGGTTCAGTGTGAGCATTATATTTTTCTTTAACAATAGTTCTGACTGCCTTTTTTTGTAATTTCACCACAGCATTTAATTTTGGCTTCCAGCAGAGAATTCCATAGTTCAGATATGGTAGGAAAAGAGTATTGTACAAAGTTAATAGAATTTCACTTGGTAGCATATGTTTCAACTTGGACATAATCGCCACCACTTTTGATAGTTTTACAGAAATCTTGTGCATTTGGGGTTTCCAGCTGAGGTGCTTATCTAACACGATTCCTAAGTAATCAAAAGATTCAACAAATTCAATGCTTGAACCACCCAGGCTTATCACAGGATAAGTGATACGTCTTCTTGAAGTATGAAAAAGAATGGCTTTAGTTTTGGAGGAGTTTAAAGATAACTTGTTCAGTTTAAGCCAGTCAGAAATTTTGGCTAACTCAGTGTTAATATTGACATTTCTGTCTTGGTCAGCATTGTCGAAAGCTCTAAGAGAGGCAGAAAGGGTTGAGTCATCAGCATAAATGACAGGATGAAAAAGTGAACTCGCAAGATGCAGGTCATTAATATGTATAATAAAAAGCAAAGGCCCCAAAATGGACCCCTGAGGGACACCAACAGTTATAGGCAATAATGACAAGTTGTGATTATCAAAGGAAATGTACTGATGACGCTTGTTCAGATCTGCCCTCTTATGCCATAGTAATGCAACTTGTGCAGTAGAATGTTATGATCAATGGTATCAAACGCCTTTGATAAATCAAGAAATATAGCTAATGACGTTTCATTATTATCAAGCGTATCAATGACTCTGCTTATCAGCTCCAAAGCAGCAAATTCAGTAGAGTGGCTGTTTCTAAAACCATATTGATTTTCGTAAAGAATCCTTTGATCGTCAAATCTATCTATCTATCTATCTATCTATCTATCTATCTGTCTGTCTAACTATCTGTCTATCTATCTATCTGTCTGCATGTTTATCTATCTGCATTATATTATCCATCTTTCAATCAATCTATCTTTCCATTTCTTGACACAATTTGCTCAATGTACGTTGTGGTCATGATTCTCAAACCACAATCTTCTATCTGAAATCATCCCACGCTTAATATATTAAAGCATCCCACTTGAAGTAATGATATTAACTCTCAGTTATTACATAATTACAGCATGAGCATAATGTGTTGGGACTGAAATCCCACAAGAATCCTTTGATCGTCAAATTCCAATTACGAAGAAGTGTTTTGGTCTAAAACATCTAAAGATTTTAAACTATTTTATCTTTTTAGAGAATCCTTACTTAAAGTTTCTGTTCAAACAATCTTCTTAAAATGAAGAAAACCATAAAGTAAATTTTCATATATGGTGTATTTTGAGCAAAACACATTTGATAATAATCTAAGTTTACAATCATGTATGTCTAAATAAAATGATGTGAGTAAAACCTGCACCACAGGGTAAAACTAATTATGGATATGTACATTGTATACTAATACTAAAAACTTAAAAAAGGCTTTGTCTGCTTTGTAAGACCCTAAGTTGAACACTATGAACAGGCTCGATTTCACAAATAGATTACATAGCATGGGGCTTTGCGTGTATATGCCTTTTTTCACAGAATTTGGACCCTTGTCCAGCTTAAAGACCCCTGATGCAAATTCAATGCCATACATGTACCAGCACTCAACATGGAATTCCAGAAAAATCACTTATTTCGGAGCAGCTATAGTAAGACTCGCTATCAACCACAATGACTAAGCAAACGTCAGGGAGGAAATCCAATCTTGCAACCTTCAAAGACTTTACTAACTTTGCTAAAATGTCAATTTAACGTTTAAGGTTAACTTCTCAGAGTCACGTATAAGTTGGCTCTTTATAGTCGATTCACCAATTTCGTTTCTCTCAACGTAACGCCTAAGTTGTCTCAATTACCCAATCTATAAATTGTAGTATTCCAGAAGCATTCCAGAGTAGTGTGCTTGAGAACTGAAACAAATGAAATATACAATCATCCCTACGTTATAAGACCAGCTGCTGTAAGACTGACTTGCCTTATGTGACCGCCTTTCTCCTGCACTAAGTATTATTTTAGAGCACTTTGCACCCTGACAAGAGACTTCCCCCCCTGCGAAATACCACTTCATGACAGGGGTGGTCTAACAAAACAGGGGCCACTGTGTAGTGTATATACATGTAGTTTGCTCGACGACTTGGTCTCTGTGATTTCACATGTGGGAAAAAGCACACCGAGAGCTTGTGTTTGTTTTTCTGTTAAAAGTTGGCATTGTACATACATCGTAGGGTATCAATTCCCCTTGAGGCTGACTTCTTGAAGCTCACTTTATACGCACGAGAAAAACTGCATGTCTTTTGTTAGAATAATTCCTCAGAACTTGCTCTATTGACATAGGATATCTTGACAAAAACTTTGCAAGTAATATTGTATCTTTGTATGCAGTACAGATCATACAGTGTCACACATTATTTGGTCTTTGGAAGCTTTCATAAGTAACACTAATCTTATTGAACACAACAGAGCAGGATGCAATGGGGAAAATGCAAGACAAAACTAAGAACTGATATTGAGCCGACAAGAAGTCCTATTTTCTTCTTTTACACAGCAAGGCTGCAATGATATATTATTATAATGTTGGTATTGCACCTATGGTATCTGAAATTTGGCCCAAAGTATTTAATTAATTATTTCATTAGGGAGTTTGCTATTCTGTGTGTGTATTTATCTAACTGTAGAAGACATCATAGTAAGTTCACACTGCAGAGGTCACAGAAAGTTCACACTGCAGTGTTAACCTAAGAAAAGGCTCACAGTGAGCTCACAATGAGAGCTCACAGAATATCTCAAAGAGAGCTCATAGGAATCTCACAGTTCCTGAAGCTCACAAGAGGCTCACATGAATCTCACTGTGAGACCTCACATAAGGCTCACAGGGAGCTGACAGTGTGACCTCAAAATTTGAGCTCAAATCACCCTCATTGACTGGCTTTTTTTCCGTGAGCTTTCAAGGTATCTCTGAGCAGCCCACAGATATATCAGTGAGGTAAAAGTATGCTTATTCGTGTGTAATAATGTTATTAGGCTAACAAGCCTCTAGAGGTTTTATGCCTACTGAATTATATACCGCTGTATGTACCGCAAATGAATGATCAATAAAAAAAAAGTTTTCAAAAAAAGGTCAAATTGTTGGCTGAGTTGGGAGTCTTTTGAGCCAAATTGTTTACAAAGTCATGTCACAATCTGAAGACAGAATAGACAGAATTGAAGGTTGGGGTGCCAACTATGTCCAATGTTCTGGATCCTCCCTACTATGTGAATACGAAAAATGCTACAAAATAATGATGTTTGTCACATATATGCCTGTAATAAATGCACAGCAATTATTAGTGTTGATTTTTTTTCTCAATATCCCATCCATCGTGTTAATGTACAATGATTATTTTAGGAGGTGCTGCCATTAGTTGATTGATACAAGTTATGAACTGATAGCATCTCAAGTGACAGCAGCTACAACCTTGGTCTCAAGATTTATTTCCCAGTTGATTACTAATTAGCAAAACATCTACCACTTATTATAGTGTTATAGTTTTTTTTCTAACACCGTCGAGCTCTGACGTGAGAAAACTTCTGATCTGGGCTATGTGACAAAATCATGTAGGCCATTTGAGCTATTTTGACATCAGGAGACATCAGTGCTATGTCACAGACTTTATTCTGATGTTAGGTGACGTCAGGTTAGGTCAGATGCCCCCCTGGAATGTTCCAACCTAGTATCTGCACACACTTCGGCTGAGCGCCATTCAAAATTTTTAAAAGGGAAAAAATTCTTTCCCCAGAGCGTAATTTTGCTAAAAATACCTTGAGGACAAAACGTAACATGATAATAACATGATCATGATAATTGTTTTTCACAACAGTTACTGATCATTGGGGGAGCTGTAGCATGGCACAGCTCCCCATGTTTTTTATTAAGGGAGCTAAGCTCGCCTGAGCTCCCCCCTCCATTTCCATTACTGATTGTCGAAATTCCAATGTAATGTAAAGTATTTATAAGCTATTATACTAAAACCCTTTGCATAAATATTTCTTCTTCATAAGGGGGCTGGCTAGCCCAACCCAAGTAACTTTAGATTGGTAGAAAATGTTGCTGTGTTGACATAACCATGGTAACCTGATCTATAACAAATAATTGTTGATTCTTATGTTATGGCCTTTTTACATGCATGGCAACTGGACTTGACCCGGCAGTGTCAATGCATCAAAGGCTACACTGCTTCTGTATGCGTTAGTTTTGCCTTTTTCTTGTGACTGTAAATAGGAATGGTAAAAAAGGGGGTGTTCCTTTAGAAACAAGACCACATTGATATAGTATTCTGCCTTAAGGTCAAGTTCATGCCCTTGTGTTTCCCAAATCAAGAATACGATGCTGCTGGACTACACCTAGATGAGGCCATTGCATTTCAAAACAGCCTTGAAAGTTTACAATGACTTGCTCTTTGGTAAAGATAGTTTCAAACAATAATCTGTTCAACTATTTCGAATATCTGACCACAAAATAACTTTTACATCAAAAAGGGATTGTGATTCAAGTTATATAGAAATATTTTAGTATTCTATTTCAGTATCTTAGGAAATATCCTTTTGATAATTTCTTTAGTTTCAATTTAATAAAAGCAGAAGCTTAAAGGACCATCATAGTAATCAACTTTTTTTATCCTTTGAGAGCCTCAGGGTTGTCATTGAAAGAAGTATCAAGTTGGGTATTTTGAATTTCACTTAAAATAAATCTCCAAACAAGAAGTGTTTGGTCCAAGATTTCAGGCTAAAATTGGCATAGTCAAAAGCGACCTCTATTGCAAGGCTAGCTAGCAATTGACGTTGGACAGGGCTAAAAGTAAACAGCCACATTGCATGCATGACTGGTTCCATGTGTTTAGAATGACATAGCTCCGTCAGGTGCTGCCATTTCTTGATTACTTGACATCGGCAAATGGCAGCATACCTATGATACATGCATGGATGGCCACTGGCTTCAGGCAGAAGGGTGGGGGATCTCCAGTCCTACATCATACATTTAGAAGACATGGCTGACTGAAGGGCCACACAGCTATTTCACAGATTATTTTGCTGTGATTGGTTGAAGTTAATTTCTCTGATATCAGGGATGTGTGTTAATTCTACCCCATTCTTTTACAGTAAGACATGCATTTAAAAAGTTTGGTTTAGATGACAGTTGTCCTTTAATTGATGGCGTGGACATTGAAGGACATTGAAGGGGAAAGTTGAGAACTGTCTGCATGATGTGGAAGAGTATGCATCTTGTTGCGATTATGGAAATTATTTTGGCTTGTCCTGTACCAATCGGCAAGCATTTTCCCCAGAGAAATGATGTTCTTTATCTCTTTTTAGCTGCCAATCCCTATTATCTCATACAGCTGATGCTCAACCATTTTTTTGTTCATTGAAGCTCCCGATGAATTAAGATCTTTCATTAATTTGATGTCAAATTGTTTTTATAGCACCAAATACAGCTTGTCCCTAATGTCATGTCAGAAAACTTTCAGAAGTTTTGTCAAGCCAGTTCATTGAATGTTGTTTGGAAGATGCAACAGAATTACTTTATGAGTGCATAATGAGGCATATCAAGGTTTAAACCATTCTGTAAAGTCCGGTCTTTATATTAGTATAGTATTTCTTTCCACCCCGTAATCGCACATGAAGTCCCATGGGCAAGGACCAAGGCAAGATCTAGGATGATAAATGAAATGAGATCAGCAAAAAAATGATTTCACACAATGTTTGCAAGGCATTCATAACAATACGGATGCTGGACACCACTTCCGACATGATCGTTCCAAATACAAGGAATGTAAAAAAGATGTACAGCATCTTAAAAACAGTGAGGTTGACAAAGAAAACAACCTTGAAACTATTATTCATGAGATGAAGTAAAGCCTAAATGAGATAATCCTGATATTCCCAGTTTGACATACAGAAATTCCGGCAAGACAATTTTGATATGCAGTCATAGTTTTGATGGGGATGCACCTGAGTTTTTACACACCATGCATTACCTGAAAAATAGTGCAGCCCCAATTTCATTTTCATACAAAGGCTTTAACGATAAATAAGTGGTCAATATCATAAGGGAGATATACATAGAGCGGCGAAGTTGTGACCTTGAAAAGTTCAGCTATACTGAACGAAAGTTCATAGTATTTCTGTGAGGCATGCACTTTACTCCCTTCCAAATTCCTGGTTAGCTTAAATCTAAATGTTTTTCTCAGGAAAGCCTTCCATAGTTCTTTCCTGGGAAATCAAAGGAGATGGCATTTATTAAAAGTCTGGTTAAGGCAATTTCCCTTGAAACACCTAAGCTATCTGAGATAGAAAAGTCCTGTACTTTGGTGGAGAGGTTGCTTAAAAATTCCTGAAGACCTCCTGGTGCAAAACAAATCTATAGATAGATTACACCTAATTTTGTCACTGCTATGATTGGCCATAATGTTGATTTTTGAGTTTAATTAATCCTCATAATTATCAGTCTTTCAAAAACCAAAGATCATCAACAACTTGCTAATCACTATCTATCTATCTATCTATCTGTCTATCTATCTATCTATCTATCTATCTATCTATCTACCTATCTACCTATCCATCTATCTCTCTTTCCAATTAATCAATCTAATCTATCCATCAATCTATCTATCCAGCTGCATACATATCTGTCTGAATTATGCAATCGATCTTTCTACCGATATATCTATCCATCTCTTGATGCAATGTGTATGTTAGCTGTGGCTATGATTCTCAAATTCAATCTTCTCTCTAAAATCCCACGCTTTAGATGTCAAACCTGCCCACTTGAAGTTATAACATTATCTGCCAGTTATTACATAATTACAGCATGAGCATAATGTGTCGGGACTGTAAACTGAAAATGTTTGAAATCCCCCCAAGAATACTTTGATCGTCAAATTCCAATTACGAAGAAGTGTTTGGTCGAAAACATCTTAAAGATTTTAAACTATTTTATCTTTTTTAGATGATCCTAACTTGAAGTTTCCATTCAGAAGATTCTTTAAATGAAGAGAACCAAACAGCAAAGTTTCATATATATGGTGTATTTTGAGCAAAACAAATTTGATAATGATCTCAGTTGACGATGTACACTGTATGTCTATATAAAACGATGTAAGACATACTTGCACGACAGGGTAAAACTAGTTATGGATATGTATACCAACACTAAATTAAAAAAAGGCTTTGTCTCATTTGTAAGACCCTAAGTTGAACAGGCTTGATTTTACAAATTGATTATTTAGCATTGCAATGCCAAAAATTCCCGTTAAATTTTACAGTTAAATTAACTGGCAACTTTGTTCCAGGTCTAAGAACTGTAAAAGTACTAATAAACCTGAACAGGACAATGAACCGTAAAATGCAGATTGGTACATTGAACTGTAATTTTGTGGATTCAACAAAGTGATATTACGGTTTAATGTAAATATATAAAACTGTTTATTTAAAGTATATTTTACAGTTATATCATCTGTCAAAGATAGAATGTAAAGAATGCAAGGGGCTGTAGAATCTACTGTGAAAATACGGATAGTATTTGATTTAACTGTCGCATAGCTCTACAGATATATCGAAGCTGGAGAGCTGAGAGAGTGAGAGAGCCAGTGACTCAAGGCTCGGCCTTTCTCACCTCTTGCTAGACAGCAGGGAAGTAAGTCCATCAATTAGTTTGCTCACAAACCATAAAATGGATGGATATTTTCCAAGAGAACCAGGTGTCAAGTTTATCGAAGTATGTTTTATTGATGCAGACTGCGCTTGGGTTATTTTGGTTTTAATAGTGTCATTCTTTAGATCACATCATAAGACTCACACAAATGTCAATGTCACATATGGAGTTTATGGACATTACAACTTTTGCGTAATGACAGCATCTTTAAGATCATATGAGGGCCATTCTCAAATTTCGGGACAAAATGCTTTGGAAAATGAGGTAACGGAGGGGACTTTTGATGCAAAAAACCTGCATTTTGAGCAATTTAAAAATAAAAATAAACGAAAAAAATATGTAAGTCTTATTTTCAGAAGTACTTCATCTCAGATCAATCGTATTTTTAATTAAATATTGATTTTTTGTGGTAACGGAGTAGACAGGAATGGTAACGGAGTGGACAGGAACGGTTTGATTTTCTCTTAATAGTGGTTTCTATTTGGGAGATAAAAGTTTTGATTGCATTCTACTGAATCCTGTCACCCTCAGTAATATATACATAAAATTTCTTTGAAAACGTATCACTGGTAAGCTCGGAATTGGAGGTAACGGAGGGGACATTTCAGTGGGACCAAAAAATGTTCCAATGAAAATTATGCCTTAACTTGTTGAATACCTGTTTAATGAAAATCTGCAAAGCTGTGGTAGTTTGTCGCATGTGCATCTTACGACATTGAGTGGAAATTGCTAATTAAAAACAATAGCGAGCCGAGCTATGCCTGGTAACGGAGGGGACAAAAAAATTAACATAAACTAGTGACATGTCTTTTACGTCAATTAATTCAATGAAATGAAACAATAAAAAAGTTAAATATGATGTATATATTAATTCAAGTCCATATTCTCATGAATCGTGCATAGAAACTTTGGAAATGATGGCACTTTAGGAGGAAAATTAACACTTGATTTTGTCATGTCAGGTCCAGTGACAGAGAAAAACCACTGATTTGGCACGGATTACTGGACACAATGCACCAAAAAAAGGTCTAATAAACTACTTTTTGTTCCAAATGCAGTGGTTCTAAATAGAAATATGAATAACAGATGTGGAGTGACGCTTCAGATATCAATTGCATTCAAATTAATGTCAGGGAACTGGAGTGACGCAAATTGTCCCGAAATTTGAGAATGACCCATGAATGAGGATGTTCCCTTACCTTCAGATAAGTTATAAATTAACTTTGATTAACAGCTGTGTAAAGCATATGTTATAGATGGCACCACATGCTCTGTGGTTGAAGTCCATGCAATCTCTTGTTCAAATTCAATTCAAATGTTTTGTCTGCATATTACAAGTTGCCAGTAAAGTTGCCAGTAAATTAACGGTTGAAGTAATTGTTCATTAACGTGAACTGAATGTTGAATGACATGTCGCAGTAAATTGATCTTGTAGCCATTTTGTAACTGACAAAGAACTGTAAATTCCCGGACAAAGTCTGTATTAAAAAAATACTGGTAAAATAACAATAAATTTACGGTTCTTTTAGTCAGAAAAACACGGTCATTTCTTACAGTGTGGGCTTTGCGTGTATACGCCTATTTTCACAGAATTCGGACCCTTGTCCAGCTTAAAGACCCCTGATGCAAATTCAATGCCATACATGTACCAGAACTCAACATGGAACTCCAGAAAAATCCCTTATTTCGGGGCAGCTATAGTAAGACTCACTATCAACCACAATGACTAAGCAAACGTCAGGGAGGAAATCCAATCTTGCAACCTTCAAAGACTTTGCTAACTTTGTGAAAAGGTCAATTTAAAGTTTAAGGTTACTTCTCAGAGTCACGTATAAGTTGGCTCTTTATAGTCTATTCACCAATTTCGTTTCTCTCAACGTAACGCCTAAGTTGTCTCAATTACCCAATCTATACATTGTAGCATTCCAGAGAGCATTCCAGGGTAGTGTGCCTGAGAACAGAAACAAATAAAATATACAATCATCCCTACGTTATAAGACCAGCTGCTGTAAGACTGACTTGCCTTATGTGACCGCCTTTCTCCTGCACTAAGTAGTATTTTAGAGCACTTTGCACCCCGACAAAAGACTGCACCCCCACGAAATACCACTTCATGATGGGGTGGTCCAATAAAACAGGGGCCACTGTGTAGTGTGTATAGTTTGCTCGAAGACTTGGTCTCTGTGATTTCACATGTGGGAAAAAGCACACCGAGAGCTTGTGTTTGTTTTTCTGTTAAAAGTTGGCATTGTACATACATCGTAGGGTATCAATTCCCCTTGAAGCTGACTTCTTGAAGCTCACTTTGTATGCAAGAGAAAAAACTGGATGTCTTTTGTTTGAATAATTCCTCAGAACTTGCTCACAGGATATATTGACAAAAACTTTGCAAGTAATAGTGTATCTTTGTATGCAGTACAGATCATACAGTGTCACTCATTATTTGGTCTTTGGAAGCTTTCATAAGTAACACTATTCTTATTGAATACAACGGACCAGGATGCAATGGGGCAAATGCAAGATATAACTAAGAACTGATTGTGATGCCGACAAGAAGTCCTATTTTCTTCTTTAACACAGCAAGGCTACAATGATATTATTATAATGTTGGTATTGCACCTATGGCGTCTGAAATTTGCCCAAGGTAGTTAATTAATTATTTCATTGGGGAGTTTGCTATTCTGTGTGTGTATTTATCTAACTGTAGAAGACGTCATAGTAAGTTCACACTGCAGATTTCACAGAAAGTTCACACTGCAGAGTTGACCTAAGAAAAGGCTCACAAAGAGCTCACAATGAGAGCTCACAATGAGAGCTCACAGAATATGCTCACATGCTGCTCACAAGAGGCTCACATGAATCTCACTGTGAGACCTCACATAAGGCTCACAGGGAGCTCACAGTGTGACCTCAAAATTTGAGCTCAAATCACCCTCATTGACTGGCTTTTTTCTGTGATCTTTTAAGGTATCTTTGAGCAGCTCACGGATATATCACAATCGGAAGACAGAATTTGAAGGTTGAGGTGCCAACTTAGTCCAATGTGCTGGACCCTCCCTACTATGTGAATACAAAAAATGCTACAAAGTAATGGTGTTTGTCACATATATGCCTGAAATAAATACAAAGCAATTATTAGTGTTGATTTTTTTTTTCTCAATATCCCATCCATCGTGTTAATGTACAATGATTATTTTAGGTGGTACTGAAATTAGTTGATTGATACAAGTTATGAACTGATATCATCTCAAGTGACAGAAGCTACAGTCTGGGTCTCAAGATTTATTTCCAAGTTGACTACTAATTAGCAAAACATCTACCACTTATTATAGTGTTATAGTTTTTCTTCTAACACTGTCGAGCTCTGACCTGAGAAATCTTCTGATCTGGGCTATGTGACAAAATCATGTAGGCCATTTGAGCTATTTTGACATCAGGAGACATCATTGCTATGTCACAGACTTAATTCTGATGTTAGGTGACATCAGGTTAGGTCAGATGCCTGCTGGGAATGTTCAGATTTAGTATATGCACACACTTCGGCGGAGCTCTCAGCTCGTGTGGCCGCGGTGTACCATTCAAAATTTTTAAAGGGAAAAAATTCTTCCACCAGAGCGTAATTTTGCTAAAAATACCTTGAGGACAAAAAGTAACATGGTAATAGTAATTTCACAACTGATAAATGTGGGAGCAGTAGCATGGCAGAGCTCCCCCTATTTTTTTAATTAAGGGAGTTCAGGTCCCTCGAGCTCCCCCCCCCACCCCAATTTCCATCAATGATTGTCTAAATTACAGTGTAATGCAATTTACTTAGACTAAATCTCCTTGCACAAATATTTCTTCTTCATCAGGGCTGGCTAGACCAACCCAGGTCACTTTTGATTGGTAGATAATACTGCTGTGCTGACATAACCCTGGTAACCTGAACTATAACAAATGATTGTTGATTCTTATGCTATGGCGCTTTTTGCATGGCTAC
Organism: Platynereis dumerilii; assembly: GCA_026936325.1. Lineage (NCBI taxonomy): Eukaryota > Metazoa > Annelida > Polychaeta > Phyllodocida > Nereididae > Platynereis > Platynereis dumerilii. The sequence goes on along the minus strand of JAPTHN010000013.1, from coordinate 2,101,975 downwards.
TGGACTTGACCCGGAAGTGTCAATGCATCAAAAGGCTGCTACTTCTTCTGTGTTGGTTTCACCTTTTTCTTGTGACTGTAAATAGGAATGCTAAAAATGGGGTGTTCCTTTTCTAACAAGAAGGTATCAAAGAGCTACACAGCTTCTTGTGTGTATTGGTTTCGCCTTTTTTCTTGTGACTGTAAATAGAAACACTAAAAAATTAGGTGTTCCTTTAAAAAACAAGACTACATCGATATAGCATTCTGCTTTAAGGTCATGTTCATGCCTTTGTGTTTCTCAAATCAAGAATACAATGCTTCTAGATTACACCTGGATGAGGCCATTGCATTTCCAAACAGCCTTGAAAGTTTACAAAGGCTGGCTCTTTGGTAAGAATAGTTTCGTAATTTGCAGGCACTTGTTTCATGCAATAATCTATTCAACAATTTTGAATACATATCATAAAAAATCATTTTCACACCAAAAAGGAATTGTGATTCAATTCATATAGCTTTTAGTATTTGATTTACATTCCCTTGGAAAATATTCTTTTGATTATTTCTTTAGTTTCTATTGAATAAAAGCACAAGCTTGGTGATAATTGAAGGGCAAAGACGAGAACTGCAGGATATGAAAGATTATGCATCTTTGTAGGATTTTGGAAATTATTTTGAGTTGTCCTGCACCAATTTTCAAGCATTTTCTCAAACGAAATAATGCTCTTTTATCTCTTTTTAGCTGTCAATACCTATCATGTCATACAGCTGATGCTCAACCAAATTTTGTTCATTGAAACTCCCAATGAATCAAGATCTTTCATTGATTTGATGTCAAATTGTTTTACAGCACCAAATCTGATGTCATGTCAGAATAAAAATTTCAGAAGTTTTGTCAAGGCAGTTAATTGAATGTAGTTTGGAAGATGCAATAAAATAACTTTTAATGAGGCATATCAATTACTTAAGCGCTTAAGTTAAAGCATGCAATCAAGGGAGATTATCTAAAAGAAATACCATATTTCCATAATGATTATGGTAATATGGTATTTCTTTCAACCTCTTATAGGTAGTCCTAAGCTGTCAAAAATTAAGAGTTAACTGTGCGCGTTTGATAGAAATCGAATATTAAGTCTAATGACAAAGGACAAAGGCATGTTCTAGAGTGATAAATGAAATGAGATCAGCAACAAATTATCTCGCACAAAATTTGCAAGGCATTTGTGTCGCAATGTAGGAATTAAAAACCACTTTAGACATGATTGTTCCAAATGCAAGGACTAATAAAAAGTGTGCAGCACCTTTAAAAACAGTCAGGTTGACAAAGAAAACAACCTTGACACCATTATTCATGAGATGAAATAAAGCGTAAATGAGATAAGCCCGATATTCACAGTTTGACACAGAGAAATTTGGGCAGGACAAATATGATATTTCATGCAGTCATAGTTTGATGGGGATGCACCTGAGTTTTTAAATACCATGCATTACCTGAAAAATGGGTGCAGCCCCGATTTTTTTTTTATACAAAAGATATGCCAATCAATAAATGGTCAATATCATAAGGGAATATAAAACATAGAGCACCAGAAGTTGTGAGCTCGGAAAGTTCAGCTATACTGAACGAAAGTTCATAGTATTTCTGTGAGGCATGTGCTTTATTCCCAATTCCGGGTTAGCTTAACTCTAAATGTCTTTCTCAGGAAAAGCCTTCCAAAGTTCTTTCCTGGGAAATCAAAGGAGATGGTCTTCTATTAAAAGTCTGCTTCTGGCCATTTCCCGTGAAACACCCTAAATATTTTGGAAAGTAGAGCCCTGTAACTTGGTGGAGATGTTACTGAATACTTCCTGCACAACATACCTATAGATAGATTAGACTTAATTTTGTCATTGTTATGATAGGCTAAAATGCTGTTCTAAAATTTAATTCATCTTCATATCTGTCTTTCAAAAGATCAATAACTGATCGATCAATTATTTATTTTCCTCTCTATCTATTTATTTGTCTGTCCATCTGTCTGTCTCTCTATTTGTCTATCTATCTATATATCTATCTGTATATCTATCTATCTATCTATAATCCATTTACCTATCAGACTATCTATTTATCTGCATTATATATCTCTTGATGCAATATTATTTGTATAGCGTATTGCGGCTTTTCTTTTCAAACTCGATCTTCTATCTGAAATCATCCCACGCTTTAGATGTTAAACCTACCCACTTGAAATAATGATATTAACTGCCAGTTATTACATATTACAGCAGGAGCATGATGTGTTGGGACTGAAATCCCACAAGAATCCTTTGATCGTCAAATTCCAATTATGAAGAAGTGTTTGGTCTAAAACATCTTAAAGATTTTAAACTATTTTATCTTTTTTAGATGATCCTTACTTGAGATATCTGTTCAGAAGATTCTTAAATGAAGAGAACCAAATAGCAAAGTTTCATATATGAGTATTTTGAGTAAACACATTTGATAATGATCTCAGTTTACAATGTATGTCTATATAAAATGATGTGAGACATGCCTGCACAACAGGGTAAAATCTGAGTAAAACTAATTATGGGTATATATACCTACACTTAATACTTAAAAAAAGCATTGTCTCAATCATAAGACCCTTAGTTTACAGGTTAGATTTTACAAATAGACTGTCCATCTGAATTTCATTTGTACCTGCTTTCTCAATATTTGGACTTTTACCCAGTTTACAGCCAGGAAATTTGTAAAGCAAAAAGAATGGACTGCTGCACTGTGAAAATGGCACATTGTGACTCATGATAGCTGATATTGATATTGATTTATTTAGGAAATTCCCAAAGACCAAAGATGGTCACTGATGAAGTGTCATCTTCACTACATTCAACATGGGAAACAAAGAGGCTGTTTGAATACAGTCACAATTAAGAGAAGGCCATTAGAATTTTCATAACTGATTTTACAGTAAAATCAGATACAAAATCTTTTCGTTTGCCTGTCACCAACAAATAAAATGGGATTAGTCTCTTTTTATCAGATTTACATTGAAAGTATCGCGTATGATCATGACAAATCATCAGCATGATGAAACACTAAGTGCCATTGTCACAGTGAAGCAGTCCACTCTCTTTGCATATCAAACTTCCTTACTGTAAACATCCGTGATGCAAATTCAATGCCATACAAGCATTCAACACGGAACTCAAGGAGAATCATTTTCTTAAAAGGGCAACTGTAGTGTATTATGGCTCACTATCAGCCACAAAGAGTGAGGAAACGTCAGAGAGGAAATCCAATCATGCAGCCTTCAAAGACTTTGCTAACTTTGTTAAAAGGTCAATTTAAAGTTTAAGTTAAACTTCTCAGAGTCACGTATAAGCTGGCTCTCTCTAGTCTATTCGCCAATTTTGTTTCTCTCAACGTATTGAACGTAATGACTAAGTTGTCTCAATTACTCAATTTATAGCACTCAAGAGAGTATTCCTGAGTAGAGTGCCAAAGAATTTAAAAAACTGATTTTATATACAGTACAACCCAAAATAAAGTATGATTACCCCAGCAGGAAGGAAGAATCAGCCACTACTTTACCCTTTCACACCTTTTGACTACCTCTGAATCACTTCCTACTTTTACCAGCTTGAGACTACCTTTTAGAATTACATTAAAATCACATTTAAACAACACCAATGTGAACTCAATCAACCCCATTGTGTTTGATTTACTTGATATTTTGCACCTCTGCTAATTGCAGTGACATTGGTAGCTGTCTAAATAGAGTTCTTAATGTAGGCTAAGGAGTCAAAAGGAGTTGTAAGGAGATTTGGGGTGGAGAGGAGAAAAGAGGGCAAAATAGGTAAACAGAGGACTTCTGACAGAAAATTATCTTACTTTATTTTGGATTGTACTGTAGTTTGCTCAAAGACTTGGTCTCTGTGATCTCGCATGTAAGAAAAAGCACACAGTGGGCTTGTATTTGTTTTTCTGCTAAAATTTGGCATTGTGTACATATCATAGGGTTTCAATTTCCCATGAAGCTGATTTCTTGAAACTTACTTTATATACAAGAGAAAAGCTGTATGGCTTTTGTTTGAATAATTCCTCAGAACTTGCTCTGTTGACACGGGATCTCTTGACAAAAGCTTTGCAAGTAATATTGTATCTTTATCTACAGCACGGACCTAGCAGTGTCACACATTATTTGCGCTGCCCTGGGGGTGCCCCCCCTTGGGCAAGCCTTGGTTTCGTAAGCAAGCTTTTTTGCACACACTGAAATGTTAACATTCTTGCCCCAATTTTATGTAAAAGCTACTGGGCACCTGCCACTACTTTCAGAGCCCTTCTTCACTGTATGTTACGTTACTGTCATAAAGTTTGTCCCCGAATCTTTAAACTAACATTTAGTGCGTTTATTGTGACATTTTGAAAGTATTTCTTGCCCAGTTACACACACACACTCCCCCAGTGTGGCTATGGCTGCATTAGCCTGGTCTCCTGGCCTGTATGCATTCACATAGCAGGGCACAGGACTATGGCTGCATCACAGCCATCATTGAGGGGGGGCACTCGCTTTCAATTCAGTGAGATTTGTTTTACAGCTTTTTGGGTTCCTATGACATAGTGGGGCTCTACTGGACTAATAAAATGAATTGAACTCACTTAATTCTGAAAAACATGCAATTGTGTTGATTGGTATTGTTTCATATCACCCCAATGTTGTGAATTTACCAGTTTGTGTTATTTTAATGCAAGTTGAATTCTATGTAGAATTGGCAGATCTAATCTTTAATTTCAAATATAAGTACAATAATTTTTTTTACTAGATTTGTGCAGTTGGTCTATGTCAGTGCTTGCTTGTACTCAATTAATCTCAACAGGAAGTTTATTGAAAATGGTGCAATGATATTAAAAATCTAATGGACAATATATCATGTGACATGTTATTTACTATCAGCTGACAATGATAAGAAAGCCTAAAGAAAAACATACCTTAATTCATGTTCACATATCAAGTATTCCCTTAGAAGTGAAAAAAGCAGGTCAGCATGTACTTTATACTTCAAGAATGTCCATTTATCACATGGAACTATGTGTGAGAAACAGGACACACCTTGTAGCAGTCCTGTTTGATGTTAACTGTAAAAGTTAGCTGTTATCAACAACTTGTTTATACTAAATTTGTCCTAAAAGCATCCTAGTGCCAGCTAGATCCAGTGTTTACAAATTCGGTAGAAAGAATGCAGGAAGGAATGAAGAAAAGACGGAATGAAGGAAGGAATGAACAAAGGAATGAACAAAGGCATGAAGGGAGGAATGTAGGGCATAATCACGAAATAAGCCCCGCACCTCTGACGGAATGAGTGGCAGCCTATGCTTTTCAATGGTCTCGCTCATTCCGTTATCAGATGGCGGGGGCTATTTTGTAATTATGCCGAATGTAGTGGGGGAAGGAAGGGAAGGCCTCGAGATAGATAGACAGATAGATAGACAGCTAAACACATAGATAGATAGATAGATAGATAGATAGATAGATAGATAGATAGATAGATAGATAGATAGATAGATAGATAGATAGATGCAAGCAACTCTTAAAAGTGCTTGCACGTTTTTTTTTTTAGGAATAGCAGTGGCGCCAATCGGAAATAAGAGAGCAATAACAAGCTGGTAAATTACTCCTGGGCAGAAAGACAGGAGAGTAAAATCAAAGACTGGTGGATAGTTTGGGTCAGTGGGATGGCCAGGAAATGTGTATTTAGGCAAGACAGCAGTGATCCTGGCCAAGATTTGACTGAAATATTACACAGAGGGATATACACTAACTACGGATACATGTGTGATTCACCCTTAGGACTCAGCTCCGGGCAGCGCATCATTCACCGGTTACCGGTTACCGGTTATGACATTTCTAGTTGGTTCTTGGAAGCCTTCGCAAGAAAAACTTATTTAACACAACTGGCCATTGATGCAATAGTGAAAATGTAAGATAAAATTGAGAACTGATTGTGATGCCAACAAAAAATTTTCTTTTTTTATTATCGTTTTCATAGCTACATGTTTTTCAAGTTTGCAATTTCCTTCATTCCAAAACTGTGATGTCAGAGATTAAGTTGAATTATTTTGTTTATTACAAGCACAGATTTCAGGAAACTGACGAAGTGCATTGACACATGGATGATGTATGTTTCACTTGTTTAGCTTGCCCTGTCTGAAAGATGCTTCAATGAACTGTAACTGAACCAAACAGACTACTTAGCCTCAAAGGATAGTTGCAATTACTGACAACAAAAGTTGTTTGAAATTGTGATGACTGGTGTCTTGTGATAAACAGCAACCCATTTGGTTTGGAAAACAATGAGACTCTTTCGCTGAGGTGCAAAACTCAGCTTAGACATGTGTTATTTGTTGTGGTCGTACACATGTAGTAACATTGCCTGGCAGTTTTAAATTCCTTTGTCATTAACTGTGATGTCAAACTCTGAACTGATATGTCACAGATTGAAGATTAGACCAATCACATTGACAGATACCCGATGATGTCACGGTTTCACTGCAAAACGAAGTTTTCAAAAAACACATAGCTATGAAAACGATAATAACACAGTAGGGCTATAGTGATACATTATGGTGGTATTGCACCTTTAGAAAGCATCTGCAATTTGAGTCACTACAGCTACTTAATTATTTCATTGGGCAGTTTGTCAACGAAAAAAATTTAACAGAAGTCACAGCGTATTTTCATAACTTCTGATCAAAAGTACTTTTCATGTTGTATCACACTTTGTATTTCATAACAGCACCACAACAACAAGTTGTGTTACAGCTGTGAAACACATAACAGGAAGCCAGTAAAATACAAGCCTAGGATGTTTAGAAAAAGTTTAAGCAGGAAACCTTACATTTTATAGCTTTGACCTTCAAATGAATCATGTGATAAACAAGAATTTCTGTCTAACAGTTGTGAAAAGTCAGTATATGGCTCAAATTAGTATGCCCTAATACTTCAGTGCACTTGTAAGCCCTCCCTTCCACTCAACTGAAAGTAAAATAGTACCAGTCAATAATTATTGCCATTGACATATTAAAATATATTTGCTAAAGTTGTTATGAACTTTAATAAGGCAATGACTGTTAAGTGTTTATGTCGAGTGTAAGGAAAAATATCAAAATGTAAGCCGATCTAAGTGACTAACTGTCAGAGTGAGTTGAGAGTTGAGGGTACTGAGCGAGTGAGAAATGTTTCGGTATTGTAGAAGTCCAATAACTACCAAGGCTAACTTTGTGCATATCTGTTAGTTTTTGAAATTGACAGACCGTTACAGTTTTTATTTTGTAATATCTCAAGTACATACATCGTTCTGCCTCATCACTCACACCAACATCATAATCTGTATTCCTAAGGCCTCAGGCGTACTTCCACAAGCAATCACCACTACTACAACAGAGGTTGATCGAAACCTGTGCCATTCATCACCTTGTAGCTTGACACTTCTGCCCTTCCTGATGACCCAAACTGCTCATAAATATTTTTCGCCTAATTCTCTGGTCAAGTTTTGGGCAGCAGAATACCACTCATGGGGATAAAGAGGAGGGTCACAAGTACAAAAAGTGCAGAAGTAGTATACTGATTTATCATGGAAACTAGTAATAATTCCTCGGAACTTTTCTGTTGGCACAGGATTTGTTAGTAATACCAAGAATGTGTTGTATGCAATGCAGGAAATATTGACCAGGAAGCAATATTACAATTGGTTTGTTGCAGTTTGATGAATTGCTGGAATAGTGGATATTTTCTATGACTTTGCTTTTAGACATCCATCATGGAAAATTTTATTGATTTATCAAGTCCCCAATCATAGATACTAATTTTTTTGTCAAAACTAAGTTTAGGAAATGTGAGTGTTTTGAAAGTTAACAGAATGTACCTGGAGCTCAGAAGTCTTGCATACATGGGCTTTGCATTAGTGTTGCCAAGAGTCATTTTTGAACATTCGAATCTTCATTGTGAAAATAAATCTTATGAATGATCATCCATTGTCAAGAAGTTTTTTGTGCAAAATGAACCCACAGTCATTAATCACTATTCTACAAGATCTGAGGGACATGATAAAACTATTTGCTAAACTAAAAAACTTTTCTCATTTTTCAGATATGAAGCAGCATTATTAATGACAGGGTAGGTGATTAATTTTATTGGAACTGAATTTCATCTCATGGATTATGCTGAGCTAATGTCATTTTTAACGGTTATACACAGAGAAAAATTGTCAGATTATCATCAATCACATATGGACACTAATCCTAATCAAATACTTATCTCATTTATTATGAAAATAAAAAGGCTACGGGTGGGGGGGAGAAACTTTTCAAAGTCCTGATAAGTAAAGACGAAACAACAGCATGTTATGCAGCTTTTCAAAACCAAAGAATGCTCTTAAGTACTCATAGTCTTTTACATCATTTTACATGTACACTTTTTAAGATCGTTTGAAACAATGACATGTGCCTCCACTTGGAATGGCATTGCTCTGCAACAAAGCCTCCACTTCAATGTGCCTGAGGACTGTGTTTTAAAATTTAATGCTAAACAATTGCATCCTTGCAAAATTCAGAACCCAATAGCGGGCAACTATTTAAGCATTCTGTGTCATGAGATTTCAATTTCTCAATAAGCTTTCTTTATGGGTGAGAGATATACAGGATGTTTATTGTTTGCTGAAAATCTCAGAACTTGATCTGTTGACAAAGATTATACTGACAAAGAATGTATGGGAAAAGGCTTTGCTAGTGATATTATATTGGTGTGACTGATATAACTTCCGATCCATTCTTAAAGAACAATGGAACTTTTGGCTCAAATGGAAATTAAGTTTTAAATTTTAAAAAAAGGAAAAAAAAGACAAAGCAAGTAATTCATGATGCCTTCTTTGACACTTATGATAGTGATGATTGTATTAGGACACAGGGTTAGCCACTGAACTGAATGTTACACCTCGCAAATTCATTAACAAGAAAAGTACCCTCAAAAAAGGGTACTGTATCGATCTTATCATGAACCTGAGGTTATATGGCATGTAATAAAAGGTTTCAATGTCTTAAAGTAGCCATTTCTATGAAATAAGTACCCTTAGAAAATCTCCAAAGCCCCTCCCCTTGTTTCATGAAAATATTACATAGCCAAGGATGTTTAAAAAAAAAAACATCTGTTATGTTAAACTACCTGTTTAGATTAGTTTGTTAATTGCTACATGCATAGTGTACAAGACTACATGTTTTACAGTACTAATAGTGTGTGATGTGAGACCTGAAAAATACCCCCCCCCCCACAAAAAAATCATGAATCTGCCACTGGTTTGCTGTGCCCACTGGAACTTTGCATCACTGCAGCGTAATGCACCAAAGAGATTTTTGCGCAGTTAATTTTGCAAATAGAGCAAAATGAATAAGTGAATTGAATTCGGAAGAGTTTAATTGATATATGCAGGTTTTTAAATTTTTAAAATCGGATGTTTATTAAGGTTTTTAGGCCAAGTTTTGCATTGAAAATGATGTACACAATCTTTGGTGACGTTTTACACGCAAAAAATATTGCCAGAGAGATTCCCTAACCTTGATGAATCGATGTACTGTTAAGTATACTTAAATGTAAGTTTTTTTACAGGTAAAGACATCGATACAAAAAAAGAGGTTGACATGAACAATGCACACTATCACCGAGGCTGGGGAGACCTATTCTGCACTCTGAAGCCATCAAAGACTTTGATGACTTTGTTAAAAGGTCAATTTAAAATTTGAGTGATGTTTTAAATTGGTTCTTTAAAACATGGTGTTTCATCACATTATTCTCTTTCTCTTGCTGTGGCCGCAAGAATTATGATATCTTGAATATATTATGCTGCTCCAACATTTGACAAATTTATCTGGCTCTTACAACTGACTCTGAATTTTGGATATAAAGAAAGTAAGCTCTGAGTAGCCTACAAAAGAATTGAAACAAACATATGTACACTTTATGCAAAGAATTAATTTCTGTGATTTAAAATGCAAAAAGGGCTTTTGTCTGTTTTTCTGTGTATATGCATCAAAGGGTTTCACATTTTCTTGAGACTCACTTCATCAGCGAGAGAAAAGCTGTATGGCTTTTGTTTGAATAATTCCTCAGAACTTGCTGTATTGACACAGGATCTTCTGACAGAAGCTTTGCAAGTACACTCTAAAAAAATTCAGACAAAATTGGTTTTTTAGATTCAAAATGGTTTTTTGAAAAACCAAATTTCAATGCAAAATACCAACATGGATCTTTTTAAAAATCCATGTTGGTTTTGCATTGAAATTTGGTTTTTCAAAAAACCATTTTGAATCTAAAAAAAACAATTTTTTGTCCCGACATTTTTTAGAGTGTAATACTGTAGTGTCAGACATTATTTTTTTCTTGGAAGTCTTATATTAGCAGTAGAACTTACTGAACACAGTAGACCACAATTGAACGGGGAAAAAGCAAGATAGAAAAAAGAACTGATTGTGTTGCCACAAAGAGTCATATTTTTTCTTATACACGGCATGGCTATGTAATGAGAGTATTGCACCGGACGCTTCTGCCATTTGAGTCAGTACAATAACTTAATTATTTCATAATTGGGAAGTTTGTCAATGAGAGTACTTATACATAACTTCTGATCAAAACTACATTGCCAGGTGTATCATCTTTATTATATTAATATTCGCGCAGCGAAACGGCCGTAGGCCGTTGAGCGAAGCGAATTGAGTGCAAGAGAAGACTCAAAAATCTGTGCAGTGATGGTCTCAACATCAACAGTCCACAGTTTGGAATTAGGTCAAGTGGGTCCAGCTTCTTATCAATGATTTAGTTTCGTATTTAACAAAACATAACATATTCATCTTCAAAAGTGTCTTAAAAATTCAATTTTCTCTAGTAATATATCCTGTACCAATAATTTTTATGAAATAGTTAATTATTAGCATTGGCAAGCTAAATCAAATTATTAACATGTTATTCATTTAATTTCAATCAGACAAGAAAACATAACAAAATTAAAGTTACATAATCTTATAAACTGATGATTATGTAACAGTGAACAGATAATCTACATGTAATGTTATTGTTTTTGTATTACTATATATTTATACTATTATGTAATATCAACAATCTAACATAGACTTGACTTTGGCAGCTTTCAGTGCTGTCTGCCTTTTTACTATTTATTTAATATATATTTCTATCTATCAATATATCTATCTATCTGTCAGTCATTATATCTATCTGTCTATCTGTCTATCTATTTATCTCTCTATTTATCGATATATTTATCTATTTATCTATTATATTTTTTGTCTAGTTTATCTTGCTATTCTACATTTTTCTCTGTCTTTCCATGTATCTGTCTTTCTAATTTTCTGAAACAGTTACATAACTCCATTCATACATTGAATATGAAATAAACATGAAAGTTATGGTAAAACTACAAGTCCTACAAAAACTTTTTGAAGTGCTGCGCGAATATCATGGCAGTGCCATTTACATATTAATTATTTTTATGACAGGAAGCTAATGAAATGCAAGTCTAGGATGTCTCGAAAAAAGTGTCATCAGGAAACCTTTCATTTTAAGCTTTAAACTCCAAGGGCGGATTTCACCAAAATAGCTAAGACCAGGTTTAAAGTTAAACCTGGTATTAAGTAGTTTGCTTACCAGGAGGTGCTGCCTCTTTATCATTGAAATTTACAACTCAATAAATTTTTTTAAGCAGATACTCAAACTTCCATGTCCCTGCATTTCCATACCTTCGCAATCCCAAGCCCAGTGGCGTCCCTATGGGGGGGCACGGGGGGGGGACTTTCCAACTCTGGCTAAAATATACTATTAGTATAGTGGGTGCCCCCCCCCCGGAGAATCACGTGCCCCCGCAGGTGGCCCCCCCCGCTTGAGACCCCCCATTTACGCCACTGCCCATGCCCCAACAGACATTGAGGGATGAGTGTGAGCTGACACTCGTAGAGAGTGAGTATCTCCCTCATGAACTTTTTGGTAAAGTAATATCTCAAGTACATACATCTTTCTGCCTCATCACTCACTGCAATATCATGATCTGTATACATAAGGCCTCAGGCATACTTCCACAAGCAATCACCACTACTACAACAGAGGTTGATCGAAACCTGTGCCATTCTTCACCTTGTAGCTTGACACTTCTGCCCTTCCCGATGACCCAAACTAATTCGCTGGTCAAGTTTTGGGAAGCAGAATACCACTCATGGGGATAGAGAGGAGGGTCACTAGTACAAAAAGTGCAAAATTATTCTCATTGCGGAAACTGGTAATTTTCCTCAGAACTTGTTCTATTGACACAGGATATGTTAATAAAAGCTCTGTCCGTGATATTGTATCTTGATGTTCAGTGACCTAAATGGATACAGTGTCGCACATTAATTTAGTTGTGGTAAACCTTTGTAAGGAAAACTTATTCAGCACAATGCAAGCAATATAGACCAGGATTCAATGGTACAATCGATTGGTTGCAGTTTGATGGATAGGTAGATTGGTGGATATTATTCTCATACCTTTGCCTTTTAGACATCCATCATTGAAAACTACACATTGATTTTCATTGATTTATCAATGCTCACATTCATAGATACCAGATCTGTTTCTGTCAAAGCTAAATTAGGGAAATCTGAGTATTTTCAAAGTTGACAGATTGTATCTAAATCCCAGAAGTTTAGCACATGTAGCCAATGCATGGAGTGCCAAGAAGCAGCAGTAAACAATTCGAATCTTCAATTCGAAAATAAATCTTATGATAGTGCATTGTCAAGAGATTTTTTACATCAAATGAACCCATGGACATCAATCACTATTCTACAATATCTGAGCGATATTATAGAAACTATAAGCTTATACTAAAAAACTTTTCTCATTATTCAGATATGAAGCAGCATTATTAATGACAGTTTGGTCATTAATAATATTTAAACTGGATTTTATCCAACAGATTATGCTGAGCTCATGTCATTTTTTTTATCTGTAATACACCAAAAAATAATTATGAGATTATCATCAATCATATATGGACACTAATCCTAATCCACAAGAACCTTAAAAACTAATCTCATTTATTATGGAAAAGAAAACAGTGGGAGGGAGAGGAAACTAATGAAAGGCCCAATAAGTAAGGATGAAAAGATAATTAACAGCATAATATTTTATCTCTTATCATTGTCATTTAGACTAACTTATAATAACACAAATTATACCATTCGACACCTCTGTCAGCCAATCACATTACAGTATTTCAGGGGAATAATTCCCATATTCTTTGTTGTCCAGTTATCCTCTCATGTTTGACTGTTCGAGTGTTTGTCTCAAGGTATAAGCCGGCTATTCACCATGGGATCAGGAATATGTGTTTATCACACCACGGCCTAAAGGCCTCGGGAGATAAATCACATATTCCCTCTCCCGTGGTGAATAACCTTTACTTATTGTTATTCCCATTCATCACATAAATTTATCAGTAATTTTGATGGATCTAAGACGCGATATAATATCCATGTAGTTTACTTTTTAAACAAAGAATACCCGCAAAATATATGCCAATGGTGAAAAAAAGTGCAGAGTTGCAAATGGGAAGCATTTTTGTCCTCGCTAAATTTAGAACCTGTCAGGGACAATTATTCAAACATTCTGTGCCATGAGATTTCAATTTCTTAAGAAGCTTTCTAAATGCATGGGTGTGAGAAATGCAAGATGGCTTTTGTTTGCAGGGAATAACATGCATCCTTTATCTGTTGACAGATATTCTGACGAAGAATGCATGGACACAATACTTTGCAAGTGATATTACATCAGAGCGATACAATGTCAGTTCATGTGTATAGAACATTTAAAACGATTTCATGAAGGTGGTTTTCATCCAGCCAATAATCTAAAAATCATGCTAAAAGTATTTTAGGCTTTCAAAGACTGATTATGAAAGATAACCAGCTAGCACTCTTACTCCAAAATCTACTTTTTTCTGTCACTCTTTCTTTAAAAACGTGCTTTCGATTTATGAGCAAGGGTGTATTGTGAGTTTTTGAAAAAATTTTATCTCTTTAGCCTTTTGAAGGGTGCCCACGGAACATCACATAAAATATTGTAGGAATATAGGAGTGTTTTACCGTAAAATATAGAATGTTTTTGCCTGTAGACTATGAAAAGACAATATAGGAAATATTCAACAGCGAAACCATCGGCAAATCACAGGATTGTCTCCTCCATAAGCCTAGAACTTCATGTCACAAATAAAAATGTGTCTACAAATTTATATATCTGGGGGAGAAAATATGCTTAAGCTTTGTATCGCAGACAAATACATTCAGATGCCAGTGAATTATCTTGAAAACGTGCAAAAGATAGGAATTTATAGGATTTTTTCCTAAATATAGGAACTTATATGAGGCCTAAAAAAATATAGGAATTATAGGATAAAAAGGAGGAGTGGGCACCCTGCTTTTGTAATAATATTGAATGATATTTTGTATGTGTCTCGACTTGGTGCCATTGAGCTGCCGCTGCAAAGTGTTTCTGGAACACTGTAAATTTCGAATTTTGAGTTAGCTTAATTGATTGAGTGAGATGGTTGCACAATTCCTTTGAGCCAAGATAGCTTGTTGTTTGTAAGTTCTAACAGCACAAAGATTATCATAACTCAAAACAACAAGCTATCATGGCTCAAACAAATTATGCAACCTTCTCACTTAAATCATTTGAGCTGACTCAAAATTTCAAATTTTACAGTGAATGAGTTTTGAATGGTGAACATTATTGTCCTGGCAAAATTCACAACTCAATGAAGCACCATTCTCTCAACATTCTGTGCAACGAGGTCTCAATTACTCAAGTGGCTTTCTTAATGGGGTAAGAGAAATGCAGCATGATGTTTGTTTGTTGGCATTCATGGAACTTGATCTGTTGACAAAGAATGTATAGACAAAGGCTTTCCAAGTTGTATTATGTCTGTGTGATTAGTGTTGCACCAGTTCCCGTAATTAGCGCTGTCCTGGGGGCTCCCCCCAGGGCAAGAAGCTCTTGGTTTTGTAAGCAAAATCCTGTTGCCAACGCTGAAATTCGACGAACAATTTCTATAGGCCTTATTTTATGTAGCAGGTACTGAGCATCTGAAACTACTTTCTCTGCCCTATTCACGTCTATCATAATGATGCTGCAATAAAGTTTGTCCCTGAGTGTTTAAACTACCTTCAGTGGCTTTATTGTGACAGTTTAAAACAATTTCTTCTCCAGCCTATTAACCACATCTACACACACGCTCTCCCAGCGTGGATATGGCTGAATCACTGTCAACTTTGAGGGGGGCACTCGCTTTTCAATTCAGTTAGATTTGTTTTCCAGCTTTTCAGGTGCCAGTTTTCCTCTATTAGTGTCAATTTTCATTTAGTGTACTAAAGGGACATCCAGTAAGTTATTTTGGCAATATATACATGATACAATGGACTGTATCAATGATACACCCATATAATTACAGTATTTAATGTATCAGCCTATGGGACTAGGGCCTAGGGGGTCACTTTCTCTTATTTCAAAAAATTGCCCACTGCTAGGTTCAGTTCAAGGTTTCAAGAAGTTTATTTATTTTAAAAACAAACACAAATAATATGACATAGGCCTAATACTTAAATAAACACATGATCAGAGGTAAAATAAACACATGCAATATGAAATTTTCTACCTTTATTTTTTCCAATGAGGATCTCAAGCTCAAAGGAATAGCAGTATTGGTGACAGAATACATGACCGATGGTTATTCTAATGAAGATTGGTTATGTTGATTGGAAGGTACCGATATTTGCAATTACATAGAAAAAGGCTAAGAACTGCTCACTATGTGAATCTGTTGAGTGCAATTTGGTCTATATACATTGGCCAGTACTAGTTGTTCCACAGGTCAGATTGGTAGTGCATGAGGCAGAGAAAGCCACTTAGAAGGTGAAGATTGAATATTAATTCAACTTGCTCTTGAACATGTTCAAGAAAAGAGTTGAAGAAGATAGGAGGAAGATTCATTAAACATGTCTAAATAGAATTGTGCCCAAGCAGCCCAACACTAATTCCCTCTATATAGGCATTTGACGTTTTGAGGCCTTCATTCCATTTAAAATTACCTCATGTTTATGATTTTACTCTGTTATTATTGTATATAAATTAGCAATGCCTTAATTTGTGTGGTTGGTTCAGTTGGGCCACAGTTTGGGCAGCGCATCACTCATCGGTCTCCGATTAGGACATGTCTAGTTTTGGTTCGGTTTCGGTTTTTCCACTGCAGTCGAAACTCGAACTAATGTGCAATCTAACAACCGAGTGTTTAGGTTCTTGTATAATATCTGATTTTATTAAGAAAACGACGAAATAATCAGAAAAATGTCAATCTGTTCACTTTCCCTGAAGCTGTTACTGCACTGAATTTCCAGACCGAAAAACAATTTTGCGGACCGGGCGCTGAACCACAGATTGCAAATCGTGTCGTGCACATTGCGGACCATGTGGATTCGTCTGCAACTGAAACAGCAACCGAAGCGGTTCTTGAGTCGGAAACAACCAAAAGCCGAACCGAACAAAAAAGTATCACATCCGCCCGACAATATATGTGTGATACAATGTACATATCTTCTTGACAGTGTCAGACCGTTCTTTAAATAATAGAAACTTGAAAAATTCCAATGTAAGAATGACAGAAGAATATATATCAAGTAATTCTAATGCCAACTTAAACTCATAATATCACTGTTTGTACTAGGACTCAGCGTTTGTCATAAGAGTGATTAATCGAAATCATGTAATATTCATGTAATTTACACTTGCAAAATGCTGATCACTTTATCAGATTCTATATCAACATCTTTGAAATGAGTAAATGTAGTTGTGCGACAGTATTTAGCACAAATCACGACGCCAAAAAGAGTCAGCTTTAACTTTTAAACTAGAAAGCCAGATTTTAAGCCTGCAGTTTCAATGGATCTCAGCAATAAACAAAAAGAGACAAACAGAAACTAAGACTGGATGCAGATTCACTGACTTGTCAAATGAAAGACTTTAAAGACTGCCTGATAAATTTACTGAGCTGGAGACAAGATATTGGAGGCTGATTCACAAAGATAGAGACAAGAAATTTAAGGCTAACTCAACCAGACCACAAGATTAAAGCTTGACACGAATGGACGTGATGTCACACAACTGTAAAGACTGAGGAAACCCTTTCGTGCAGCCATCAAAGAATTTTCTAACCTTGTTTTAAAAAAAAGGTCAATTTAAAGTTTTGGTTGAAACTCTTTCATGTTATCATGTTGAAGTTGTCCTTATAATTTGTTAGTTTTGGTCTTTACTCCTTGCTCTTGCTTTCACAGGTTCATACCCAAATGATGCCATTGCTGTTGGAGATTCAAACATTTTGTCCTTTTCATATTAAAATATTTGACTCACAATGTCATACATGTAAGATTTACCCTTCAGTTGTGTTCTTCCTTCTCAGGTAGATAACAGGAACCATCAAATTTGTGCACTATGCATGCATGAAAACTCAAGCCTTGTACTTATTGGCTTTGCAATATGTAATGTTCTGTTCCTGACGCTGAGTCACAACTAAATCTAATTGATGCAATTGATGCCGAGGGAATCTGATGGGGTGATCCATCAATCATACTGTACATGAACAAATCCCTTCACCACAGGGAAAGAATATGAGAAATTACATGTATTAGTGATACTGTACATGAGCAAATTAATTAAAGTATGACTACCCGAACAGGAATGAAGAATCGGCCACTGCTTTTCTCTTTCACGCCGTTATCCTCCGCGACCCTCAGAATCACTTCCTATCATTATCTACTTTTAACTACATTTTAATTGGCAATTATGACAATATACTGAACTTTTGCTACACAGGGCTGGAGATCGGATGAAGTTATGATGAGGAGTTAAAGGTAGTTGTAAGGAGACTTCGGGGTGGCGAGAAGAAAGAAGTTTAACGTGGGTTAACAGAGGACTTTGGGCTGAAAATGTTTCACTTTTTATTGGGATGTGCACATTTAAACTTGCCATCAACAGCATGCCAAAATCAAATTATACAATTGTAATGCTATACTTCCTTTCATTTTGTGTTCTTTCTCTCTAAAAAAAACTGATGCAATCCGGGAAACAATCTAGCTCCTCTCGCAGAAGTAATTGAGTCCAGATTAAAAAGGCTCTGAGACAGATGTAATTTATCTATATTTTAAAAAAATAGGGACAAAAAACAGATGAAAAATTTTGCAATATTATAACTCTATACATGTGAAAATATCAAGAGAAATTGATAATTTTGATGCAAATTGTAAAATCTTCAGTACCAACCTCAATGCACTTCATTCAACAGACCGCAATTGTCTGTGCCGTTGTCATTAGAGAAATTTCATTACATGTACACCAACAACATTTTAAAATTTGTCAGTTATTTTTGAGATTGGTTTTTGACGAAATAGGGCAATTCCATGCACTAATCCTGTTGAAGTCGAGATTTCATGTATTCCAGTTGACCAGACCGAATTGATGGCATTCAGAATCATTTGTTTACGAGACAAGAGCTCACTTCAAAGTCACAATCACTTCTTTTATGTCTAGACATTGAAGAAATCAGGTATCAGCATAATATGATACCCTTCACAGGCAGAGATTGCATTCATTTCTATCACATGAGGGTAAAATGGTTTTACTGTACAAATGTATGTCATTAGCCTACTTCATTTAAGAGGCTGCTTCAAAGTGGCTGTGCGTATTGATGAGCCCTATTGTCTATGATTGCTAATGAAAGCTGGCAGGAATAGCTTGTGTCCTCTTCACTATGGCAAAACCAGATAAGTGTAACTGAGTAAGCTAGTGTCGAACTTAAGTCCAGGCGACCCAACTAGAGCTGAAGCTGAACTGAGCTGAGGCTCTTAATAATAGCCAAAGTTATATAAGAGGTAGAGAAAACAATGTCATAGATTTTTGACCAGACGCCAGTTGGTTGATGTCACTTGAGATGCTATCAGTTACTATTGAGTGACTAACCCCGATATAACCTCACAAAATTGTGGCTAACCCTCAGATAATTGTAACATTCATATGATTAATCGGAATGGCTACCATAGTTATTGCTTAGCTAGTTATTAAGCATAAAAGTGATGAATGTTGTGCACTAATGTGCAGTTAATCAATTTGTTTCATCCTTTCCATTATCAATATTTAATTCCTTCATTTGTTTTCATCACTTCTTGAATTCACATATTTTTTTATTTAATCTTGATCTCTGCTTCTAGAGATTAGTGTCTTGGATGATTGATGGTAATCTGGCATGAATATTTTCCATTATATTATATATAAAAATTATTTGAGCTCAGCATAATCTGTGGGACATATGACAGCCTCAAAATGATTTATTACTTTCTACTAGTTTTTAATACTGCTTCATTCTGGGGAAAACAGAATTAAAAATTTTATAGCATTTTGTTATCATAAATTTTTCCCCAAATTGTACATGTTTTATTACTTTACTTCTAATTAATCATCTTTATCATGAATGAATCAGAAAAAGATATAATGCCAACAAAAATCAACTAAAGCAGCTCTGGTTCGAACATTTACCCATCGATTTTGAACGTATACCTCAAATTGGCTGAGACTAATACAGTCATCAATTTGAAAAGGATACAAGCTATTGCTGCTGATTTTCATTAGCAACCAAAGACAATAGAGCTTGTTAATACTTTACGGTCGGTGTAGTTACTATGAAGTAGCCTCTTCAATGAAGTAGGCTAATGATGTACACTGAAAAAATGTTGCCATCATTTGATAGTAATCAATGCAATATCTGCCAGAAAAGGACGTTATGTCTAATGCCTGATTTTCATTGTCTAGACAGAAAAGTACTAACTCTGACTTTGAAGTGAGCTCTTGAATCAGTGAAGAAAATGATACAGAGTGACATCAATTCAGTCTGGTCAACTGGAATACATGCAATCACCACTTCAAGAGGATTAGTACTCAGATATATCCTATTTAATCAGGGACCAATTTCTGGAAAGGCAGACAAAAATATTGTTGGTGTAATGACATTCTTAAATTGAGTTGGCACATGCCATTTATGGTGACTCTATAAAGGTCCACCTTAACTTTAAATTGACCTTTTAGTGATGTTAGCAAAGTATTTGCTGGTTGCACGAATGGGTTTCCTTAGTTTTTGGAAGTTTTGTGACGGTAAATGTGACCTCATGAAGCTATATTCCTACTCTCTCTTCGTGAATACAGCTTCAAATATCTTGTCTCTATCAATCTCAATCAGCCTCAAATATCTTGTCTCTATCTTCCTATCTTCTTGAATCAGCTTCAAATGTCTTGTCTCTGGCTCAGTCAGTTGGTTAGTTATTTAGAAATTTGATCAGTCAGAGAGTTTGCATCTTGTCCTACATTGTACTTTTTGTTGTCTGTTCTTGTTTATCACTTGGGTCCTATGAAATTTCAGGCTTTCTTCTTTGTTGACTTGGTGATATATGACTTGCTCTTTTACATCGCATACCAAAAAAAGTAGAATGTTGCAATTGTCTCCCTGATTTTTGAGTTCCAAACTTTAAAAAAAAAAATGGTCAGAAACAGAAATAAATAATGATCATCTTTGAAAGACTCAATGCCAAGCAGTCTGAAGCCAAATTGAAGTGCAGTAGAATTGAATTATTTTCCATTGCTGCATCATTAGTGCTACACTTTGATCTTTTTTTTCCTAACATTTTCTCCTAGCTTGAGCGTTTATTTCTCCGGGTCCAAATGGTCGCTAAAATAGTGACCCTCTAGAGGTAACTGAACATTATTTGATCATATCGTCAGTGACGTCTCACTCTGGCCTACCTGTTGAACTTCACAGAAATTTAATCGGGGTATTTATGAAGGGGCTGTGATCAGATTTTTAGCTTGTGGCAGTTCCCTGCTGATGAAATATGATATCAATGATCATCTGTTTGAGTCTTCCTCTGCTTGACTGAATATCATATTTTCCCAGTCCAGCCTATTAATAATTTCTTCGATCTGCTTATAATTAAGTTTGTACAGTGGTACCTGTGTTGTAAGACCCCCTGGTGTAAGACCGACTTGCCTTATGTGACTACCTTCCTCACACACTAAGTAGTATTTTTAGTACATTTCACACCCCGAGGAGAGACCGCACCCCCAGGAGAGACCTCACCCCCACGAGAGACCACTTCATGACTCCAGCCTTATAACACAGGGACCTCCGTATTTCCCTCTTTATTTTCCCTCTTTTGGTTGCATAGATAGTCCAGAGAAATTAGGGAAGGAATATTGCAAAGGTACTTATAATTTAGGATGTCAATCTGATACTTCTTGCAAAGCTTTGGCAAACAGATTCTTTGTCGACAGATCCCTTGCCAACTGATCAGGTGCAAAGATGCCAGGCAAACAATCGCCATCCTGGTGTTTCCTCACCCATAAATACATATGTAAACTCAGATCTCCAGAAATAGATACCTCATTGAAAGAGTCTCAATGGAAAAGAAAGTATGCAACACAGCACATACCAAAGCTATAGAAAGGGTATTTCTGTACTGGGTTCTGAATGGTCTTTCCTGTTTATTGTTCATCAAATGCCACCAATAACTCAGTCTTTGGACGCATCACAGCAGCAATTTGACCACTAACCATAGCTGACAAATATTCCTTAGAATATTTACTATGTATAACATATATTTTATTGTATCAATTTAACATGCGTGGTTACAATGTAATAAAGCTTTATTTATTATTTATTTATTTATTGAGTCAGCTCAAACAATTCTACTATGTTGTTTTGAAGTTAGATTTCATACCACATGGATATAATATATGTATCCTTTAAGCTATGCATTCATCCAACTACAAATGGCCTATGTACCCAAGATGAAAATACATTTTCTCTGTACACTTTTTGTAAAGTCATCTCCCCCCCCCCTTCAGGCAGAGCACTGATATTCTGTCTGATGAGAACTTGTAAGTAGAGTTACGTAAAAATATTTATGAGCCATTACAGTCAACAGGGAGGCTACAAGTGTAAGGCCTATGGCACAGCTTTCGATCTACCTCTGCTGTAGAAGTGTTGATTGCTTATTGAAGTTAGCCTGAGGATTCCTGAATACGGCCAGATGCTGATCATAGATTGAGGTCAGGATATATGTAGTCCTAGTCAAAGCACATCAAACTTATGTCAAAAGCACTTATTGACAATGTGACAATGTGTTTGTGTCATGTTTGTGATCTTTTTTATAGCAATGAAAATTTGAATTATACTGTTTTGTTTCAAACTAATTTTCAGTCTTTGAATCCATGTGATATCATCTGTAATGCTCTAAAAATGGAGTGGACACATAGCAAGGTTAATAACCCCTGTGTTCGTCAGCTATTGTAGTTGGAAACTCATGTGGTATAATTCAAACATAATTTTAAGTATGAGGACAATATTTGTGCTTAAACAGTACATAAAGCACAAAATAAATGATCATTTTTGGGCAAAAATCCAACTGGTAAATGAATAGATATAATTATGCATGTGCATACTTCTCGTACTGCTGAATGAAACTTAATAATGTTCTGAATTATCATGCCATACTTAAGGCTAAGCTACTCAATAGTATCATACTGAAAAACTCCAGTCTGAAGACTTATTTGACTGACTAACAATTATTTTAATACACTTTTTTGTAAATATATGCCAGTTTACATATTGCATGGCAGCCTCCGTTTGGCCTATATCACCTTTACCAGCCATGGCGGCTTGGTCAAAGCCTCAAACTGTCAAGCTCATAGATCCTAACACAAGGATAACAAAAATGTCATTCATACATGTATTTTGAAAGAGACAGACATCACTACAGTATAAGTATCAGATAAACTGTAAAATCAATGTCCGATTTTGTAATTGGAGCATGGATTGGAGGCCAGTGTGCCCTTCTACCAATACTACCACTGTCCAGTTATCCATGTATATCATATTTCTGTCAACTACCTGTCCATTTATATTTTCAAATATCAGAAAATGTATCCATCTTTTTTTTAAATGCCTACATGCAGTTCTGCTTATATCACCTTAATCATTTGAGTTTAAAATGTCTATCTTTCCTATACTCCAAATGAAATTTGAAATGTTCCTGGTCCTCAACAAATTATTACATCCCATTTAAAATTTTGCAACTCATAAATGGTAATTTAACTCAGGAAATCTGCTGGAACTTTAATCTCACATGATTCCTTTAACCGCCAAATTTTGATTTCTTTCTTCTAAAATGTCTTTAAGATTTCCAGGTGGTTTGAGTTTATTGTTTACCAGAAGTCTGAATTCAACGGGTCTTCAACAATATGATGAAGTATTATTCAAGCTGGATATTTATACAATAACATTTTTTTGGAGGGCATTATGGGGTATTAATCAGTTATGGCCAGAGGGCAGAAATCATTAACTTAATGCACGAGCCGCTAGGCGAGGGCATTAAATGATTTCTGCCCGAGGGCCATAACTGATTAATACCCCATAATGCCCGACAAGTAAAATGTTATTATCATTATTATATACTTTTTAAAAATTGTTTTTCAACTTCCCGAATTTTTATGAAGTACACTGCCATGGCTTTTCTTCCCCAAACCCCTGCAGATTTATAAAAACTGGCATTATCATGTAGTGATTAGATAAAATCATGAAAAACCGTTAAACGAAGCTGTGATGGATAAATCTAGCCTAAAACTTACATTTTTAGTCAATTTTGTCACTTTTCGCGCTGCGTTTTTCGATCTGACGCTGTTATATTTGCAGATAGAGCAAATCTAGGGCTTTTTCTGTTATCTGTGACTCACTGCAGTGTTTGTAGGTTTTTGAATTTTGCAAATCGGACCATTTTTCACTGATTTCTAGCCAAATCTGACAATGTCTGACAGAATTTTTTATTCCTCATGTCAACAACGTCACCATGACGTCACGTCTGGTGACGTCATGATGCTTATAATACACAGAGGGGACCACTTGCCCATGTGTTAATCACATTATGGCCCCCATGTGTTAACCACATTATGGCCCTCCATGAATTATGCCATATGAAGGCCCTGAAAAAAACAGTTAACGGCCTATTTAATGCATGGGCAAGTATATAATAAGTTGCATTATAAGTGCAAAATAACTTTGATTATTAAGTTATAGGATTTGACTTGTATCATCTTCTTATGATTGCCAAAATATGCCCACACAAAATGGTAAAATGGCATGAAAATGATTATCATTATAGTCACTCTTGAGAGTAATATTACTATGTGCTATAGAAATAGCAGTTAGTGTCTACATCCTTTAAGCGAGGTCATCTGATCACATGCTCCCTTTCATTTAAAAAATATATATGCAATATTCAACTGTATCATTCAAAATATATAATCATTTTCCTGTAGTTGTCTCAGGTCTGTTTTATGCTTCATTAATATCCAATAAATGTGGATTTCTCACAACCTTCCCCACTTTTAATGTGTTCCCTTTCCGCCTGAGGGTATATTATTATATTATTGTAAACTATTGATTCATAAATGGGAAACATGTGTACTGACCATTACTGGGCGTATCATCAACATGCCCATCTCTCTATTGCATGCTCTCATTCTTTGTTCACTTCCAATCTATGGGAAACTTACTAGTACTAGTTATAGCCTGATACTTCTGGCCTCCTCTTGACCCAAATTGCTCATAAATATTTTTGCATAACTCTCTCTTTGAGCTAGGGGAGGCACAATATCAAGAGAATGGAAATCACTTGTACAAGAATTGGAGAGAATATATATCTCATCATTGACATATTTTCCATTTGTTGTTGGATGCATAGATGGCTGGAATGGCATGCAGTCTTTATTTTTCAGTGAAGTATTTATTTTTAGATTAACTAGGAATTAAGTCTCAGATCTTTTAACCTGAAGTTTCAAAGGATCTCAGCGGAGACAAACAAAAAAACAAGACTGGATGCAGATTCACTGACTTGTCAAATTAAAGACTTAAAACACTGCTTGACAAATTTACTGAGCTGCAGAGACAAGATATCTGAGGCTGATTCACAAAGATAGAGACAAGAAATTTAAGGCTAACTCAACTAGACCTCAAGATTAGACTTGACATGAATGGACTTGATGTCACACAACTGCAAAGACTGAGGAAACCCATTCGTGCAGCCATCAAAGACTTTGTTAAAAGGTCAATCAAAAGTTCAGGTTGAAACTTTTTAGAGTTAGCACGTTTGTGTTGTCTCTCCAATTCGTTAGCTTTGATCTTTACTCTTTACTCTTGCTTTCACAAGTTCACATCCAAAATCATGCCATTGGTGTTGGAGATTCAAACATTTTGTCCTTTTCATATTAAAATATTTGATCACAATGTAAGATCTACCGATAACTTCAGTTGTGTTCTTCATTCTCAGATAAATAACAGACACCATCAAATTTTTCCATTATGCATACATGAACACTCAAGACTTGTACTTATTGGCTCAGCAGTATACAATGTCATGTTCCTGATGCTGTGTCTCAACTATAGCTCTAATTGATGCAGTGTGGCTGAGAGAATTTGACAGGATGATCCATCAGTCATCCAGTACTAGGGTGGGCTGAAAAAAACTTTTTTCTGAATTTCAATATGCCAGTGGTATAGAAAGTTGGCTATGGCCAAAAAACGAAAATTGGTGCAAAAAAAATTTTGTGGGACGCGATTTGTGCCGGGCCACTCCGGCTTTTATGAAAATGTATATTTTCAGCCATTTCGCATGCTTTTTTAGACCTTTTTTTGGCCTGAATCAGCTTGATTGGTTTCAGAAGGCTCAATGGAGTACTTAAATCTTCTTTGAAGGCCATTTTGGATATAAAACACCATAAACAGGTTGCTTATATTAAAGATATAGCCATTTCTGGGTAAAAGTTGGGAATAAGAATTTGGCTTTTTTTGCTAAAAATTGCCAGAAAAAATTGAAAATATCGGAATTG
The DNA here is from genome assembly GCA_026936325.1 of Platynereis dumerilii. Classification (NCBI taxonomy): domain Eukaryota; kingdom Metazoa; phylum Annelida; class Polychaeta; order Phyllodocida; family Nereididae; genus Platynereis; species Platynereis dumerilii. The sequence goes on along the minus strand of JAPTHN010000013.1, from coordinate 2,075,949 downwards.
ACCGCAAAAAAATTATTCTAAGTGAATTCTCTTTACCCCAAGTCATCCCCAATGCCCTAAAAAAATATTTCCAGCGTATTTTCTGCATCAATTTGTGGTTTTAGTTTCCAGAATAGCGGCTATTCCGTAAAGTCAGATTTACAGATTTGACACTTTAGCAGCTTGTGTGGCCCTACCATTACACCTCAGTTATTTCATTGTTAAATTGGAATGAGGCCAGGTAATAGAGGTATCAGACAAGCCATCAACCAAAGCTCCAAGTGCAATAGGAGCTGAGCTACAAGGCGAAATGTCATTGTGTCGGACGTACTCACATGATGTACGTCCGACACAATGACATTTTGCCTTGTAGCTCAGCTCCTATTGCACTTGGAGCTTTGGTTGATGGCTTGTCTGATACCTCTATTACCTGGCCTCATCCCAATTTAACAACAAAATAACTGAGGTGTAATGGTAGGGCCACACAAGCTGCTAAAGTGTCAAATCTGTAAATCTGACTTTACGGAATAGCCGCTATTCTGGAAACTAAAACCACAAATTGATGCAGAATATACGCTGGAAATGTTTTTTTAGGGCATTGGGGATGATTCGGGGTAATTAGAATTCACTTAGAATAATTTTTTTTGCGGTCAATTCCGACATTTTCAATTTTTTCTGGCAATTTTTAGCAAAAAAAGCCAAATTCTTATTCCCAACTTTTACCAGAAATGGCTATATCTTTAATATAAGCAACCTGTTTATGGTGTTTTATATCCAAAATGGCCTTCAAAGAAGATTTAAGTACTCCATTGAGCCTTCTGAAACCAATCAAGCTGATACAGGCCAAAAAAAAGTCTAAAAAAGCATGCGAAATGGCTGAAAATATACATTTTTATAAAAGCCGGAGTGGCCCGGCACAAATCGCGTCCCACAAAAAATTTTTTGCACCAAATTTTATTTTTTGGCTATAGCCAACTTTCTATACCACTGGCATATGGAAATTCAGAAAAAAGTTTTTTTCAGCCCACCCTAATCCAGTACATGATCTAACCCCTTTACCACAGAGAAAGGAGATGGGAAATTACAAGTATCAGGTATACTGTACAATCAAATTAAAGTATGACTACCCCAGTAGGAATGAATAAGTAGCCACAGCTTGTCTCTTTTACACCATTCTCCTCCGGGACCTTCAGAATCAAAATCATGCCAAAATCTTATTGTATACAATTGTAATGCCATCCCTTTTTTCATTTTGTGTTCGTTTCTTTCAAATAAAAACTGATGCAATCAGGTAAACAATCTGACATCCTCTCTCAGAAGTAATTGAGTCCAGATTAAAAAGGCTCTGAGACAGACATAATTTATCTAGGTTTTCAAAGGAATCGGGACAAAAACAGATGAAATTGCACGTATGATAACTCTATACATGTGAAAATATCAAGAGAAATTAATAATTTTGCTGCAAATCGCAAGATCTTCATTACCAACCTCAATGCACTTCATTCATCAGACCACAATGGTCTGTGCCATTGTCATTCGAGAAATTTCATTACACCAGTAACATTTTTTGTCACTCTTTTTTTAGATTGGTTTCTAACGTAATAGGGTAAACCTATGTACTAATCCTCTTGAAGTGGTGATTGCATGTATTCCAATTGACCAGACAGAATTGATGTCATTCAGAATCATTGGTTTACGAGACAAGAGCTCCCTTCAAAGTCACAGTCACTTCTTTTATGTCTAGACATTGATGAAATCAGGTATCAGCATAATATGATACCCATCGCAGACAGAGATTTGATTCATTTCTATCAAATGAGGGCAAAGTGGTTTCACAGTATGTCATTAGCCTACTTCATTTAAGAGGCTGCGTCAAAGTGTCTGTGAGTATATATGAGTCCTATTGTCTCTGATAGCTAATGAAAGCTGGCAGGAATAGCTTGTGTCCTCTTCACTGCGGCAAAACCAGAGGGTAACTGAGTAAGCTAGTGTGAGTAGTGTCAAACTTAAGTCCAGATGACACAACCACGGCCGAAGCCGAACTGAGCTGAGGCTCTTGATAATGACCAAAGAGATGCAAGAGGCAAAAAAAAAACAATGTGATAGATTTTAAATCAGATGCCAGTTTATGTCACTTGAGATGCTATCAGTTAATATTCAGTGACTAACATCGACATTACCTCACATAATTTCTGACTAACCCTCTGATAATTGTAACATTCATATAATTAATCGCAATAGATATGATAGTTACTGCTTAGCTAGTAATTAAGCATAATATTTATGAATGTTATGCAGTTAATCATTTTGTTTCATCCTTTCCAATATCCATATTAAGGCATTCATTAGTTTTCATAACTTTGTGAATTCACATATTTTTTGATAATCTCCATCTCTGCTTCTAGAGATTAGTGTCTCATGTGATTGATGCTAATCATTGTATGGCAAACATAAATGATATCAGCTCAGCATAATCTGTGCGACATAATACAGCCTCAAAATGATTAATTACTTTCTAGCTCATTAATAATACTGCTTCATTTAGTGGAAAAAAATCAGAATTTAAGATTTTATTGCATTTTGTTATCATACTTGTTTGCCCAAATTTTAAAACATGTTTTATTACTTTACAATTACTTCTAATTAATCATCTTTATCATGGATGATCAGAAAAAGATATGTTGCTAATACAAATCTGCTAAAGCAGCTCTGATTCAAATATTTACCTATCGATTTTGAACGTACAGTACAACCATCATAAAATGGCTCGTCAGTTTTGATCGACACTTATCTATTGATCTGTAGTGATCCATACCGATCTTGGTTGATACAGAGTGATCGATCTGGAGTGATCTGATGTGATTTGTATCTATTAATCAAAATAAATATTAATAAATGTACTTTTCTGTACCAAATAACTTCTGGATAGGTTTCCTTAATCATCACGTTCAATTGTTAGATGGATTTTATCTGTTTCGACTTATAATCCTAAATAATTGACATGATTGATTTTCACTGAAGGTGGATTAGTAGATCACTATAGATAGAGTTATATCATCTCAGATCACTACAGATCACTCTTCATCCGGACCGCTCTGGATCACAACGGATCACTATGTTGAGCCATTTTAAGATGGTTGTACTGTATACCTCCAATTGGCTGAGACTGATAAGTCATCGATTTGAAAAGGACACAAGCTATTGCTACTGGCTTTTACAAGCGACCAAAGACAATAGAGCTTGTTAATACTTTATTGTCTGTCTAGTTACTTTGAAGTAGCCTCTTCCATGAAGTAGGCTAATGATGTAAACTGAACATTTTGCCATCATTTGATAATAATCAATGCAATCTCTTCCCGAATAGGATGTTATGTCTTATGCCTGATTTTTATTGTCTAGACAGAAAAGAACTGACCGTGACTTTTAACTGAGCTCTTGATTCGGTAAAGCAAATGATACTGAGTGACATCAATTCACTCTGGTCAGCTGGCATACATGCAATCACCACCTCAAGAGGATTAGTTCATAGATTTGCCTTGTTTCATCAGGGTCAATTTCTTAAGGGCTGACAAAAATATTGTTGGTGTAATGACAATTTTGGAATGAAAAGACACACGCCATTTATGACAAGTCTGTAAAGTTCAACCTTAACTTTAAATTGACCTTTTACCGAGGTTGGCGAAGTATGTGCTGGTTGCACGAATGGGTTTCCTTATTTTTTGTAGTTTTGTGACGGTAAATGTGACCTCGTGAAGTTATATTCCTAATCTATTTTGGTGAATCAGCTTCAAATTTCTTGTCTTTTTCAATCAGCCTTAAATTTCTTGTCTCTGTCTTCCTGTCTTCTTGAATCAGCTTAAAATGTCTTGTCTCTGGCTCAACCATTTGGTCAGTATCTTGTCCTCCTTTTTGTTGTATGTTCTTGTTTATCACTTGAGTCCTATGAAATTTCAGGCTTACGTCTTTGTTGACTTTGTGATATGTGACTAACTCCTTTACAATGTATACCAAAAAAAGCTGAATGATGAAATTGTCTCCCTGATTTTTGAGTTCCAAACTTTAAAAAAGTAGAAACAGAAATGAATAATTATCGTTTGAAAAAATCAATGCCAAGTAGTCTGAAGCCAAATTGAAGTGCAGTAGAATCGAATTATTTTCCATTGCTGCATCATAAGTGCTACACAGTAAAAAAAAGTTGATACCTTATATAAATTTATGTCTTAAGTTATACTCGATCATACTGAACCATATATTGTAAGTTTTTATAATACAATGACAGAATGTGACTCTATATATTGAGAAGCATGACATTCAATCAATCAGAAGCCACTGAGTGATGAACTCACAACTCACCAAAATACAGGTTATTTCATGGCTTTGATCTTTATTTTCCTTACATTTTCACCTAGCTTGACCCTTTATTTCTCCAGGTCCAAATGGTCGTTATTTGATCATATTGTAAGTTCCGTCTCACTCCGGCCTACCTGTTGAACTTCAAAGAAATTGTCCAGTCTATTAATGTTTTCCCTCTGCATCTAATAAAGTTTGTATTTCCTTCTTCATTTTCCCTCTGGTGGTTACATAGATAGACTAGAGAAAATTGTTGTATTAGGGAAGGAATGTTGCACACTCAATTTGATATTTCTTGCTAAGCTTTGGTAAAAAGATTCTTTCTTGAAAGATCCTTCGTCATGATCAGGTTCAAAGATGCCAGGCAAACAAAAGCCATCCTGGAGTTTCCTCACCCGAAAGTACAAATACGCTCAGAACTCCAGAAATAGATACCTCACTGAATGAGACTCAATGGAACAGAAAAAAATGCAACACAACATGTACCAAAGCTATTGAAAGGGTGGTTCTGTACTGGGTTCTGAATGGTCTTTCATGTTTATTGGTCATCAAATGCCAACAATAGCTCAGCGTCACAGCAACAACTTGGCTACAAACCATAGCTGACAAATATTGTTTGGATACATTGAGTCAGCTCAAAAACGCGTACTATGTTGTTTGAAGTTAGACTTCATACTACATGTACATGTATATCTTCCCAGCCAATGCATTCATCCAACTACAAATGGCCAATGTACCCAAGGTGAAAGTATATTTTCTGTCCACACTTTGTGTAAAGTTATCTCCCCCCTTCAGGCAGACCACTGATAATCTGTCTCACGAGAACTTGACTATAGAGTTATGCAAAAATATTTATGAGACATTTGGGTCAACAGGGAGGCTAAAAGTGTCAGGCCAAAAGGTGAAGAATTGCACAGGTTTCGATCGGTCTCTGCTGTAGATGTTGATTGCTTATTGAAGTTAGCCTGAGGCTTCCTGAGTACAGCCGATGCTGATCATAGATTGAGGTCAGGATTCATGTAGTCCAAGTCAAAGCACATCAAACTTATTTCAACAACACTAATTGACAATGTGACAATGAGTTTGTGTCATGTTTGTGTTTTTTTTTGTCGCAATGAAAATTTGAGTACTGTTTTGTTTCAAACTAATTTTCAGTCTTTGAATCCATGTTATATCATCTGTAATGCTCTAAAAATGGAGTGGACACATAGCAAGGTTAATGACCCCTGTGTTTGTCAGCAATTGTAGTTGGAAACTCATATGGTATAATTCAAACATAATTTCAACTGCGAGGACAATATTTGTGCTTAAACAGTACATAAATCACAAAATAAATGATCATTTTGGGCACAAATCCTAATGGTAAATGAATAGACATATGCATGCGCTAACTTCTCGTACTGCTGAGTGAAACTTCAAAATGTTCTGAATTATCATGCCATACTTAAGGCTAAGCTACTCATTAGTATCACATTGAAAAACCGCAGTCTGGAGACTAATTTGACTGACTAACAATTATTTTGATACACAGTTTTTAAACATATATGCCAGTTTACATATTGCATGTCTGCATATTTTTGGTCTATATCACCTTTACCACCCATGGCAGCTTGGTCAAAGCCTCAAAGTCTCAAGCTCATAGATCCTAGCTCAAGGATAAACAAAACGTACTTCATACATGTATTTTGAAAGAGTATTAGTATTAGATAAACTATAAATGTCCCATTTTTTTTATTGGAGCATGGATTTAAGGCCAGTGTGCCCTTGTACCCATACTACCACTCTTCAGTTATCCATGTATATCTTCCTGCCAACCTTTTATTCTTTCTACTTGTCTAATAAGTGTCTATATATATTTGAAAATATCAGAGATCTATATGTCTTTTTTCTAATGCTTACATGCAGTTTTGTATATCATCTCAATCACTTTAGTTTAAAATGTCTATCTTTCCTGGTCCTCAACAACATTATTAGCATACCACTTAAATTTATGCAACTCATAACTGGTAATTTAATATCAGACTCAGGAAATCTGCTGGGACTTTAATCTCACATGATTCCTTTAACCGCCAAATTTTGATTTGTTTCTTCTAAAATGTCTTAACGATTTTCAGATGGTTTGAGTTTACCGTTCACCAGAAGTCTGAATTCAATGGATCTTCTACGATATGATAGAGTAGTTATTTCATGCTGGATATGTGGAATTATAAGTGCAAAACACCTTTGATTATTAAGTTACAGGATATATGATCATCTTCTTATGATTGCCAAAATATGCCAATGCAAAATGGTAAAATGGCATGAAAATGATTATCATAATATATTCACTCTTGAAAGTAATAATATTATATGCTATGAAAATAGCACTATCCTAAACTCAGCCAATGATCAGAAACCATATTCAGGAAGTCTAAGGCTAACTTCAATAAGCAATCAACACTTTAAGACAGAGGTTGATTGAACCCTGTGCCATCATTCTAACATTCAAACTAAACCTCAGCTGACATGGCCTGACTGTTGTGCACAGTAAACGTCTCCCCCAGGCACCTCACTCGCCCAAAGTATCCACCTATCCCTCTTTTTCTATCATGTCCTCCTGATGAGACCAATCAACCTCCTGACTACTCCCTTATTCATCCTTTCGACTACACCTCTCACCCAAATCCAGGATTGCATGAATCTGTCATGACAAGTCATCAAAAAACCTTACAAATTCTTTTCTCCTACTTTCAATTTTCCAACTACAGCAGTAATACTTTCTACACCTCTAAACCGCTATCAAACGTATATTATTGTCCCAAATTCACATGCTTACATGCAACTTCATTTTTAAACTATTTACTACGAAACTAAACAAAGCTACCTACCTGCCCCCTGCTGGAAATGCACACATTCACATCTGCCATGACAAGTCACAAATTCAAATCTGTGTGACAGCTCATCACATCAAACAGTCAAACCTTTTCAGTTCCCTACAGTTGTATTAGAAAGGATACCTTTCACATTTCCTACCATAGGCCTACCTTATACTCTTATCATTACCTCTTTACACATGCTGCCATTTACGTGATGTATGCTGTCAATGGGTTTTTCTAGTTCTTTACATTATACTAGTTCTAGCCTGACACTTCTGGCCTCCTCTTGACCAAAATTGCTCATAAATATTTTTGTATAATTCTCTGTTCGAGCTAGAGGAGGCAAAATATCAGTAGTCAGGATGGGAAGAGAGTACACGCAGTTGAGAGGGAGAATGATTATATATTTCAACATTAAAACATTTTCCATTTGTTGTTGGATGCATTCATAGCTGGAATGTATTAATGATATATATAGTGAAGTCTTATTTTTCAATTAACTAGGAATTAAGTCGCAGAACTTTTAACCTGAAGTTTCAAAGGATCTCAGTGATAAACAAGAATAAAACAAAAAAGCAAGACTGGATGCAGATTCACTGACTTGTCAAATTTTTAAAAAGGCTTAAAAGACTGCTTGACAAATTTACTGAGCTGCAGAGACAAGATATCTCTAAGGCTGATTCGCAAAGATAGAGACAAGAAATTTAAGGCTAATGGCTAGTTCTCACGGAGACGTAACAGAGGGTTCTTGTCGCGTCGCTTCTTGCTTTCCAGGAAAGAGGGAGGTTTTTTACCTACATTCAACAATTCGGCGACGATATTTTCGTCTACGGCGCTTCTTAAACTTCCTCGCCAAAAGTTCCTAGAAGTCACATGACCTTATAGTGAAGCAAGAACTTGCTTCACGAAAGATTCAACCTGTTGAATCTTTACGAAGGAAGAAGCCACGATGCAAAAGACCTGAAAGACCCCCAAAATGATTGGGCGAAGTTAGAGACAGCTTGGGCGAAGTTAGAGGCAGGTTGGGCGAAGTTAGAGACAGGTTGAGCGAGGCTACTTATCATTGAGTCAATGGAACTTCGGCGAAAAAAGACAACAACTCGCCGACACAAACAGGCTGTTGAAACGCCGAAACAGCTACTTGCTTGGCCGTAACAGGTATTTGCTTGGGCGTAATTGAACATTAGGACGAAGTAAGAGGATGCTAGGGCGAAGAAAGAGCATGCTAGGGCAAAGAAAGAGACTCCTTGGGCGAATCTAGTTTAACATTGAAGCAATGGAACTGCGTCGAGGCTCCTGACAACTCGCCGACACAAGTCTCTTCTTGCCTCGTCCGTAATTACGAGCGATTCGGCGTAAAAAACGAGTGCCTCGTCGTCCTAGGATCAATCTACGACGATGAATAATCTTTAATTGATTATATAATTGTCCAAAAATGGCTTGAAACGCCGAAATTTGGCGAAAATGAAGTTCCTGGCACCTCTACAACTTCGCCGTCACTTAACCACTCTCGTGAGACACTGGCATAACTCAGCCAGACCACAAGATTAGACTTAATATGAATGGACGTGATGTCACACAACTGTAAAGACTGGGGAAACCTATTCGTGCAGCCATCAAAGACTCTGCTAACCTTGTTAAAAGGTCAATTTAAAGTTTAGAAGGAAACTCTTACGACTATAACGTTTGAGTTGACTCTCCAATTCATTAGTTTTGGTCTTTACTCCTTACTCTTGCTGGGATAGCCTACTGTGCCATCCAAATTAAAGTATGACTACCCCAGCAGGAATGAAGAATCGGCCACTGCTTTTCCTTCTCACATCATTCTCCTGCGGAACCTTCAGAATCACTGTGTACCTTTATCTACTTTAACTGCCTGTTGAATTGTCAATTATAGCAACATATAGCCAGCTTTCACTACGCAGGGCTGAAGATGGAGTGAAGTTATTCAGGTAGTTGTAAGGAGACTCTGGGTTGGTGAGAAGAAGTTCAAAGTGGGTAAACAGACGACTTTTGGAGGAAATTTTTCTTCGTGTTTATACATGTATGTTCGTGTTGCTCATTTACTCCTGCCATCAAAATCATGCCAAACTCTAATTGTATACATGTACAATCGCAATGCTATCCCTTTTATCATTTTGTGTGTTTCTTTCAAAGTAAAAATTGATGCAATCATGTAAACAATCTGACATCCTCTCTCAGAAGTAATTTAGTCCAGATTAAAAACGCTCTGAGACAGATGTAATTTATCTACATTAAAAAGAAAGAATAGGGACAATTCGAGAAATTTCATTACACCAACAAAATTCTTTTGTCGGTCCTTTTTGAGATTGGTTTATAACGAAATAGGGCAAATCTATGTACTGATCCTGTTGAAGTGGAGAGTGCATGTATTCCAGTTGACCAGACTGAATTGATGTCATTCAGAATCATTTGTTTACGAGACACGAGCTCACTTCAAAGTCACAATCACTTCTTTTACGTCTAGACAATGATTAAATCAGGTATCAGCATAATACCCTTCACTGGCAGAAATTGGATTCATTTCTATCACATGAGGGTGAAACGGTTTTACTGTATGTCATTAACCAACATCATCATGATCATTTAAGAGGCTGCTTCAAAGTGGCTGTGAGTATTGATGAGCCCTATTGTCTCTGATCGCTAATGAAAGCTGGCAGGAATAGCTTGTGTCCTCTTCACTGTGGCAAAACCAGAGGGTAACTGAGTAAGCTAGTGTCAAAGTCCAGATGAACCAACCAGAGCTGCAGCCAAACTGAGTTGAGGCTCTTGATAATGACCAAAGAGATGTAAGAGGCAAAAAAAACAATGTCATAGATATTTGACCAGACACCAGTTGGTTGATGTCAATTGAGATGCTATCACTTACGATTGAGTGACTAACACCAATATTACCTCACATAATTGTGACTAACCTTCAGATAATTTTAACATTCATATGATTAATCAGAACTGAAATGACAGTTATTGCTTAGCTAGTTATTAAGCATAATAGTGATGAATGTTGTGCAGTTAATCATTTTGTTTCATCCTTTCCAATACCCATATTAAGGCATTCATTAGTTTTCATCACTTTGTGATTTCACATTTTTTTGATAATCTCCATCTCTGCTTCTGGAGATTGGTGTCTTATGTGATTAATGGTAATCTAACATTAAATATATTTTTCATTGTGTTACAAATAAAAATGATAAGAGCTCAGCATAATCTGTGGGACATATTTGCCGCAAAATGATTAATTACTTTCTAGCTAATTAATATTACTGCTTCATTTCGGGAAAAACAGAATTTAATATTTTATTGCATTTTGTTATCATACATTTTCCCCATAATTTTACATGTTTTATTACTTTACTTCTAAATAATCATCTTAATCATGAATGAATCCGAAAAAGGTATAATGCCAACAAAAATCAACTAAAGCATCTCCGGTTCGAACATTTACCCATCGATTTTGAATGTATACCTCCAATTGGCTGAAACTAATACAGTCATCGATTTGAAAAGGACACAAGCTATTGCTGCTGGCTTTCATTAGCAACCAAACAGTATAGAGCTTGTTAATACGGCGGACTGGCCTATGTGGCAGAGTGGTAGCTGCCACGGGCCCATCCACTCAGGGGGGCCCATGCAAGATGTCGAAAAAATAAAATTGCAAGAAAAAAGCAAAGGAGCAAAGCTAAGCCATCCGGTTCACTTCAATGGGATAATATGAAATTGACTAATAAGGAAAAGATCTGCTCACTTTGGGGCCCCTAGTCTAATAATAATTTACCAAATTATTTAACATTTGAAAATAACGCTGCCGAAAGGGACATGGGGGCCCAGTGAATTATTTTGCCACGGGCCCAAAATGCCGCCAGTCCACCCCTGACTTTATTGTCTGTCTAGTTACTTTGAAGTAGCCTCTTCAATGAAGTAGGCTAATGATGTACACTGAAAAATGTTGCCATCATTAAGATAAGATAAGATAAGATAAGATATGATAAGATATACTTTATTGATCTCGGACAGAGAAACTCTTGTGGAGAGAGCTCATACATTCATACAGTCATTCATACATATAATTACATTCAAAATATCACAGTCATACAGGGATACATTCATACATATATCATGCATTTCTTAGTTTAATGTGCTGGTTATATAATTTGATGCTTGATGGAACAAATGAGTTTTTGAAATTCTAGGCAGTGCCAGTCTTCTGCCTTATCTCAGTAAAATATATTCAATGCAATCTAGAGCTGTCTGCGAAGGATGTTGTGTCTCATACCTGTTTTTCTAGGCAGAAAGTACTGACTGTGACTTTGAAGTGAGCTCTTGAATCAGTGAAGCAAATGATACTGAGTGACATCAATTCAGTCTGGTCAAGTGGAATACATGCAATCACCACTTCAAGAGGATTAGTACTCAGATATACCCTATTTAATTAGAGACCAATTTCTGGAAAGGCAGACGAAAAATATTGTTGGTGTAATGATGTTCTTAGAATGAGTTGACACATAACATGCCATTTATGACAAGTCTATAAAGTTCAACCTTAACTTTAAATTGTCCCTTTAGCGAGGTTAGCAAAGTATTTGGTGGTTGCACGAATGGGTTTCCTTAGTTTTTGTTGTTTGAAGTTAGATTTCATACCACATGGATATATACAGGTACATGTATATCTTTCCAGCCAATGCATTCATCCAACTACAAAGGGCCAATGCACCCAAGATGAAAATACATTTTCTCTGTTCACTTTCTGTAAAGTTGTCTCCCCCTTTCAGGCAGACCACTGATAATCTGTCTCACGAGAACTTGACTGCAGAGTTATGTAAAAATATTTATGGGACATTTGGGTCAACAGGGAGGCTAAAAGTGTCAAGCCAAAAGGTGAAGAATTGCACAGGTTTCGATCGGCCTCTGCTGTAGATGTTGATTGCTTATTGAAGTTAGCCTGAGGCTTCCTGAATATGGATGCTGTTCATAGATTTAGGTAAGGATAGTCCTAGTCAAAGCACATCAAACTTATGTCAAAAGCACTTACTGACAATGTGACAGTGTGTTTGTGGCAACGTCTGTCATCTTTGTTGTCGCAATGAAAATTTGGATCCTGTTTTATTTCAAATGTGTCATATTATACATCATTTGTAATGCTATCCAAATGGAGTGGAGGGAGAACTTACAGGATTTGAACACATACGAAGCTTAATGACCCCCGATATAAATTTGATGGCAGCATTCACCAGCAAAGGTAGTTGGAAATTCCTGTGGTATATTTCAAGCATCATTACAACTATGATGGCGATATTTGTACTTAAACCTGACATAAACCTTTAAAAAATTTCCTTTTTTTTTGCAATTATCCAAATTGTAAAGAAATAGATATCAGCGCACTTTTGTACTGCTGAGTGAAACTTCAGAATGTTCTGAATTCTCATGCCATACTTAAACTACACATTAGTATTATGCTGAAAAACTGAAGTCTAAATACTAATTGGTGGGACTAAAAATTACTTTAATACACATTTTCTTAACATAATTAAGCCAGTTTGCTTATTGCATGGCATCATACTTTTGGTCTACATCACCTTTACCACCCATGGCGGCTTGGCCGACGCCTCCGACTGTCAAGCTGATAGATCCTGGCTCAAGGATAAGCAAAATGTCATTCATACATTTATTTTGAAAGAGACAGTCATCATGATAACATAAATTTTAGATAAACTACAAAATGTTCCATTTTTTAATTGGAGCATGGATTGGAGGCCAATGTGACCTTCTACCCAATATAGTACCCATACTGCCACTCTCCAGTTATCCATGTATATTATATTTCTGTCAACTACGTGTCTATCTATGTTTTAAATTATCAGAAATGTATCGGTCTTTTTTTTTTAATGCCTGCATGCAGTTCTGTTTATATCACCTCAATCACTTGAGTTTACAACATTTTTGTCTGTCTTTCCTGTAATCCATATATGAATTTTGTAAATATTCCTGTGCCTCAACTGTTTAGTGCATCCAACTTAAAATGATTCAGCTGACAACTGGTTATTTAATATCAAACTCAGGAAATCTGTTGGGATTTAAATCCCACATGATTCCTTTGCTCGCAAATTCTGATTTCCTTCTTCTAAAATGTCTTAAAGATTTCCAGATGGTTTGAGTTTATCTTTAAACAAATGTTTGAGTTCAAACAGTCTTCTTTAATATGACAAAGTAGTTATTTCTAAACTGGATATGTTGCATTAGATGAGCAAAAACACCTTTGATAATTATCAAGTTACAGGATATATCTTTGAATCATCTTCTCATGATTTCCAAAATATGCCCACGTACCATGGTAAAATGGCATGAAAACATTTATCGTAATATACTGTTACTCTTGAAAGTAAAAACGCCCCTAAATGGTTTTTCAAATTCCATGTTAAATATACCTCATGGTAGTGGCTATTACACCACAAATGTTGCCTTCATAGATGTAATGATGCTTGAATTATACCACACGGGTTTCCCAATACATCTGCCAGTGAACATGGTCATCAAATTTGTATCAGGTGTTATTAAACTTGGTATGTGTCCAAATCCTGTAAGTTCATCCTCGACTCCATTTGAATAGCATTACAGATAATACCAGATGTCACATGGATTCAGATACTGAAAATTAGTTTGAAGCAACACAGTATTCAAATTTTCATTGCAACAAAAAACATGACATGAACACATTGACACATTGTCAATAAGTGCTTTTGACATAAGTTTGATGTGCTTTGGAAAAAGGACAATTCTACCCTCACTTTAGGATCAGCAACTTTATTCTGGGAGCCTAGGGCTAACTTCAATAGGAAATCAACATTACTACAGCAGGGGTTGATCGAAACCTGTGCCATTCTTCACCTTTTAGCCTGACACTTTTAGCCTCCCTGTGACCAAAATGGCTAATAAATATTTTTGCATAACTCTACAGTCAAGTTTTCGTGAGACAGAATATCTGTGGTCTGGCTGAGAGAGGAAGATAACTTTACAGAAAGTGGAGAGAGAGAGACTATATAAATTTCACCGAGGAAACATCTGCCATTAATTTTGTAGTTCGATGCATACATGGCTTTTAAAGTAATTATATCAAAGTGGTATGGCAACTTACTTCAAGACAACACAATACAATTTTTGAGCTGATTCAGTGTATCCATGTTTACTGTCTATCTGTGGTCATCAAGGTTAATATATTTATTGCCATTGCTTTGGGAGCATTTAGAAGTTATGCAAGAAATGATGCATGTCCTAGCTATATTATCTTTGAATTCTTTTGCACTGCTTATTATTCACAAAGCTGTACTTGTCAGCATGGGATTTGTGACCGAGTTGTTTCTGTGGAGCACACAAGAACTAAGTTATGGGTGGCATTGGACCAGCAACGAATATTCAGAGACCATTCAGAGCCAAATACAGAATCACCCTTGCTGTAGCATTGGTATGTGCTGTGATGAAAGACCTTTCCTGTCCATTGAATCTTGGCATTCAATGTCATTTATGGAGTCCTAAGCTTACTTATGGGTGAGGGAACACAAGGATGGCTTTTGTCTGCATGGTACCTTTGAGCCTTGTCTATTTGAAAAGGATCTGTCAAGAAAGAATGCATTGACAAAACCTTTGCAAGAAATATCGGATTGATATATTATTAAATACATACTATAATATGTTAATCATATTCGAGCACCATTTCTTCCCTTATGCAACCTTTTTCTCTGGTTTATTGAAACACCAGAAAGAAAATACAGAAGGAAATACGGACTTAATTAGATGCAGAGGGAAAACAAGTAGTACGCTGGACAGGGAAAATATGATATTTAGCCGAGCAGAGGAAGGCTCAACCAGATGATCAATGATATCACATTTCATCAGCAGGGAACTGCCACAAGCTAAAAAATCTGATCACAGCCCCTTCAGAAATACCATGAATAAATTTCGGTGAAGTTCAACAGGTAGGCCACAGTGAGATCGTACTAGTACAATATGGGCAAATCATTACAAAGATAGTCCTGACAAATGTTGATTTTTCGGATGACGCGGAAAAAAAGAGATGATGAAAATGACAAAAATATTCTGGGAAAGGTAAATATTTATAGAATAGGCCAAAATGTTGTTGGCAACTACTACTATACGTACTGCAATACCAGACCAAGGTCAAGCTGGATTGGAAAATATTGTATCGAGGCTGCAGTATATGCTTATTATTATGCTGAGCTCATACTATTTGTATTTAAATGAAAAATCATGTTGGATTACAATCAATCACATAATGACACTAATCCCTCAAGAAAAGAGATTATCATAATACAAGTGAATTTGAAAAAGGGTGACAACTGATAAGGCTTTGACAGTAGAAAGGGTGAAACAAAATGATTAACAACATAACTATCCAAGCAATCACTATTGTTACCATTTCGTTTAATCATACAAAATTTAACTGTTATGCGAGGTAATATTGGGTTAATCACAATTATGTGTGGCATTATCAATGTTTGTCACTCAATATTAAGTGATAGCATCTCAAGTGACATCTGTTGGCATTTGGCAAAAGATCTATTTCTGTTCCTGTTACTAATGAGCAAACTGTCTGTAACACTGTTATCTTGGTCTCTTACATATCTCAGGTATTATCATGAGGGAAAGATCAGTTGGCAGTTCTCTACACTTAAAAATCGATGGATCCTGGGATCAGCCAGCTCTGGCAGGGTCTCCTAGACTTATGTTGGACACCAGTGTTACTTGTTTTTCTCTTCTTCAAATCCATAACTCCCTTGTCTCTCTCCTGCCCTTATTAGCCTACCAAGTGCAGCTTGAAGTGCTCAAAAACAGGACATGAGCACAAATCAAATACTTTTTTTTTGCAATAATCGAAACTGTAAATAAATGGAGATCTGCACTTTTCTAATAATTATTGCTAAGTGAAACTTGAAAATGTTCTACGTTCTGAATAATCATGCTTTACTTTTAAAGGCTACTCTTTAGTATCACATAGAAGGACTGCAGTCTGAAGACTAATTTGTCTGACTAAAAATTATTTCAATGCACATTCTTTTTGAAAATATGCCAATTTGCTTATTGCATGGCAGTATACTTTTGATCTGAATTACCATCACCACCCATGGCGGCTTGGCCGATGCCTCCCACTGTCAAACTGATAGATCCTAGGTCAAGGATAAGCAAAATGTCATTCATACATTTATTTTAAAAGAGACCGACCTCATGATGATATTAGTATTATAATAATTATTGCGAATGTCCCATTCTTTAATTGGAGCATGGATTGGAGGCCAGCGTGCCCTTCTATCCATACTACCATATGTTTCTGTCAACTTTTTCTCTCTACCGGTCTACGTATGTTTTAAAATATCAGAGATCTATCCGTCTTTTTTTTTAATGCAGTTCTGTATATATCATCTCAATCACTTGAGTTTACAATGTCTATCTTTCCTGTACTCCATACAGACTTTGAAAAGTTCCTGGCACTCAACATCTTAGTGTGTCCCACTTAAAATGATTCAGCTCGTAGCTGATTATTTAATTTCAGACTGAATAAATCTGCTGGAATTTAAATCCCGCAGGATTCCTTTGATCATCAAATTCCAATTTCTTTCTTCTAAAATGTCTTAAAGATTTCCAGATGGTTTGAGTTTATTTTAAACAAAAGCTTGAGTTCAAACAGTCTTCTTTAATATGACAAAGTAGTTATTTCTAAACTCTGTATGTTGCATTAGATTAGCAAAACACCTTTGATAATTATCAAGTTACAGGATATATCTTTGAATCATCTTCTCATGATCGCCAAAATATGCCCACGTACCATGGTAAAATGGTATGAAAACATCTATTGTAATATACAGTTACTCTTGAAAGTAAAAACACCCCTGAATGGTTTTTTATTCCATGTTAGATATACAGTTGAGGACAAAATTATTTGCCCCCTCTGGATACCCCTTTTAATTCCATGTTTCTTGAAAATGGGGTGTCACAGAACAACCATATTTTCACCTAAGCTGTATTTACGTGGTATTTCTATTACAAAAGCTAAATTTTTGCAAAAATGTCAAACGTAATCGAGATAAATAAATCAAACAAAATTTACTTGTGAGAAAATCATTAGCCCCCTGAGGCTTACCACCTCTGGGCATCATCTGCCTGCTTTTAAATGAATAAAAAAATGAGTTTTCAACTAATCTCAGACACAACATTTAGGGTCCTTTCTTCCTTGAAAGTCATTGTACGCCCACATAATTGTTGGTCTCATGGTAAACACCATTGCCGTATTTAAAAACTCACTTTTTTTTAAAAATTATAAGAAGTATGCTGCCTAGATTCATTTAAGATGTTCAAAGACATATGTAGTTACCCTCCAGAGGAAAAATACAACAAATGTTTTGATCACTATGGATTTAAAGGACATAATAATGACCCCAACTGCCATTTTGATTGAATTCGGCTGGTTTGCTCACAAAATATTTCATGAGATAAATTTTTTTCTGGAATATTTTCACATCTGACGAGATTATGTAATCCTTGAGCACCAATAAAACCTCATAAAACTGTTATTACATAGCCAACTAAATGTTGTATCTGAGATTAGTTGAAAGCTCTTTTTAATATTCTGGAGTGTTATAAATCATTTAAAAGCAGGCAGATGATGCCCAGAGGTGGTAAGCCTCAGGGGGCTAATAATTTTGTCACAAGTAAATTTTGTTTGATTTATTTATCTCGATTACGTTTGACATTTTTGCAAAAATTCAGCTTTTGTAATAGAAATACCACATAAATACAGCTTAGATGAAAATATGGTTGTTCTGTGACACCCCCATTTTGGAAATGACACATTTGAAATAAAACAGGATTCAAATTTTCATTGTGACAACACAGATCATGAACATGACACAAACACATTGTCACATTGTCAATAAGTGTTGTTGACATATTAAGTTTGATGTGCTTTGACTAGGACTATCCTTACCTTAATCTATGATCAGCATCCATTGAGGAAGCCTCAGGCTAACTTCAATAAGCAATCAACATTTGCAGCAGGGGTTGATCGAAACCTGTGCCATTCTTCACCTTTTAGCCTGACACTTTTAGCCTCCCTGTGACCCAAATGGCTCATAAATATTTTTGCATAACTCTACAGCAAAGTTTTCGTGAGGCAGAATATCTTTGGGCTGCCTGAAGGCGGAGCGATTACTTACAAAAAGTGTACAGAGAAAATGTATTTTCACCTCAGGTACATTAGCCCTTTGCAGTTGGATGAATGCATGGCTTGAAAAGTATATATATCCATGTGGTATGGCATCTAACTTCAAGACAACACAGTACAATTTTTTGAGCTGATGCAGTTTATCTAATTTTATTGTCCATCTGGGGTTATCAAGCTGGATATATTTATTGCCTATGCTTTGGGACCATTTCGCGGTAGAGTAAGATACGGTGCAGGTGCTAACTATTTAATCGTTGAACTCTTTTGCGCTGCTTATTATTCACAAAACTATATCTGTCAGTTGAGATTTGTGGCCGAGTTGTTTCTGTGAAGCAAACAAGAACTAAGTTATGGGTGGCATTGGACCAGCAACAAACATCAGAGACCATTCAGAGCCAAATACAGAATCACCCTTGCTGTAGCATTGGTAATTTGGTATGTGCTGTGATGAAAGACCTTTCCTGTCAATTGAATCTTGGCATTCAATGTCATTTATGGAATCCTAAGCTTACTTATGGGTGAGGGAACACCAGGATGGCTTCTGTCTGCATGGTATATGTACCTTTGAACCTTCTCGATTTGAAAAGGATCTGTTAAGAAAGAATGCATTGACAAAACCTTTGCAAGAAATATCGAATCGACATATTATTAAATATATACTATAATATTATTCATATTCCAGCACCATTTCTTCCCTTGTGCAACCTATTTCTCTGGTTTATTGAAACACCAGAAAGAAAATATAGAAGGAAATATGGACTTAATTAGATGCAGAGGGAAAACAAGTAGTAGGCTGGACAGGGCAAATATGATATTCAGCCGAACAGAGGAAGGTTCAACCAGATGATCAATGATATCACATTTCATCAGCAGGGAACTGCCACAAGCTAAAAATCTGATCACAGCCCCTTCAGAAATACCATGAATAAATTTCGGTGAAGTTAAACAGGTAAGCCACAGTGAGATCGTACTAGTACAATATGATCAAAAAATGTTCAGCGACCTGATTTTGTGAAGTAGTGACGTAATCAGTGGCTTCTGATTGATTGAATGCTGTATTTCTTGCAATATAAAATCACATCCTATCATTATCATAAGAATTTGACAATTAATGGTTCTAGTATCATTGAGTATAACTTTAGGCACAAATTTATATAACATTTCAAAAAATCAGATTCCAAGGCACTTCAATTTGGCTTCAGACTGCATGGGATTAAGTCATTGAAAGATTGTCATAATTTATTCCTGTTTCTGACTATTTTCTTTTACTTTGAAACTTAAAAATCAGGGAGACAAATGCATCATTCCACTTTATTACATTGTAGCGGAATTAGCCACACATCACAAAGTCAACAAAGAGGCAAGCCTGAAATTTCATAGGACCCAAGTGGTAAACAAGACAGACAACAAAAATTAGGTCTGGATTCAAACTCTCTGACTAATCAAATTTCTAAAATACTTGGTCTTTTCGGCTGCCTGACCAATTTGGCTGAGCCAGAGATAAGATATTTGAGGCTGATTCAGGAAGATAGGGGGATAGAAACAAGGTAATTGAGGCTGATTCAAGAATATACAGACAAGAAATTTGAAGCTGATTCGTGTTGGTATGGAAACGTAGCTTGACCAAACCTCAAGATAGGAGTTAGACATGAATGGATGGGAGGTCATGGAATGACAAAAAAACCTATTCGTGCTACTATCAACGATTTTCTTAACCTTGTTAAAATTTAAAGTCAATTTAAAGTTTAGGTTGAACTTCATACACTCATCATGATTGAGTTGCGCTCTATTATAATTTTTCATCCAAAGTCCTTCCCTCGCAATCACAAGTTCATATCTCATCAATGTAATGTTATACTTTTTTCATTTGCATTCCTTTCTTTCAAAGCAAGAGATTGACACAATCCGACAACCAATCTGGCATCCTCTCTCAGAAGTCATTGACTCCAGACATAATACAAAAGACTAAGACATGTAACTGAGACAGACAGACTTTTCAAATATATATAGACATTAGGGAATATGTAGTATATTTTGTAGGCAGAAATGATTAAAAAAATATGTTACTTTGGTTATTCATTCTGTGATACGAAGCCTCATTTTCAGTCACTCTAGGAACGTTAAAACAATACAAAACATGTATTTGAATGACTTGACATTTTACCACATGTCCAAATTAAAAGGCCTTGGTACCCACTCTATGATTCAATTGCTATATAAAAGGAGTTGCCAATGTCAAATATGTATAGAAATACGCGTGTGGCCCCTGACGAAATAGGGCAAATCATTACAAAGATAGTCTTGACAAATGTCGATTTTTCGGATGACGCAGAAGAAAGAGATGATGAAAATGACAAAAATATTCTGGGAAAGGTAAATATTTATAGAATAGGCCAAAATGTTGTTGGCAACTACTTCTATATGTACTGCAATACCAGACCAAGGTCAAACTGGATTGGAAAATACTGTAATAATTTTGAGGCTGCATTATTATGCTGAGCTCATACCATTTGTATTAAAATGAAAGTTAATGTTGGATTACAATCAATCACATAATGGCACTGATCCCTCAAGAAAAGAGATTATCATAATACAAGTGAATTTAAAAAAGGGACCTGATAAGGCTTTGACAATAAGAAAGGATGAAATAAAATGATTAACAACATAACACTCATCACAATATGTTTAATAACTATCCAAGCAATAACTGTTGTTACCATTTCGATTAATCACACAAAATGTAACTGTTATGCGAGGTAATATTGGATCAATCACAATTATGTGTGGTAGTATCAATGTTTGTCACTCAATATTAACTGATAGCATCTCAAGTGACATCTGTTGGCATCTGGCAAAAGATCTGTTTCTGTACCGTTGCTGATGAATAAACCGTCAGCAACACTATTATCTTGGCCTCTTACACATCTCAGGTATTATCATGAGGGAAAGATCAGTTGGCAGTTCTCTTGGCTTAAGAATCGATGAATCCTGGGTTCAGTCAGCTCTGGCCGGGTGTCCTAGACTAAGGTTGGACACCAGTATTATTTGTTTTTCCCTTCTTCATAACCATAACTCCCTTGTCTCTCTCCGGCCTTAGTTAACCTACCAAGTGCAGCATGAAGTGCTCAAAAACAGGAAATAAGCAGAAATCAAATAATTTTTTTTTGCAATAATGGAAACTGTAAATAAAAAGAGATCTGCAATCATTGGAGGCCAGTGTGCCCTTCTATCCATACTGCCATATGTTTCTGTCAACTTTTTCTCTCTACATGACTATTTATGTTTTAAAACATCAGAGATCTATCCGTCCTTTTTTAAATGCAGTTCCGTATATATCATCTCAATCACTTGAGTTTACAATGTCTATCTTTCCTATACTCCATACGGACTTAGAAAAGTTCCTGGTGCTCTACATCTTAGTGCGTCCCACTTAAAGTGATGCAGCTTGTAGCAGCTCATTATTTAATTTCAGACAGAATAAATCTGCTGGAATTTAAATCCCGCAGGATTCCTTTGATCGTCAAATTCTAATTTCTTTCTTCTAAAATGTCTTAAAGATTTCCAGATGGTTTGAGTTTATCTTTAAACAGAAGTTTGAGTAAAACAGTCTGCTTTAATATGATGAAGTAGTTATTTCCATCATATGAGCAAAACGCCTTTGATAATTATCAAGTTACTGGATATATCTTTGAATCATCTTCTCATGATTGCCAAAATATGCCCACGCACCATGGTAAAATGGCATGAAAACATTTATTGTAATATGCAGTTACTCTTGAAAGTAAAAACACCCCTGAATGGTTTTTCAAATTCCATGTCAAATATATCTCATGGTAATAGCTATCACACCACAAATGTTGTCTTCATAGTTGTAATGATGCTTGGATTATACCACAGGGGTTTCTCACTACATCTGCTGGTGAACACAGCCATTGAAATTGTACCACGAGTCATTGAGCTAGGTATGTGTCCAAATCCTCTCCTCAGTTTGAACAGTATTACAAATGATGTATAAGATGACACTTGCATTCATAGACAGAAAATTAGTTTGATACAAAAGAGTATTCAAATTTTCATTGTAACAACAACGATCACAAACATGACACAAACAAATTGTCTCAATGTCAATCTAAGTGCTTTCGAGTAAAGTTTGATGAGTCTTGAAAATAGGACTATCCTAAACTCAGCCTATGATCGGAATGCGTATTTGTGGAAGCCTCAGACTTACTTCAATAAGCAGTCAACACTTCTGCAACAGAGGTTGACCAGTGCCATTCTTCACCTTTTAGCCTAGCACTTCTGGCCTCCTGTTGACCCAAATTCCTCACAAATATTTTTGCATAACTCTCTGCTCAAGTGTTGGGGATGCAGAATATCAGTGATCTGGCTGAGGAGGGAGATCACTTGTACAAAGTGTGGAGAGACAGAATATAGATTTCATCATGGATACATTGGCCATTTGTAATTGGATGCATGCATAGCTCGAATGATATATATATCCATGTGGTATGACAAGTTACTTCAATACTAAATTTACATTTAAATCGAATAATTGTTTGAGCCTACTCAGTGAATCCAATGTTACTATCTACCTGTAATCGATGTATATATGTTCATTGTTAATGCTTTGGGACTATTTAACAGTAAAGATGTCTACCTCTGCAGGTCTTATTCAAAACTAAGAAATGACGCAGGTACTAATGTGATTTTCTATTTGGGCTCTTTTGCTCAGCTATTTATTCACAAAGCGATATTTTTCAGCTGGGATTTGTGGCCAAGTTGTTGCTGTGAAGCGCCCAAAGTCTGCACTGCAAAAAATTCCCGTTAAATTTTACAGTTAAATTAACTGGCAACTTTGTTCCAGGTCTAAGAACTGTAAAAGTACTAATAACCAGAACAGGACAATGAACCGTAAAATGCAGATTGGTACATTGAACTGTAATTTTGCAGATTCAACAAAGTGATATTACGGTATAATGTACTTATATAAAACAGTTTATTTAAAGTATATTTTACAGTTATATGAACTGTCAAACATAGAATGTAAAGAATGCAAGGAGCTGTATAATCTACTGTAAAAATACGGATAGTATGTGTTATTCTTACTTTTTGCACAAGTGTGAAACAACAGACTAAGCATGTGATTTAACTGTCGCATAGCTGTAGGGATTTACCGAAGCTGGAATCAGCTGAGAGAGTGAGAGAGCCACTGACTCCAGGCTCGGCCTTGCTCATCTCTTGCTTGACAGCAGGGAAGTAAGTCCATCAATTATACCCAGCATTTAATTCGCACACGTTTGCTCACAAACCATAAAATTGATGGATATTTTCCAAGAGAACCAGGTGTCAAGTTTATCAAAGTATGTTGTATTGATGCAGACTGCGCCTGGGTTATTTTGGTTTTAATAATGTCATTCTTTAGATCACATAATAAGACTCACACAAATTTCAATGTCATATATAAATATTACAACTTTTGCACAATGACAGCATCTTTAAGATCATATGAATGAGGATGTTCCCTTACCTTCAGATAGGTTATAAATTAAGTTTGATTAACAGCTGTGTAAAGCATATGTTATAGATGGCACCACATGTTCCGTGGTTGAAGTCCATGCAATCACTTGTTTATAGTTCCTAATCTGACCAGGTCTATTGATTGTTTGGCCAATTCAAATGTTTTGTCTGCATGTTACAAGTTGCCAGTAAATTAACGGTTGAAGTAATTGTTCATTAACGTGAACTGAATGTTAAATGACATGTTGCAGTAAATTTATCTTGGAGCCATTTGGTAACTGACAAAGATGTGTAAATTCCCGGACAAAGTCTGTATTAAAAAAAATACTGGTAAGATAACAATAAATTTACGGTTCTTTTAGCCAGAAAAACACGGTCATTTCTTACAGTGTGAGTCATGGGTGGTATTGGACTGCAATAAACATGGAAGAACCAAATATTAAATCACCCTTTCTTTAACAATGATTTGTGTTGTGTTGAATTTTCAGGTCATTTCAATCTGTCTCTGAACATTTTTCTTTTATTTGAAGCTTTAAAATCAGGGAGACAAACACATCATTCCACTTTATCTGTATAAAAGTATAAGCCACATATCACAAAGACAACAAAGACGTAAGACTGAAATTTCATAGGACTCCAGTGATAAACAAGAACAGACAACAAAAATTAGGACTGGATTCAGACTCTCTGGCTAATCAAATTTCTGAAAAACTTGCTCTTTTTGGCTGGTCGACCAATTTGGCTGAGCCAGAGATAAGATATTTGAGGCTGATTCAAGAAGAAAAGAAGATATGGACAAAATATCTGAGGATGGTTCAGGAAGATGAAGACAAGAAATTTGAAGCTGATTCACGTGGGTATGGAAACGTAACTTGACCAAACCACAAGATTGGAGTTAGACGTGAATGGATGTGAGGTAATGGGACGACAAAAAATAGGAAACCAATTTGTGCGACTATCACAGATTTTGCTTTCCTTGTAAAATGGTTGAAATTTATAGACTCATCGGAATTGAGTTACGCTCTGTTATAAAAACTGTTTTCATCCTTAGATCTTAGTCCTTACAATCACCATCAGGAGTTCATATCACTTCAATGTAATG
This sequence comes from Platynereis dumerilii, assembly GCA_026936325.1. NCBI lineage: Eukaryota > Metazoa > Annelida > Polychaeta > Phyllodocida > Nereididae > Platynereis > Platynereis dumerilii. The sequence goes on along the minus strand of JAPTHN010000013.1, from coordinate 2,050,898 downwards.
TGATATTTTTTTTCATTTTGTGTTCCTTTCTCTCACTGTAAGAGACTGACACAATCAGGCGTCCAATCTTGCATCCTGTCTCAGAAGTAATTGAGTCTCCAGACATGACAAAATAAAAAAGATTAAGACATGTCTCTGAGACAGACAGATTATTCACCTAGACATAAGGGAATATGTAACATATTTTGTAGACAAAGGCTGAACTGATTGAAAATGTATTACTTTCATAAATTAGTTTTATCTATCTTGTAACTTTAAAATCATATCAAATATTTTTTAATGACCTGACATTTTATCAAACTTCAATTATTAATGCATAGTTAGCAATATAATGCAATCCCTCTTTAAAAAAATTCAACTATTTTAGCACCATTATACTTGAGTTGAAGATACACCAGTGGAAGGATATAGACCTCAGTCAGAGTTTCCATATTTCATGTTCATGTTGCTGCACCTTATAGTTATAGGATCTCTATCCATATTGGTCCTTGGTGGAAGGTAAAATTGGATGGTACTACCATCCCGTAGTACCTCAGAAGGTATTAACATGTTCTCTGGGATAAACTTTCAACAAAAGAGACTCATTACAATCACCAGTTGAACTGTACAGCTAAATGACATACATCAGTCTCTAACGCTTCAACTACACAAAAAATGTTCTCTTCCTTCCAAGATAGTCATTACACCAACAATATTTTTGTCGGTCTTTAAAAGATTGGACCCTGATGAAACAGTGCAAATCCATGAACTAATCCTCTTGAGTTGGTGATTGCATGAATTCCAGCTAACCAGACTTAGTTGGTGTCATTTAGCATCATTTGCTTAACTTGAGTCAAGAACTCACTTCAAAGTCATGGTCAACTTTTTTCCATCTAGACTTAATTAAATCAAATATCAGACATTACGCTCTTCTCATGCAGAAATTGCATTAATTATGCTCAAATGAGATCAAAATGGTTTCACTGTACATCATTAGCCTCAGTGTTGGAGTCGAGGCCTGGACATCCGAGACCAAGACCGAGACCGAGGCATGAGCATCCGAGACCAAGACCGAGACGGAGGCATTGACCCTCGAGACCGAGGCATGAGCATCCGAGACCGAGACCGAGACCGAGGCCGGCTGAACAAAAATGATGGTTGACTGCCAAACTGCCTTAGCTTGGTGTATTATCGGCATTTAGCCATTGCTTACGATAAGGCTATAACAGTACAATTAGAGATTCACTCAATGACTCAAGTATAACACTGAAATGAAGACAATAAGGGGGCAACCATTACATTTTTAAAGAACAAGGCATAGAACTGATCTCACTGGCAATTTTGTTTTTCACGGAAACAGTCACAGATTAGATTTGTTTCGAGTGTGTGAGAACCTCAATAATATTGAATTATTTACTTCTAAATCAAACATTGCAGACTGAGATAGCCCATACACCAGAAATTCATTTCAAGACTGCTGGGAAAGAATTAAATAATCTTTTCACCATGACTGGAAAAAATTGTTTAGTTTAAAAAAAAATTCTGAGGCAGCTTATCACTTTCATTACGGGCCTTACTATAACTGCTTAAAAAATTACACTTTCTGGAATCTAGATACATGTAGATAGATACTTTGCTGGGTTCCAATTTATTGGGCAGTGGCATATTTTTGTTACAACAAAGTTATTTGGAATATCTTTTGAGGCACAAATGAGATTCTGTCGCTAATTTTGTCCCATTCCATTTGTTGAGTTGTGTTTTAAGTCAGACACTCTGGTGTGTGAAGTTAATGATCAGGTACCAACGCATCTTCCATTACATGTAAACAAAAACTTTAAAACTTCAAATTGTTATGGTCGAAATTTACATGAAATAATGTTCAACTCAATTAGTGAAGGAAAATAAAAATTCAAAAATATTCAAATACTGTTGGTCAATTTATAATTTCATATCTATCACAAAAATGGCACCGCGTATAACTTGGCACTCGGCCTAAGATAGGCCTAGACACAGACAGTCTTAAAAGACAGGCAGAAAATGACTATATATATCAGAATCTAATATATAGGATAAAAATAAAATGTCTAAGATTTCCAGATGGTTTGAGTTTATCTTTTTGCAAAAGTTTTGAGTTCAAACAGACTTCTTCAATATGATGAAGTAGTGATATCTAAGTTTGATATGACGCATTAGGAATAAAACTTCTTTGATGATTATCAAGTAGTAACATATATATGTTTGTAGCATCATCTCATGATTGCCAAAACAGGCCCACGCACCAGAGAAAAAACAGGAAAAGTTTATCATATACAACTACTTTTGAAAGTAACTACAACACTGAATTATTCGCCATTCAATTCCATAGCAAATGCATCGCATGGGCGTGGTCATTATCACAATGCTGACATTGCCTATTTCATTGCAACAATGTTTTTAATATAGTATTAGAGTTTCCCACTATATCTACTGGCCTGCAACACCATTTAATTTTTATCAGGGGTCTTCAGGCTGGATATGGATCCAAATCTTATATGGGCACCCTCTCCATTGGGATAGCATCAACGACAGTCATATCATACAACCTCACACAGAAGTGATGCAGATTAATACTTAAACATATGAACATCGCACATGATTCCCGGTGACACATGTATTCAAAGACTGTATGTGGAATTAAAATTTTAAAAAACATGTCAAATTTTAATTGCCTCAACAAGGATCATAGACATGAATCAAAAACATAGTCACATTGACAAAATGTGCTTTTGACATACGTTTGATGTGCTTTACAACAGGACTATCCCTATCTCAACCCTTGACCAAAATCCATATACATTAACCTCAGGCAAACTTCAATAAGCAATCAACACTGCAGTTGAGGTTGATCGAACCCTGTGCCATTCTTCACCTTTTAGCCTAGCACTTCTGGCCTCCTGTTGACCCAAATTGCTCATAAATATTTTTGCATAACTCTCTGCTCAAGTGTAGGGGAGGTAAAATATCAGTGGTCTAACCATGGAGGAAGATGGCTTGTAAAAAAATGGAGAGTGCATAACATATCATCACGGAAATATTGGTCTGCGGTATTAATTACTTATGTTTTAGAGAGGAATACATATAATCTAATATTCCTAAAAATAGTTTACCTCAATATAAGTAAGCATGTCATTCTTTTCCTACTTGTGTCAATGCAAGCTAAAATGCACAATTTTTGGCTTAATGTAATTGGTGGATGTTCGGAATGGTGGATAAAAATCACGTAGTACATCAAGATAGACATTGCTAATATAAATCAAGTTGTATGTTACAGTAGACATCTGACTTGGAGAGTCTGGCTAATCCACTCACAATAATATTGTAAGGTTTGTTTCACTCCAGCCACCCCAAAAGCATTTTAAATCATAGCTAAACATCAAATCATGTAATTTAGGCTAATATCCTTAAAATTAGAGTAAATTGAATAGACTGTAATAACATTTTCAAGAGAATTGAGTCTGCTATTACGATGATGACTTGTTAACTCAAGATGACTTTTACTTTTTGAATTTCAGATAATGCACTGATGTGTGATAATGTCTTATCACAAAGATTCCAAGTTCTGCAACACTATTTATTTTTCATTTCTTTATCTTTTATCTTGAAGTACGAAGACTGATAAAATCAGGAAACCAATTTAGAATCCCCTTACACAAGTTATTGAATTACTCTCAGACTGACTTAAAGAAAAGTGAAGTAAAATGATAATCAGACTTTTAAAAGTCCTTATCTTAATCAATGGGATGTGACTGGCCAATAGTACTTATGAACGCTTGATAGATAAAAATAAATAAGATTCAATATTCAAACAACCAGTCTACAGAAATTCCAGTAACTATGTGATTCTTTTCCTTGCAAAATTGCAACCTGAAATGCACTGTAGCAGCTTTTACCTGATCTAACTGGTTTTGCATGCTTTACATATCAATCTGATTAAGATATTAAGGATATAATGATGATACTAAATGTTGTTACTTGACTCCATATGACTGAAAGTTACCTTTTTGGAGTCTGAGATTTTAGCTACAGGAGCTTTCATCTGCATCACACAGACTTCTCCTGCTAACTGAACTAATTTCAAGAGGCCCTAGTTCAGTCAGCTGAAGAAGTCTGTGTGATGCAGACGAAAACTCCTGCAGCTAAAATCTCAGACTCCAAAAAGATAACTTTCACTCATAGTCATATATTAAGGATCTGTTTAGTAGCTGTCTAATTACTTGGAAAAACAACCATATATTTATTGAAACTGTTGAAGCATAAATTCCACATCAAAGCTTTTTTTCTGGTGATAAACGCTGGTGGAATCAATGCAGTGCACTCCTTCAATAAATTACAGAATTAATTGAGGAAATCGTTGGTGTTTAAATAGGAATGAGACAGTCCCCAAGAGTGGCCATGTTGATGAAATTTTTCATTAGTTTAATTGCCTAAATGAAGTGGAGGTGTGCCCTATTAGTTATGTTTTAACATATAAATACAAGATAAAATTAAATAAAAAATTGCATTATAAAATTCATATAGAAGAGCCAGTGACCTTTTGTTTTCCTTAGGGACCGTTCAGAATTTATGACTGGGGGTGGGAGTTTTGCTGGAACTTCCCGTCAAAAATTGATACCCTCCCCTTGAGTTTCATGCGGATTTTTAGTACCCCACCCTTAGGTTTCACCCGTATTTTTAGTACCCCCCTCAACATACAAAGCAATAGGGCCTACACACATAAATACTGTTATACACCGCCACACGTACAGATAAGCGTCATTTCGCTGACTTTTGCGCGTAAAAAAGTTAAAATAAAATGAGTTTATGTGTGTTTTTTAACATTTTTTCTTTGTTAAAATTTCTAACCCCCCCTTGGAAGTGTTGTCAAAAGTTAATACCCCCCCCCCTTGAAACACGTGTGAAAAGTTAGTACCCCCTCGGCCAAAACTCCCACCCACCCCCCCAGTCATAAATTCTGAACAAACCCTTATCTCCTGCATTCCTGGCTTTATTCAACAAGCGTCAGATTCAAATGAACTATTCAATCTCAGTTATTTTCCAAGTAACTTTCCTTTGTAACAAACTCAAAATTATTTAATTATGCACTACTAGTCTGTCAACCGAATAAGCTATGGTGCCAATTGTAGAACTTTATAATCTGTGAACCATTCCCATCCATTGGAGCACCATATTCCATCAACTCATAAAACCATATGATACTTTTTTCTGATAATTATAAGAGCATCAGATTATATATTTGAAATACTATAACCCTTCCATTTCAGTATATCTTCCCTTGAAGTATATAGTCTGATGAAATCAGGCAACTTATCAAGAATCCTTTTTCACTAGTTATTGAATTACTCTGGTTGAGCTCAGTAAAAGTCAAAATAAAAATATACAGACAAAATTGGCAAATAGACCTTATCTGATATTTGATATAATTGCAAGAGTATTCATTAATTTTGAGAGAAGAACAAATAAAGGAAAAAGATGTCAACAGCACTTTCAATAAGCACATTATTTCCTCTCAGATTGTATGCATTTGAGCTTGCCAATGATCTAATTGGCTTAGCTAGGTTTATGAACTGATCTGATTACAGTCAGTTCTAGTGCGTTTTTCCAGCTTGGTACACAGCAACGTTCACACTGCGTCCCTATTGGGGGCAACAGGGGGGGGGGGGTCGTGCTCCCCATACAAACTGTTCAGCGTTGGCCAAAACATTCAATTAGTATTGTTGGGGGGCCCCTCCAGAGAATTGCGTGCCACCCCAGGAGTCCCTATCGAGACCCCCTAGTTGTTTATGCCACTGTTGGCACATAAAAGATTTGCCTTGTCTACCGGACAAGAAACAACCAAACATTATACAGATTGTGGGCCAAACGCAGTAAGGGCATGGATTAGATTGCACTTCAGGGTCCAGAATGGCATGCTTATTATATGAACAAGAGAAGTTGGTGCATGAAGAGTTGGAAAAAGACGCCATGTCTATTCAAACTGCTGTACGAGGGGCGTCCAGAAAGTTCGAGGCTTTTTTTCATATGGATATTTATTTTCAATCTAGTGATAAAGTGAGGTCTCTCTCAGCCACAATTTATTGGCTTTTTTGGTTCCAGTATTACCTGCCCCAACTAGCTGAACTTTCAGTATCCATGGCAACCACAGAATGACTTAAAACTGTTGGAATTGTCCCAAATTTGGGAAATCCACACTAAGAAAACTGTCCTTATCATTCATGGTAAAATTTGATCCATTATCACCCAAAAGTGAGCTACATAATGTTCACTGCTCAGACCCACACCAAAAAATTCCTTACAAAATTTAGATTAATATGAGCCTTGTCTGATGAGTGAACCCATGTAGCTTGTAGTGAAAACTGGCCTTAAAAGTTTGAATCAGGGAAATTTCAAAATGGCCACCATTTGTTATTGCTCTCTGCACATGCTCAATAGGTCTGAGCATGCTCAGTGGAATCAGGTCACTCCTGGGCATGCTCAGTGCCAAATTAGGTCAGAGCAAATTTTCCATTGCTTTTCTATAGTGATCCATTCCAAATATGCTGAATTTTATTCTGTGAAAAATGAATAGTTCTACATTGTAAATAACTGTCCATATAAAAAAAGCCTCGAACTTTCTCCTTGTCTTGTGCAGAGTTGTTACAAACTGAGGCAAATTAACTGAATCTTCAGGAAATGACTTCTCTGATTATAAGCATAAATTATGTTCCCCCTTTGAAAAATGATAAAATCAAGCACTCAATCTATCTGTTTTTGCCGCATTCAAGCTGGATTTTACTCAGATGAGATTCCAAGAGGCAGTCCCTTAACTGTACCTTTGTTATACAACGAAACAGACAAAATTTGCAATAAAATCTGTTTCATCCACAATCTCTGTCCCGTTTCATCTGTCATGTTATTAACGCCTGAGAATGTCTATATATATACTATATAGGGATATCTACATCAGTCTTTCCTTGTAACTAAATAAAACACCTGTGAGCGCCTACTAGATTCCAAGTTCTAATTATCTTTTAGAAGACTGTGAAAAAAAAAACAACTTTAAACTATTTTCGATGTAGGATAAAAAGCAATGAAACATTTTATCATGTAACGGACCCTTCAATATTTATGACCAGGAATGAGAGTTTTGTCGGAACTTCCCGTCAAAAATTGATAACCCCCCCCTTTAGTTTTATGCAGGGCTTTGGAGTCGGAGTCGGAGTCAGGAGTCGGAGGTGTTTGGGTGTAGTCGGAGTCGGAGTGGGAGTCGAACTTTGATTTTCAGGTGGAGGCGGAGTCGGGAGTCGAAAATTAAAGTGGTGACTCCTGACTCCTAAACTTATTAATATAATTTACAAAAACAAAGTTACAAAAATGTGAAATGAATCACAAATTTTTTTCATAAAACTTCCAAAGCAAGTATTTATGGACAAAATCCTATGAAAACTTTGTAGAATGACTTTTTCTTCTATGTTAACGATGTAATATTTATGTCCAATAATGTCGATAAGCGGAGTTGGGAGTCGGAGTCGTAATTCAGGAGACCCAAGGAGTCGGAGTCGCTTTTCAGAAAGCCAAAGGAGTCGGGAGTCGGAGTCGGTTCACTTATCACCCGACTCCAAAGCCCTGGTTTTATGCAGATTTTTAGTACCCCTTAACATGCCAAGCAATATGCACATTTTGTTATACAAGTGCTACTTGCACATGCCACACATGTAGATTGCCAGATTCACTTACTTTTGCGAACAAGAAAGGTCATATAAACTGAGCATATGCGTGTTTCTTGACATTATTGTTTTGTTAAAATTTCTTACACCCCTTGGACATGTTGCCAAAAATTAGTACCCCTTTTAGTATCCCTTTGAGACACATGTGAAAAGTTAGTACCCCCTCAGGCAAAACAAGCACCCCCCCCCCGCCCCTGTCATCAATTTTGAACGCTCCCTAAACCCTTCTCTTTTGCCGATAATGAACAATCAGACGGCTAAGACACATCCTTCTCAAGAAGTGATGGAATTAATTACTGAGAAAAAGGACCAAAATGCCACCACTTTATGTTATTAGGCTTAAAAGCCCAATGGCAGGTGACTGCATTGACGATAAGAGCATTTTAAGCTCTTTCCTCTCTGGACATGATTCGAGGTCGTGACAGAAAAAGAACAATGAGCTGAACAAAGAGGTTTATTTGATTAGCTTAATGGTGTCAATACATAGATGTTCTTACATCGCTTGTGCACTGAGGGCAATAATCCATTTATGATAAAATTGGTTGCTTTGAAAATTTCCAAATATGCCTATCCATGACTCGTTTTGGTAATAAGACAACTGCACTGATCCTTCTGAGAATAAGTCATTACAGATATAAGATGCTTGATTAGTCATGATCAAGAGAAGGCCATTTGATATGCCATGACTGATTTTAGAGTGAAAATCAAGTGCATAATCCTTTCGTTTGCCTGTCACCAACAAGCGGGAGCAGTCTCCTTAAATTAGATTAACATGGAAAGAATTCAGAGAATTGGAAATGATCATAAAAAAATCATCAGTATGATGATTCACGAAGTGCCATATTCACAGCGCAACAGTCAATTCTTTTTGCATATCAAAGTCATAACCTAACGTTACCAAGGAATGACGAGTTTCGTCGATATGCTTGTTTATCTGGTTTCCTCTAAGTAAACAACATATCATAGTATATGTACTTGCATCTATCATAAACAGAAACACATTTCCTTTTATTATTAGGCATTGTTAAACCAGTGCAATGATGCAAAATAATTATCTCTTTTGATGTTCTATTCCTAGTTGTTTTTCCATAGATGAAAAGGAAATATATGTCGGTTTTGCAGCTTTTTTCATAATTGAAACACGTATGAAACCTTCCACTCCAGAATAACATAAGAAAAAATGTAACAAACAAACAAATAGCATAATCCTATATGTCGCTATCCGCCACATATGTAAAATTGAAGAAAGGCTATACGAACTTTGCATATATTCACTCAGAACTAAACTGTAAAAAAGCTAACTCACATTAACAGCAATGATATTCACTTCTCCACTGTGAAACAAACTACATCATCTTAACGGCAATGACAGTTACGATATATTACAAACAAATTGTCCTCTTATGGTATCAGTCTGTTATCGAAAAACTTGTGCGTTAATGCCTACATACCGGGGCGGGCTGATCTATGTGGCAAAATTGCTCCTGCCATAGACCCAAATAGAGACCCTGCAAACTTTTGGGACTTTTTTTTGCAATTATGGTGAATATAATAGATGATTTTATACATTTATACCGCTCATATCTAGATAAATCTGCTCACCGCCGCTCACCATACTAAAAGGCAATCACACTAATCATTACACAGTGATAGCCTCTGGACATGGCCAGAGCTGGGTTTGAACCCTAGCCACTGAGCACAAGGCAGATGTGCTGACCACTATGCTATGGCAGTCTCCATGCATGAGACTGCTTTATGTGTTAGGCAGTGCAAGCATTGCACTGCAGTCTCCGGGAATTGGCCATGCAAATGAGCACAAGCAGCATGCAAATGAGTATGATATGGCAGAATAAACTTCAAACAAAATTGTTTTCTTTAAAGTGTGGGAATTTTAAATTATTGGATAACAATGTAATTGTTTATAATTTTAATTTGTCAGTCCCAACTGCAAGTTGTTATGTGACAATAGGAGAAACCAAACAAAGTGACATAACAAATATTTGTATTTAATTACACAAGGTGTTTTAGAACATAAAACCCAAAACAATAAGTACTGTTTATGAAAAGTTATGTAACCAGTCAGTTAAGATATTTGGAAAATAACCAGTAACGATTAAATGTTATGTAACCAAACAGTAAACATTTTTTGGACTATCCAATATCTGGAGTCCCTCCGACACTTTGTGTCATCGGAAAAATAGGGACTCATGGAGTCTGATGCTATGGAGGACTATGATTCCAGCTCAAACTCTTGAATTTCACAATGGATGCCAAAGCTGCAAAAAGTTCACATGTCCAATTTTGCATTATGTACATATGGAAGATCTCTGAAGTATTTATAAAAGAAAGACATTTCAGCACTATAAATAGGAGAACATATCCAATTTCCTGCTCTGGTCTGTTGTGCTAAAAATGTCTGAGTCCAAAACTTCAACTCTTGACTTACATCCGTCGTGGGATTGAGGAGAGACATGAGCATGGCGCTTCAGAAGTTTTGAAACTTATTCGTGAATCCTAGGCCTCACCCAGGTCTCAAGTCTAATGCAATGGTTATTAATAAGAACAACTTCTTCCCTGTAAAAGGCCCCTGTCTGTCCATACTTTGTGAAGCAAAGAGCAGGATATTAGTTCTTTTTTTTTTTAAATTGTTCATGATATGGAATGAAAAACCAAATTAAAAGAATATACCGCTTGAGGAAAGATATTTTTAAACTTTTTTAAAAACTTCCCTTGTCAACTTTACTTTTGAATTTCCTGTACCTTATAAAACACCACCCCCCTCCCCCTGCCCAATCTTGAGTCTCATTATTTGTCATAGAATCATAATAATTATAGTCGTATGTAGTAAAATGATTATAAAAAGGATGATATAGATTGACTAGAAATATTTGATCTATCATTGTCCCTCCAGCACTTCTTACAAATGTTTCAGTGGAATGTGTATTTCATATTTATATCCAGATGTGTTGATGAAAGTACCTTCAGGAGATGAAGTTAAAGATGAAGCCAATATTGAAGGGAATGTCGAATTTTCTAGATCAGTGATATTGTTGTCGTTCCGAATTAATTTTGACTAAATCCCCTGAAGGCAAATTCATCAAATCTGAATGCCGAGCTTGAGAATCTACGTTTTAGATTGTATACGTTTTGTGAAAATTATACACCCAGCATTGTCCCAGCAATGCCTGTCACGATATTGTTGTCCTTGCAAGCTTGGAGGTATTTTTCAAAGAAATACATGTAACATCAAAATGAGTGTAGGCAAAATAGAACTCCTTATTATTGTTTTTTTATAGAGAAGTAATAAATTGTGTGTACAACTCTGCAGATGAGATATCACCAAAAATAATGAGACTACTAAAATGCCGGTGATTTACCAATTTTGGCAGAATGGGTAACTATATAATTATACATTTTCTATTCTGAAGGAAAACATTTTTTACCCCGGGGGACATAATATGAAATGTACCCCCCCCCCACCACTTTTTTGTGTGCAACAAAATGTATTGTCACTACAGTGGTCATGGCCCTTGGTCTCAGTTTCGTAGGGAGCTGTTCTTTGAGACATGTACCCAGCTTTTCTGCTTGAGTAGGTTACCATGCATGCCACACAAAGATTTGGAATTCATGTTTGTGACTTTCTTTATTTGCGGTTTGGGTCTGTTTAAATAACAGATAGTAATAAACAATGCATATGGCAGTATGGCAGTTTATGATAGCAGGCTCTGGATGGAAGTCTATTTCTGTAAAATATGCAATGGCTGAAATGAGGGAAACAATTTTGAAATGGGTGAAGTTAATTTTAATTTTTATTATTAAACAAAAACTTTCCAATTTACGAGCAAATGTCATGATGGATTTGACCCTATAGTTCAGGCATGAACAATGTATTACATGCACACTTAGAACCCTCAAAGTTATGGTGTCTGTCTTGCCCTGTGTTCCCTACAGTTTAAGCTTATGTGCGTTGAGAAAGCACTCTGAGTAATTGTGCGCAAACTGAACCTTTCCAACAATGGCTGCTGTGGGTCCCATTGGTAGCTAGAATTAGTGATTTGTGACCTCTCTGAGCAAACAATTTGCCCCAGGGATGCATTTACTTCATCTGTATGCCATTTACTTGGGGAAGGCATATTGGTTTGTGTGGATTACATGTACTTATAGAAAATACTTCTTACTGTTATTTCTCCCCATGCTCATATCTTGTCTAGATCACTCCTTGTATTGCTTGTTGTGTTTTTGTGATGGTCTTATGTATGCTTCCCCATATTGTCTGCTTAAGTGATTGACACCGTAATGTTCAGTGGTTTGGGAAAAAGTTGGCAACCTTCATGAAAGCGCAAGCTCTTCCTTAAGAAGTTTTGCCACAACTTATGACCGCTTGCTGGGATGCCACTCCCAACCAATCCCATTCAAACAAACCATACTGCCTCATCAATATTTTAAATCACGTTGAAAAGTTTTTGGTGGCCAACCGTAACCAACAAAATTAATAAAGAAAGAAAATGGCCTGACTCAACGGTCATCCTACAGAGTTGGCACAAAGCCAGGTATTAAGCTAAATGCGCTCACAATTTTCAAGTTTGTGTAGCATTGGAACTTTGAGAAAATTAAGCGACACAAGTTATTTTCAATCCTGTAAACAAAAGGAAATTTGGTACAAGGGCCTCTTCCAGAAAAGTTTGGCACTGTATGAAACTTAACAAAATTACAATAGCACTTTTCATGGTTTTGTTTTCTATCTTAACGTGCACCAGGATGGTAAAACCAAGTGTGGATCTGGTTAATAAAAGATCTGTTAAAAATGTCATTGCCTACAGATTTAGGAAAAATATTTTAAGCCACATTTGTCTTTTATCAGTTGAATGATGAGAGTTTTTTTAACTTGGATTTAGAAGGAGCATAGACTGAAAAAACAAGATGCTGAGATTAGAAATTAATCATCCTTAGGATTCCAATGAGAGAGCAACCAATTAGCAGAAATATTGATATCCTTGATATTAAAATAGAGCACTGTCATTCCGCATTTTAAAAGTCTATGTAATACTGAATTACAGGGATGAATGAAGACAAAACTAATATCTCAGCATCTTGTTTTTTACAGTCTATGCTCGTTTAAATCCCCATGAAAAGCAACTCAAATGGATGAATGTTTCTGAACAATTCGTACATTTTCAAATGTATTCAAATGTATTCATGGCTAGACACCAGATTACTTAAAAAATTGTATTATTATGTTGAAATCAAGAATGTCAACACCAGAACCCATGACATGAATGTATACATTCCATTTCCAAAAAATGAAATTGTGAAACGTAGCCTCTATGTCTCAGGTGCGAATACCTGGAATAACCTACAAAGTGACAAAAAAGGAAATTAGTAGTATCGATGGTTTCAAAAGAAACCTGAAAAGGAATGTATACAATTGATTCATGTTCTTGGATTGTTTTACTGATTGTTTTACATCTGTAATTTGTTATTGACTTTTAGGTTCATCGGAACCTGCAGTGTCATTGTTTTAATTCTTGTTATTTTCTTAAAGGGCATTACTGAAAAACAGCATCATTATTTTGCTGAGTGATCAACCCTTTCAAAATATATTCATAAATAAATAAAATAAATAAATATCTCAAGATTCTCAGTTAGGATATTCAGCTTCCAGTAGTAGCATGGTAAATTTAGTGGAGGTGGCCAAATGGAAAATTCGTTGCGACCTTTAGACCATTACACAACCATGATGTTTGCATGGCTTTATTTGCTTGCTCATTGAGCACCTTTGATAGTAAAGACATAATTGCTGATAAAAGCAAATGTGGAAGTGGTTATAAATGTCATAACTGCCACCATGATTGCCTACAGATTGAGCAAGGACATCTTAATCCATTTTCCTTTTCTATCAGCATCAGTGGAATGCTGAGAGATTTCATAGCAACAGTCTTGACAAAATTTTCATTGGGATTTAAATGAGCACAGACTGTAAAAACAAGATGCTGAAATTAGAAATTAATCATCCAAAGGATCCAAATGAGAAAGAAACCGCTTTCTTTAATTAGCAGAAATGTTGATATCCTTGATATCGAAATAGAGCACTGTCATTCAGCATCTCAAATATCGATGTGATACTGAATTAAAGGGATAAATGAAGGGCACAATGATTATCCCAATACTTTTCAGATGGGATATTGAGCTCAAACAGATATTCATTAGCTGCATGGAAAATTTTGACATCTTCGCAAAGAATGTTGGGATTTGTTTCAAATGTAATGATAGCGAATCAAGTGTCACATAGTATATAGTAATCATTAATCGTAATTTTTTTTTTCATTTATATTGTTTAAAGTATATCAAACAATCTGAATCAGAATTTAAAAGTTGTTATTCAAGTTATTTAAGGTGTACGTAGAGAAACAAATTGCTACTCACCTAAACATCAGCTCGACATTATTATATTTTACTAATAATACTTTGTTACTTCAAGGTCAACAGTACGTGAAAGTAATCCTGACAACTACTCAGTTAGTCTCTCTGTGACTCTTCCATTACATGCACCTCCAGACAAATGCTTCTGTTGCAGCAAGAACCAGTGGCTCCATCATGCTAGCTGGCTGCTGTGACTGGGCTGTCCAATCAGGATTCTCTGTTGTCACTTCGGGCAGCAAGTAAACCCTGAATGTCCAAGTCGCTCACACCATGCTACCTGATTCCACGTATTAAGAGAAGATAAGTTCTTTACAGCAGCTAGAAGAAGCTCTGTTCAGGCAGCTTCAGTACCTCTTTTTGAAAGCGGGGAACACTCAATGTTATGATGCCTGTCTCAACTACGTTCCCTTTTGTTTAAGCTTATGAGCATCAATATAGCACTCTGAGTAATTGTGCGCAAACTGAACCTTTATACCAATGGCTGCTTTGGATCCCATGGATGGCTAGAATTAGTGATTTGTGACCTCTCTGGGCTAACATTTTGCCCCAGGGATGCATTTACTTCATCTGTATACCATTTGCTTAGGAAAAGCGTATTGGTTTGTGTGTATTACATGTACTCAGAGAAAATAGTACTTACTGTTATTTCTCCCCATGACCATATCTTGGCTAGATGACTCCTTGTATTGCTTATTGTGCTTTTGCATTGGTCTTATGTATGCTTCCACATATTGTCTGCTTAAGTAAGTGATTGTACAGTGGCTTGGGAAACACTTTGCACCCTTTGTGATAGAATGCACCCAGTTTTATTTTCAAACTGAATGGAATCTAGTACAGAAAGCTTATAAAACTCACGTCATAAAGTATTCTTCAAAAAATGTGCCCCTGCATTATCAAGCCTTAATGTAAGAAAATTTGTCACAGGTGGCCAAATGTTGAAAAGTCCCTCTAGAAATGCTATCACCTTTCAGACAATCACAGTTCTAATCATAATAAGTTATTTCACAGCTTTATTTTTAATATTTGTTTGACAATAACTTGTTTATGATATATGCAAATTTTTAAAAAAATCTGTATGATCGTTTTCCTTTTCCTGTTTAAGCTTATGACCGTCAAGATAGCACTCAGAGTAATTGTACGCATAATGAACCTTTCAACAATGGCTGCTTTGGGTCCCTTCGATGGCCAGAGTTAGTGATTTGTGACCTCTCTGAGCAAACAATTTGCCCCAGGGATGCATTAACTTCATCTGTATGTCATTTGCTTAGGAAAAGTATATAGGTTTTTGTGGATTAGATGTGCTCAGAGAAAATAGTACTTACTGTTATTTCTCCCCATGCCCATATATCTTGGTTATTGCTCCTTGCTTGTATTATCTTGATCTTGTCCTATAGATGTGTGCTCCCTGATATTGTCTACTTAAGTAAAAGACTGTAGAATGCACAGTTGACTGGGATACAGTTGGCACCCTTCACGAGAAAAAACATTTAGTTCCATTTCTAAAAGTTAATGGAATCTAGCAGAGAAAGCTTTTCATAAAGAATGTTTTTATAAAAATATGCATCTGCATTTTTAGCGATGCGAATCATAAGCTCTTCCTGAAGAAATTTTGCCGAAACTTAAGACTGCTTGCTAGTAAGCCCCTCCAAACCAATCCCACTTAAACAAACCATACTGCCTCATCAATATTGTTACTTGAGTTGAAAAGTTTCTGGTGGCCAACCATAACCAACAAAATTAATAAAGAAAGTAAATGGGCTGACTCTCAGCAGTCAAAGGTCGTCCTACAGAGTTGGCATAGAGCCAAGTACAATGTATTAAGCTGAATGCACTTGCTTTTCCAACTTTGTGTAGCATCAATGTCAAGGAGAAAATTTGAGACAATTAAGCGATGCAAGTTATTTTCAATCCGTAAACGAAAGGAAATTTGGAACAAGGGCTTCTTCCAAAAATGTTCGGCACTGTTTGAACCTTTACAGAATTTCATAGTTTTGTTTTCTTTCTTAATGTGCACCGATGGTTAAAGCAAGTGTGGAATTGGTTAATGAAAGATCTGTTAAAAATTTCATTTCCTACAGATTTAGGAAAGATACTTTAAGCAACATTTGTCTTTTATCAGTTGAATGATGAGAGTTTTTCTTTGGACAAAACTCTTGAAATCATTTTGACTTGGATTTAGAAGGAGCATAGATTGAAAAAACAAGATGCTGAGATTAGAAATTAATCATCCATAAGTTAGATTCCAATGAGAGAGCAACCAATTTCTTTAATTAGCAGAAATATTGATATCCTTGATATCAGAATAGACCACTCTCATTCGGCATCTCATGTTGATGTAAGATTGTGTTACAAGGATAAATGAAGGGCATAACAATTATCTCTAGATTCTCAGTTGGGATATTCAGCGCACACCAGTTGCATTAAAAATTTGGTACAGGTGGCCAAAGCAAAATGGGTGCAACCTTTAGACCGTCACAGAACCATGATATTTGCATATCTTTATTGGCTTGCTTATCGTGCACCTTTGATGGTAAAGGCATAATTATTTACCAAAGCAAGTGTGGAACTGGTTATTAATGCCATAACTGCCACCATGATTGCCTACAGATTGAGCAAGGACATTCCATTTTCCTTTTTATCAGCGGAATGCTGAGAGATTTTTATGGGCAACAGTCTTGACATAATTTTCATTGGGATTTAGAATGAGCATAATGAGCATAGATTAAAAACACATGATGCTGAGATTGGAAATTAATCATCTGTAAGATTCCGAACAAGAAAGCAATCAATTTCTTTATTTAGCAGAAATGTTTATATCCTTGATATCAGCAAAGGACACTGTCATTCAGCATCTCAAATGTTGATGCAATACTGCATTAAAATGGTAAATGAAGGACATAATGATTATCTCAAGATTTTGAGATGTGATATTCAACTTAAATACAGAGATTCATTAGTTGCATGGAAAATTATGATTGTTAGGATTTGTTTCATGAGTCATGATAGGTAACCAAGTCTCACATAGTATATAGAAATCATCAATCATGAATTCCTCTTTTTCTTTTTTTTTAACATATATTGTTTGAGGTATATTGAACAATGTGAATCAGTATTGTGAAAAAAAAGTTTTTATTCAAGTCTTTAAGGTGCAAAGATAAATAAATTGCTACTCACCTAAATATCAGCACAACATTATAATATTTTACTAATAATGCTTTGTTACTTCAAGGTCAACAGTGTTAGAAATCAATCCTGACAGCTACTGAGTGCTCTATCTGCAAAAATTGTTTGCTTGCTGTTTGCTTACCTTTGATGGTAAAGGCATAATTAGTGTGGAACTGGTTAAAAATGTCAGAACTGCCACCATGATTGCCTACAGATTGAGCAAGGACATTTTAATCCATTTTCCTTTTCGATCAGTGGAATGCTGAGAGATTTCATAGCAACAGTCTTGACAAAATTTTCATTGGGATTTTTTAAAAAACATGCACTGAAAAAACAAAATGCTGAAATTAGAAATTAATCATCCAAAGGATCCAAATGAGAAAGAAACTAATTTCTTTAATTAGCAGAAATGTTGATATCCTTGATATCGAAATAGAGCACTGTCATTCAGCATCTCAAATATCGATGTGATGCTGAATTACAGGGATAAATGAAGGGCACGATGATTATCTCAATATTTTTCAGATGGGATATTGAGCTCAAACAGAGATTCATTAGTTGCCTGGAAAATTTTGACATCTTTGCAAAGAAAGTTGGGATTTGTTTCACGTGTAATGATAGCGAATCAAGTGTCACATAGTATATAGTAATCATTAATCGTAAATTTTTTTTTCATTTATATTGCTTCAAGTATATCAAACAATCTGAATCAGTATTAAATAAAGTTGTTATTATAGTCTTTAAGGTGCAAAGATAAATAAATTGCTACTCACCTAAACATCAGCTCGACATTATTATATTTTACTTATAATACTTTGTTACTTCAAGGTAAACTGTGTTTGAAAGTAATCCTGACAACTCAGTCTCTCAGTGACACTTCTATTACTTGCACCTCCAGACAAATGCTTCTGTTGCAGCAGGAACCAGTGGCTCCGTCATGCTAGCTGGCTGCTGTGACTGGGCTGTCCAATCAGAATTCCCTGTTGTCACTTCAGGGCAGCAAGTAACCCCTGATTGTCCAAGTAGCTCTCACGCTACCACCTCATTCCGGGTTTCAACAAAGATAAGTTTTTAGCAGTATAACTCCAGAAGATAGAACAGCTGTGAAATATCTTGTTACAGCTTGACCTAAAGAAATATATTGAGATTCAAAGCCATGACCAGCGGTTGTACAAACATTTGGCCACGGTCCATGGAAGACCCATGTTGCCAAGGATGCCACTTACAACCACTGAAAAGACACTGAAAAGACATTTTTATGAGACATAGACCACCAGCTTGATAATAAAAGAGTAATCAACACCTTCAACAGCGGATGTTAATTATCAGCTTACTCGCTAAAAGGTCCTTCTCAACAGACTGCTTCCTAAAACATCCTTGGTTCTAACCTTCACTAAGCTATATATTATTGTGAAATGAACAATAAAGTAAATGTCAAGATTGCTTGATCTGTAACGAGAAGAGCACTGAAGGACATACATCACTCTAAAAAATGTCAGGACAAAATTGGTTTTTTAGATTCAAAATGGTTTTTTGAAAAACCAAATTTCAATGCAAAAAACGAACATGGATTTTTTTTAATGTAATTCCTCACTCGCGCAACTGAAAAATTGGTCGATTTCCAATATCTTTCTTAGAAGTGAATACTTTTCCTTATTTTTTAGTGTATGATGAAATTGGCATTGCAAAGTGATATCTGGGGGTTATCTTTTATTTATTATTCATAGTAAGTGATATATTTGCCTTTTTTTATGAAAAAAGGCTTGATAATTTGACCTGCTAAGAAACATTGTAAGTCAGAAAGAATATCACGACTGGACTGGGCATCCTGGATATAACAAAAAAAAAAGGTCGTTTGATCAAAGTAATATGCTTTTACAGCAAGATTTGCATATACCGATGATTTTGAGGTCTGACGATGGGCAATCGCATATATGTTAAAATTTCAACAACTTTTTGCCGCCTCTAAATAATAATTGATTTTGCTGAAATTTTTACAAAATACCTTCTATCCATATAAGGTTAGAATGCCACATTCAAATCAGAGAGATTCTGAAGAAAGTGTTTTTGGACCACCCTTTAAGGGTTGTTCAGATGGTAAATGCGCAGTGGCGTCCCGATGGGGGGGGGGGCGGCACGTGCCCCCATAAAGGACCTGTGCCCCCCCCCAGGTGCCCCCCATATGAACTTTCCAACTCTGGCTAAAAATATACAATTAGTATAGCGGGTGCCCCCCCAGTTAATTGCGTGCCCCCCCAGGTGCCCCCCCCCTGCTGACTTGTAATAGCCTGACTTGCAGTACCATATATATGCTTATTACACCAGATAACGGGATAATGAACCAAGCAATAACAATTTGGAGACTCCAAATACTTTCTTTCCTGCTTAAAGGCTCTAAATACTATTTTCTACTTGGAGGCTCAGAACACCTTTTTCATTGTCCATTTTTTTGCTTACCATGCACTGTCGTTGTCATATTTACATATTAGAATCAAAGTTGTTTTCCATGCTGTTGAAGTGTGATGTCATGGGCAGTGCACGCAAAATGGTCATACATTACTGGCACTTTTTGCAAATGTCTGACCATTCTCAAATTCAGGTCAGACAAATTTACTGGCAGAAAATCTCTACAGGAAATAGCCGTATTCAGTGCTAATCCTCTCTGATGTTGAACTGTATTTTACTGTCAAGAAATTTAAAGAACAATATTACAACAATATTCCCTTAAACACATTTCAGCCATTTAAAAAAATTATTAATTTGTCTGACCAGAACTCTCTCTCCGACTGACAACATGTCTGACCAAAGTCATATATTATGCTTTCGCGTGCACTGGTCATGAGAAGACTCATTGTCAATAAGTCTAAATATTATAACCATTCTGAAAGATCAAATTGACCTAATTAATTTAAGTGACAGTAGATGAAAAATGCTTTTACTTTATGGCACAGGCCTTTCTTGTATTAACAAGCCCACTTCAAAGTGACAATACTGACAATATACCTATTACTTTATGGCCTTTTTCTCTCTGGACAGTGATGAAAGAAAACTGCCACCCACTACCTCTTCAAAGAGGTGATTGCATTAATCTCAGCCTGCTAGACCAATATAGGCCTACTATCAATCTATCTGCCTTGTAAATGTTCCTGGGATTACATCAAAGACCTAGTTGTTCATTTGTGACCTATAAGAATTAATTACTTACTCTTTTTGATCTGGATCTTGGTGACATCAAGTGAGTATAAACTGACAGTTTGCACTACACTGAGTGACACGTTATTATAGGCAGTGATGGTTTTTGTCAAATCTCTCTGAGAATTTGCAAAATTCTTCATATCCTTCAAACACGAGAGTTGGTTGGGGGAAGGAGACTACTCTGTGAGAATGTTGCTCCAGTGTAATTCCGTGTCGGATCAACAAGTGGCTTCCACCACTCCGTCTCCGAATTGGCTGAAAAAATTATACACTGTGCATCATTAAAAACGCAACATTGCAAAATGGCTTAAAATGACACTTCCGCTTAAAGTATCAAAATGAAATTTTGCACAGTCCTAGTAGTTGCCATCAGGTATATTCATGACAATTTTCAAACGTCTAAGTGCAGTACCTTTGTGTCAAATTAAACCGTTGTGACTACTGTCGAAAATGCAAGTCACAAAATTTCAAGATCCTGTCATCATTAATTTCAATAACTTTGCGGTTCGTTTGACAATATCTTTTGATAAGTCAGGAAAGTTTACCATTTTACTTGCTTTATGGGATGGGGAAAAGTGATATTTGACTTAACCACAATTAAAGATGATGAAATTAATAAAATTTAAGTGTCAATGCTGGCCTGCCCCCTACAGGAGCTTTTTGTCAAAATCTTCAAAAAAGATGTTTTATTCAGATTTTTTAAGAGTTTTGATAAGGAATGAGTATTTATGTGTATGTTTCTATCCTGGGCATGCATAAAAACTGAATTTTTCAGTACTTTGTGTTCACATTCTTCATTTCAAGTTTGAAATTCATAAATTTTTATTTATTCATTCAAAATCAGCTTTTTCCTAAATAATTTTTCAAAAATGTTCATTGGGAAGCTTTTTGGAAGTCCTGTGCCAGTTATGTGAACATTTCATAAGATTAATCCCTTCCAATATGCAACAAAACTAATATTTCCATTCGTACATTTTCCGTTGAATTGCAGTCTGTGAATTGAAGTTTCAAACAAAATTCACTAAAATAGGTGCTGTGTAGCCAAAAATGAATCTTTTTTCATGAAAGTTACGAGTAGGCTTTTTAAGACCATGCATAAGGTCTGTGCCTGATTTGTTAACAATTCAACCATTAGAACTTAGAAAATTTAGTTGTTTAATGATGTTGCGTTTTTAATGATGCTCGGTGTACGTTGTTTGATGTCTCAAAAGATGAACTTCCTGAAAATTTCAGCTCAATCGGTCAATTTTTCATGATTTGGCTGAGGTTTGAAAATTGCTCAATTTACCAGTTTTTCAGGCATCGTTGTGACTACCATTACATTGTTGGCTCAATAAATCACCTAATACTCAACCTTGAGCTTTGAAATTCGGGATCTACACTAAATGGACAATGGAAAAGAATCTTTGGTTGACATTTATTGTTTTGCTAAAACGATAATGCAACTATAGTCTTGTTAAATTCCCCCCTCTAAAATCAATGTTCATCACAAAAAAATTCAAATCTCCTATAGGTATTCTGGGTATAGATATAAAATTCCTAGGATATATTCTACATATGTATGGTCAAATAATAATTGAAAATTGGAGATGCGTTCAGCCTCGTTTTTTTAATATATATTTTCGAAGAATATTGTATATTTTTCGGCATGTCTAAAACAAAACTAGCTGGATCTAAAGAGGTACATGTGCCACATTCCTGAAAGTTTCCTATTATCTTTCACATATATAATGTATAATACAGAAAAGAATTTAGGAATACTTTCAGCTTACTTTAGGTTCCTCGGAATTTTGAATATTATTCTGTCCGTAAAAGAAATGTAACTGTTGAGTAGACCTTAATACTTAGACCTTCTGCAAAATGTATCATAGACAGCTTTTAAACTTCTTAGGTATGTTTTAAATGTGTATGGTCAAATAATAGTGGAAAATTGGAGATGTGTTCAGCCTTGTTTTTTTAATATAATTTTTTGAAAAATATCTATTTTTAGGTATGTCAAAAACAAGACTAGCTAGATTGCAAGAGGTATAAGTGGCACATCCCTGAAACTTTCCTATTATCTTTCATATCTATAGAATATGATGCAGAAAAGAATTCAGGAATATGTTCAGCTTACTTTAGGTTCCTCTAAATTTTGAATATTATTACAGATAGAATAATATTAAAAATTTTTGCAGAACCTAAAGTAAGCTGAACGTATTCATGAATTAGTTTCTGTATTATACCCTATATATGGGAAAGATAATAGGAAAGTTTCAGAGATGTGCCACCTATATATTCCCATTACAATCAAGCTAATTTTGTTTTTGACATACCACAAATATATAATATTTTTCGAAAAAGTATTTTTAAATAATGAGGCTGAACGCATCCCCAATTTTTCACTATTACTTGACAATACATATGTAAAATATACCTGAGAAGTTTAAAAGCTGTGTCTATGGTACCTTTTGCAGAAGGTCTACTGAATAGTTGCATTGCTGTTACAGACAGAATAATATTCAAAATTCCGAGGAACCAAAAGTAAGCTGAAAGTATTCCTGAATTCTTTTCTGTATTATGCCCTATATATGTGAAAGATAATAGGAAACTTTCAGGGATGTGTCACTTGTACCTCTCGAGTTCCAGCTAGTTTTGTGTTTTACATACTGAAAAATATACATTATTTAAAAAAAATTATATTTAAAAAACTAGGCTGAACACATCTCCAATTTTCAACTATTATTTGACCATACATATGTAGAACATATCCTAGGATTTTTATATCTATACCCGGAAACCTATAGGAGATTTGAATTTTTTTGTGGGGAACATTGATTTTTGGTGGGCTAATTTAAGAAGGCCATAGCTTCTTTATCGCTTTAGCAAAACAATAAAATTAATGTCTACCAAAGATCCTTTTTCATTGTCCAGTCAGTGTAGAACCCAAATTTGAAAGCTCAAGGTTGAGTATTAAGTGATTTATCTGGCAAACACTGTAGTTGTGGTCAAAAGATGCCTGAAAACTGGTAAAATGAGCAATTTTCTAACCTCACTGTAAAATTTTTAATTTTGAGTCAGCTCAAATGATTGAGTGAGATGGTTAAACAATTTGTTTGAACTGACATAGCTTGTTGTTTTAAGTTTTTTATAATCTGTCTATTTTCATAAAACAACAAGTAGCTACATGTATACAATTATGTTAGCCAAAGTCTAATTGTGTCAGGAAAGTACGCTGTTTTGTAGGCAGTGGTTCGACTACACGGAATTAATGAGCATTGTTCATTGCTTATTCACGTCCATTTTCCAGACCTCAAGGTCAGAGGGAAGATAAGAGATTATGGCTAACAAAGCTGCAGTAAATCCAGTGTATACATAGATTATGTACCATATAGGAATCACATGAGCATATTAACTTGATTCCTGGATCAGTCCATGTTCTTGCTGATACATGTAAATGATTCACATGATGAGCTATGTATATGCTGTGTATTATTCAAACTCAGGCAGTTCATTGAAGTTGTCTACAGTTGCCCTTGATAGTAAGTACACCCCTAAAAAATTTGCCATTGAGTCCATGTTACAGTCAACAAATGACAAGTACATGTACTTACATTCGGCTGCAGGCGGATATCAATGACCTCACAACAGGCCCTATCCATTGCATTGAAATGAACTGTTATTAGGTCTAACTCGTGACCTCAATGATTCTCACTTGAAGACTTGTTACTGCTATGTTTTTTTTTTCTTTAAAAATGCATATATATCAATGTATATCGTGTCCCTTTGTTAGGAATGAATTTCTTCTCTGTCTCTCTGTCTGTCAGTTGTATTGTAGCATTAAAAGCATAGGATATAGTATGACCTCACAAATTGCTGTACCACGAATAAGGAGGATAGTGATATTACCTCACAAGGAACATTTCAGTCCAATTCTGGAAGCACTCGACATTTGTCAGCTGTAATCCAGTCTCACAGTAATGACAATAATATCACTGATATTTCAGTCATCATTAATATAAAGCTTCTATCATACCTTTGAAGTTGTATTTGGGGTCGCCTAGCCAGATAGGGGTTATAATCTTGCTAAAGTAAGTACACCCCAAGCCCAATAGGCCTCATGACAGGATAACCCCCAAACCCTCTCATAAACTCGGCACCCTCAACTTAACCTCTTTTACCCCTCAACTTACCCCTTTTCACTTCCCCCACCCTCAACTACCCTCAGCTTCCCTCAACTACCCTCAACTTAACTCAACTAAACTCAAGTAACCTCAACTAAACTCAACTAAACTCAACTTACCTCAACTAAACTCGCCTCCCCTCAACTAAACTCGCCTCCCCTCAACTAAACTCACCTCCCCTCAACTAAACTCGCTCCCCTCAAGTAAACTCGGCTGCCCTCAAGTAAACTCGCCTCCCCTCAACTAAACTCAGCTCCCCTCGACTAAACTCACATCCCCTCGCCTCCCCTCAAACGAACTCGCCTCCCCTCAACCAAATTTGCCATCCCTCAACTAGTCTCAGCTGTATAAAAGCTCACTTTGAAAATACTGAATTGACTATAAACATGCCATACAAGTGTAACATGTGTATGTACCGCCTGATAAACAAAGCTTTCATGTGAGGATAAAATCCTGTCACAATACAATTAAAACTCCTTTCATTTTACTTGAATATTCTGGTACTCTATATATCAAAAACATAGCTGTATTTTTGTTTATTTCAATTTGGTGTGAGCTCCATATAATGTCTTTAGCAAAGGCATACTATTATGGTATATTTATTATACATGTTTAATGTATATGTATATCTCCTTGCCAGCTAACACATTGTACTGTACAAGCTGTTATGTTTTCCTGTCATAGTTACACAAATTCTGCATGGGTCTTGAACATGTAGTGAAACAAATATTGCATAGCTTCGGAATTTTTAAAACAATTTTGATATTGTAAAGTAACAGATCGTAAAAGTCATTTTAAGTTTTGATTACATGTATATTCAAAGAAAAGACTGATGAAACAAGAAACCAGCTGAAATGACGCACTAAATTATCTTTTTTTCCAATCTGATGTTTTCTTTCTAAGAATTCAAATAGGCCTAAATCTTCTTTGTCAAACCCCATTAATTTTGCAAAAGACAATTCAAGAAAGTCATATATGCTTTGTTCATCTTTCCTAGAATTAAAAAAAAAAGACAGGTGATTCCACCTAAGGAAAAGGTCTCAAAATGAGTTTGTAAGATATATATGGAATGGAGTATTGCGGAAAAATGCACTATTACCTGATTTATATTCGCGCAGCGAAACTTAACACAAGAAAGGTTTCAAAAATCTGTGCAGTGATGGTCTCAACATCAACAGTCGAAAGCAGGGAATTAGGTTAAGAGGGTCCAGCTTCTTATGAATGATTTAGTTTTTAACTTAACAAAACACAACATATTCATCTTCAAAAGTGTATTAAAAATTCGATTTTCTATAGTAATATATCCTGTACCAATAATTTTTATGGAAAAGTTAATTATTAGCATTGTCAAGCTAAATCAAATTATCAATATGTGATGCATTTAATTTCAATCAGACAACAAGAAATCATAACAAAATTAAAGTTACATAATCTTCATAAACTGATTATTATGTAACAGTAAACAGTTAATCTACATGCGATGTTATCGTTTTTGTATTACTATATATTTATACTATTATGTAATATCAACAATCTAACATAGACTTGACTTTGGCAGCTTTCTGCCTTTTTACCATTTAGCTGATTATCCATCAATCTTATTTGTCTATTTAATATATAGGGCCTATCTATCTATCAACATATGTATCTATCTGTCTGTCAATATATCTATCTGTCTATCTATTTATTGATATATTTATCTATTTATCTATTATATTTTTTGTCTAGTTTATCTTGCTATTCTACATTTTTCTCTGTCTTTCCATGTATCCATCTTTCTAATTTTCTGAAACAGTTACATAACTGCCTTTCATACATTGAATATGAAATAAACATGAAAGTTATGGTAACACTGTAAGTCCTACAAAAACTTGTTAAAGTGCTGCGCGAATTTCATGGCAGTGCCATTTACATATTATATATATACTTGTAGGATTGATATTATTGATATTATGATAAAATTGTTTTCTCTATGCATTTGAGTAATTATACTATCAAACAACAACTTGCTGCCATGTTGGAAGACTCGATCAAACATCCGTATTTTGTGCTGTTTCAACTTTGAATTAAGTTTTATAGCCCATCATTTTTTTAAAGAGAAACTGAAGGTCATTTTACGGTGAACTGTGAACGCTGAACACTGCGCTTTTTCAGTCACTAGAGGGCCCGATAAACTTACAGATTGGAATAAAATGAAATATTAGCAAATCATGTACACCCATAGGCTAGTCCTAGAATGTTGAGCATGTAAGTTGGACCACCTCCTCCAGCATGCATTGGAATCAGCATCTAGCAATCTTGAACAATGGTAAAGGTGCCGGATGTGTCAGGAACCTGACATGATGCTGATTGGTCAATCTAGTCACATGACCAAGCCATCCAATAAGATATTGATGGCCTATAAACACATCCCAAGATGCAACGCGGGAATTAAGCAATCATATCGTAGGAATGCCTGCTAAGTGCCAGTCTGTATACACAGACTGTAGGACCAGTGCTAGTGGAGCATGCTTCCCTCTGCGGAGCCCAGGGAAAACTATACCAGTATCATCATTTGGGTATGAAGCAGGAGGTGTGACAGAATGAGGATTATTAGAATTCGTGTGTGATAGCAGTAACCGTAAAATACAGATATAAAGTATGGCACTGTCAAGAAGGCAGTGAAACAGAGAGATTGGTGTAATGACAGCCTGATTACTTCAGAATTAAAGCAATGAATAGAACACAACAAAATGGTGCAAACCTTCTTTCATAAAGTAGAATGCTGCTGAAATCCAACTAGCACACACTAAAAAGTATTTACTGCTTGCAGTGGCATATTTAGGGGGGCATGACTTTCCTCCCCTTGAGGCCCAAATTAATATAGGCGAGACTTTAAAAGCCTCGACAGCCACTTATCACAAATTCATGGTGAAATGGCCCTTACTTGTCTTTCCCAATGACAAACAAATCTGCTCTAATGTGAAACCATCAATCAGCAAGCCCAACCTTCTCACTATGAAGTATGAAATAGTTTCTTTAAGCGTGGATTAATCAAATTTTAAATTTTTTATTCTTGAATGTTCTCTCCTGATTAAATCTATGGAAATAAGATGTCTACAAAGAAAGCTTAAAATTTAATTCTAATATTTATTCTGTTTGACACTTTTCATAGTTGCTGTTTAAGAAATAACACCATCTACACATGTTGCAATACTGTAATTCCTGAAGGTTAATTTTGTGTTGAAAAACCTCGCCGAAGTGTAATGAGAGAAATATTGTGTGATGGTGTGATTTCATCGAAAGTCACATGATACAATACCAAGGATTTGTCACAACATTAATGTTGCTTTCTCTTGAGTGTAGATTATCGATCTCTGGATTCATTACATTTTATGAATTTTACCTTTAGCAATATTGCTGCGATTCTATAACAGCCATGAAATCCATTGCCATTAATATCTCATAGTGAATGAGGGTAATTTCATGAAGTGCTAACTTCTTTGATGAATTAATTCTGCCAAGCCCTCTAGTTCTTTCAACAACAACTCTTTTCTATTTCTGCATCTAAAAATGAATGCAAAAAAACTCCTAGTCACATTTTCTGTTCTTTCTGCTTCAGCGTTGAGCCCATTATGGTTCCATTTTAAAACCTTAAATTCTTCGACCATTAAGAGAAATTTGGATCGATGTAATTTTTAAAAAGGATAGCAAGCACCTCCTTAACTTACAATTGTAAAAATTATTTAATTAGCTACATGTATCCAAAATTAATCAGTCTATCCACCCATCTATATCTATACAACATTACTCAAAGTCATTTTACAAAAAAAAATTGTGATCTCCAGTGGTGGATCCAGACAGAGTAGTCTAGGGGGCCCTGGCGTCACTAATCTTTCCCAGGGCCCACGTTAGCATCATTTCAGCATTTGCAGGTCCGCGTTGCTCCATATTTTCTTCAATATGTTACTTTCATCTGAATGGCCTCTAGGCCCCCTTCCCTGGATCAGCCGCTGGTAACATGTTTTCAAGTGAGCCATGCTGTTTCATTGCCAGTGTTGAGTTTCAGAATAAGCGGGATGTGCTGACAATTGGCATTTTAGTATAATGGACATATAGCTCCAATGAGCAGCCAATTACTTCCGTGAGCTCCAGTGAGCAGCCATTGCCAGCCAACAGAAACTCTGTACATATGGTAAGTTAGGACCTCCCACAATTTCAGCATATGCAGTTCTCATTTTCAAGGGATTGTGAGAACATCACCTCCCAACCAATGTCTTAATGAGACAGCTTGCTTAGGGGGTGACCATTTAAGAATAAGGGGGGGGCTTGGAGTTTTCCTCAGCGTGAAATTATTTATTTCACCGTAATTGCGACCGAAATTATTTATTTCAAGCACGCGAATTGTACGAATATGCATTGCCTTCTTAAGAAAAAACCCCACCAGAAATTATTTATGCCCAAAAGCAATTTATTCATTTCACCAAAACTGAGCAAGAAATTATCTACATCAAAAAAACTCAAAAGCCCCTCCCCCCTTGAGACGAAATGGTGGCGCCCTTAGCGTAAATGAACTTGGCTGATGAAAGATGTGGTGGGTTACTCCATATACTTGTAAAATATGCTGGTGCGCATCAAGACAACACTCTGAGTAATTGTAAGCAAACTAAACCTTTCGTGCAATGGCTGCTTTGGGTCCTATCGACAGCTAGAATTTGTGATTTGTGATCTCTCTGGGCAAACATTTTGCTTGAGGGAGACATCATTTCATCTGTATGCCATTTACTTGAGACCTGCATAACATACTGGTTTGTATGGATATTAGGTACTCCGAGAAAATTGAACCTTTTGCTATACCCATATTTTGGTTGCCGTCCCTTGCCAATAATGTGAAAATATTCCTTCTTGATGCCATGCTTTTACACTGTGTACTCACCAAGTGGCCTAATTAAGGACTTTTTTGTTTACATTTTGCTAGTTCTCATATATAGAGCAAACAACAAACTTTGCCTTAAAGCCAGTTTGTTGTCTCATAGTAAAAGTAACACATATCAAATTTTGGAATCAATTTGTTAAGTTTTCTGGGAGATTATGCGGTTCTAGTAAATTTTAGTGCATATTTTACCAGCATATCTTACTAGCATCACCAACCTTTTGAAAGATGAATAATTAAGGCTTGCAATTTGACATCAGGATGTCTAATACATAAATACAGCATACTGGCTATGTTCTATTGTAATTGACTTGGTTTTTAGTCTAAAATGTAAGATTTTATTATTAACTAGGTCGCTTCGCATAGAGCAAACGGTACACAGTGCTTAGGTAAGTAAAATTTGAAAATGGCCCAAACCATTGAAGTTTAAGGCGACAATGGGATTACCCTTTGAAAGACTTCAAAGCATCAGTATTTACAGAATCATACTAATACTGCAAATTATTTTGGTCAAATGTCATTTTTAGAGTATTGTGTCAAAATAATACAGTTTGCAGAAATCTTAGTGGCATAATCAGGCCTATGGTGTATGAACTGCTGCCAACTTCTACTGAATGTTTACTCAACTTTTATGAATAACCTACATCAGGGCATTTCAGCATTATTTATTTTAATAAAAACTGTATATTAGAGTAAACAGTAGTTCTACTGGTTTATTCTTAGGCCTACTGTAAATCTCCACTTTATGGCAATAGACATAAATTATATATCAAGTGAAGACAAAGAAACATATTTCCACCTACCTGAAGATCAAGTTGACATTGTTTCAAATTGACTAACAATCTTTTTTCATTTCAAGGTCAGCCTTGTTTGAAAGTAATCCTGATAGTCGCAGTCTTTCAGCGTCTCATCCAATGTGCTTCTGGCAGGCAAATGCTTTGGCTAAAGCAGGAACCAGTGGCTCCATCGTGCTAGCTGGCAGCTGGCTGGATTGCAGTCCAATCAGAATTCTCTGCTGTGTGCTACCTAAGAACAGGAAGCCCAAACCCTGAAACCGGGGCCCTGAAATCAAAAGAGCAGCTCACAAGTGGCCATCTGACACCTTGTGTCCAGCCAACTTGACCTAAGAAAGACACGAGATTAATCGCCAGGTTTGTTTGTGAGCTTGAATCGTGTTCTGTAGCCAGCAAAACTACAAGGGATGTTCAGAAAGTTTGAACCCCCTTTTTTTTCGACATTAACTTTACCCTATTTTTTGTATTAAATGTCCGGTGGGCAGATGTAATGATGACAAGGGCAATTAATAGTTTTTTTTGCATTAAAAGCTCCTGATATAGTCATTTTTGATGGAATTTTAATTAAAATTGGTTCCTTTTGGAGGGGGGTGGCTTTTATTAAGGGGTGTGCTTTTAATACAGAAAATACGGTAGTTATACATTGTTGAATTAATGATTTTTTCACATGATGAAATTCAGCAATTTTGGAATGGAGTTTGACAAAGTACATTGTAGTATGATTTGGACATTTTTAAGCCCTTCTGCATCAGCTTTCTTGGTCCAAAAACAACAGTTATTGACTCACATAACTGAACCAACAGCTTCATTCAAACAACAGAATTACTTTTAAAATGCTTTAATTGTCCTTTGGAAAAATCTGTATCATCTCTTCGGATGTACCTCTTGCAAACCAGTGGCTCCTCTACCATACTACTTGGCGGCTGCCTGGATAGGAATCCAATCAGAATTGTCTGATGTAGGCACCAAAGAACAGTAAACCCTGAAATCAAAGGGGGCTCACAAGTGGCCATCTGACACCCTGTGTCCAGCCAACTTGACCCAAGGTGTTCAAGAGATCAATTGTCAGGTTTGTTTGAATGGCGCTTCTAAAGCCAGCAAAGCTACAAGGGGAGTTCAGATAGTTGCAGGCTTTTTTCATGTGGACAGTCACTAACTTTTGTTGCAGCATATTAATTAATTCTTGGCAGGAACCACTTCAGCAGGAACCAATTCAATTTTACGAAAGGATTTTGATAAAGTAATTTGGACTTTTTTAAAGTCTGTCTGCATTGGCTTTCAGATGTCACACATAACTGAACCAACAGCTTCATGTCAACTAGAGAATCACTTAAAAATTTCCTAATTGTCCTGTGAAAAATCCAAATCATCTCTTGCAGACTAGCAGCTCCTCCACTATCCCACTCGGCAGCTGCCAGGATTGGAGTCCAATCAGAATTCTCTGCTGTGTGCAATCAAAGAACAGTAAACCTTGAAATCAAAAGAGCAGCTCACAAGTGGCCATCTGACACCTTGTGTCCAGCCGAGTTGACCCAAGACAAACACAAGATCTATCGTCAGGTTTGTTTTTGAGCTCAATTGGTGCTTCTATAAACCAGCCAGAAATGGCTTCATTTCAATTAGAAAATCACTTAAGAATGTCCTAATTGTCCTGTGAAAAATCCAAATCATCTCTTGCAGACTAGCAGCTCCTCCTCTATCCGACTCAGCAGCCGCCAGGATTGGAGTCCAATCAGAATTCTCTGCTATGTGCAATCAAAGAACAGTAAACCTTGAAATCAAAAGAGCAGCTCACAAGTGGCCATCTGACACCTTGTGTCCAGCCAAGTTGACCCAAGACAAACACAAGATACATCGTCGGGTTTGTTTTTGAGCTCAATTGGAGCTTCTATAAACCAGCCAGAAATGGCTTCATTTCAATTAGAAAATCACTTAAGAATGTCCTAATTGTCCTGTGAAAAATCCAAATCATCTCTTGCAGACTAGCAGCTCCTCCTCTATCCGACTCAGCAGCCGCCAGGATTGGAGTCCAATCAGAATTCTCTGCTATGTGCAATCAAAGAACAGTAAACCTTGAAATCAAAGAGCAGCTCACAAGTGTCCATCTGATACCTTGTGTCCAGCCAAGTTGACCCAAGACAAACACAAGATCAATCGTCAGGTTTGTTTTTGAGCTCAATTGGTGCTTCTATAAACCAGCCAGAAAAGCCCCTTATGACGTTCAGCAATGGCTTTTTCACACCAAAATAAAAAGAGGATTGTCAGATAAGGAGTAACACATGTTAATATATTTTAGTCTTTTAGTTGTCTAACCATACAATTGAATTGTTCAAATGTTCCTTTATGTCAACAGTCTGTGTCATTCTATCAATTGTCTGGTTTAGACATTTAATAAACTGGACATATATACTGTACCGCTACTAATAATATTTTTGTCTAAATCCAAACAATCCTTTTTCAGTGCATGGATAATTTTAGTGAGTAACATGAAATTCTCGCATATCAAATTAAGAAATTATGAAATGGATTAGCTCCAGTCGAATTATTTTAACACATTGGAGTCATGTATCATGTGCATCAGGTTTCCTTGTCTAAAACACGCATATCTTCATCAGGTATACCTATAGGAGATATGAATTTTTTGTGATGAAAGTAGATTTTTGATTTGGGAATTTAACAAGGCCATAGCTGCATTATTGTTTTGGCAAAACAATAAATGTCTACCAAAGATCCTTTTCCATGTCCAGTTAGTGTACATCCTGAATTTTAAAGCTCAAGGTTGAGTGTTAAGTGATTTATTGGGCGAAGAATGTACAGTTGAGGTCAAAAATTTGCATACAGACGGACAGGAAATAGTTAAAGCTGTATTATGTAAGTGCAAATGGGTCTACATATTTGGCAATTTTATTTTCTTGTTTCTTACATATTGAACTTATGAATTTTATTATAATTGGTCCATTTGACCAAATCCCTTAAAAATACAAGGCATTCATCTGTGAGTTGTCAAAAGTTGAACGGTCAGAAGTTTGCATACACTACGGGACCATGGTTGTATTATGCAATATTTATACCTTTAATTGAAGAATATTTCATTTTTCTATCCTACTTTGTAGAAAATAAGTCTCAAATGTATTATCCTCACAGTTCTGTTGAAAAAAATTGGTAAATTATGTCCATACAATAGAGGCCCCGGACACAATCTTTCACTTTCTCCGTGAATCTCCGTGGGATCATGCAAACAGTATGGAGAAGATAAAAAGATGCAAATTATATGAATGCACAATATTGGGTGTCATAGGGAGCAATTGGGAAGCATTTTAAATTGTTGTATCCTCAGTATAGCACATAGTTGGTCATTTTAAGACCGACAAGTTCATCGGTGCACTGCAGAGAACTGGAAGAAGAGCCAAACTGGTGGCGACTGACAACATAAAAATCATCAGAATGGCTAAACAGGATCCAAAGGTGACTAAAAATGAAATATGCAATGATCTGGGGGGGGGGGGGGCTGGGTTTAAGTGTCCACCAGCACATAGATGTGGACATTACGTGGAGGAGGACTCCGAAGATGCAAAGATAGAAAGAAGTCACTGCTACGAGAAAAAAATCATGCAGTGAGTCAAGTCTTCTCCTGGGTATGTCAACACCTATATAAACAGTCCTTGTAAGAGTTGGCATACTCCAGATAAATTTTCACATGGTATTCTCGCACCTCTGGCTTCTTTCCATCTTTGCATCCTCGGAGTCCTCCTCCACGTAATGTTCACATCTATGCGCTGGTGGACACCTTCACCCAAGACACCCCCACATCATTGCATATTTCATTTTTAGTCACCCTTGGATTCTGTTTAGCCATTCTGATGATTTTTTATGTTGTCAGTCGCCACCAGTTTGGCTCTTCTTCCAGTTCTCTGCAGTGCAGCGGTGAACTTGTCGGTCTTAAAATGATCAACTATGTGCTGTACTGAGGATACAACAATTTAAAATGCTTCCCAATTGCTCCCTATGACACCCAATATTGTGCATTCATATAATTTGCATCTTTTTATCTTCTCCATACTGTTTGCATGATCCCATAGAGATTCACGGAGAAAGTGAAAGATTGTGTCCGGGGACCTCTATTGTATGGACATAGTTTACCAATTTTTTGCAACAGAACTCTGAGGATAATGCGTTTGAGACTTTTTTTCTACAAACTAGGATAGAAAAATGAAATATATTTCAATTAGAAACATAAATATTGCATAATACGACCATGGTCCCAGAGTGTATGCAAACTTCTGACCCATCAAC
Source organism: Platynereis dumerilii (assembly GCA_026936325.1). Taxonomy (NCBI): domain Eukaryota; kingdom Metazoa; phylum Annelida; class Polychaeta; order Phyllodocida; family Nereididae; genus Platynereis; species Platynereis dumerilii. The sequence continues at coordinate 2,016,235 of JAPTHN010000013.1, read as the reverse complement.
TTTGGATGATTCACAGATTAATGCCGTGTAATTTTAAGGGGATTTGGTCAAACAGACCGATTATAGTCAAATTCATAAGTTCAATATGCAAGAAACAAGAAATAAAATTGCCAAATATGTAGACCCATTTGCACTTACATAATACAGCTTTAACTATTTCCTGTCCGTCTGTATGCAAATTTTTGACCTCAACTGTAGTTGTGGTCAAAACGAACTCTAAAAATAGGTAAAATAAGCAATTTTCAAACCTCCGCCAAATCATGAAAAATTGACCGATTGTGCTGAAATTTTCAGGAAGTTCATCATTTGATGCATCAAACAACATATACTTTTTTACAGCCAATTTTCTGACGCAGATGTGGTGGTTGGAAATTTCTCGAAAATCTGATAATTTGACACAGAATGACCTAGATCAAACCAATTAAAAAATCATCACATTTCGTATTTCTACAAAAATAAGTGTCTATGTAAAACAGATTTCCTCCTTAAACTGGCCTCAGCCCCAACCTTCAGTTAGCTATATCATTGTCAAGCAAACAAGAAAGGTAAATGTCAAGTTTCCTCTGCCTGCAACAAGAGTAATCAAGGCCATGGCTCAAATTTTCAGTTAAGATCATCCTAGCTGCAGTGAGGAGAGCAAAGGTTTTAAATTCTCAGCAATCTAAAACTTGATGCATCCATTTGCTTGAGTCAAATTAAGGATGGCCATGGAGGAAGAGGGGGTGGGGTAGTGCTGCCCCACGCTACATGTAGCTGGTTAGCTAGGCAACTTGTATAGATACTAGAATAACTAGCTAACTAGATAGATAGATAACTAGATAGATAACTAGATAACTAGATAGATAACTAGATAGATAGATAGATAGATAGATAGATAGATAGATAGATAGATAGATAGATAGATAGATAGATAGATAGATAGATAGATAGATAGATAGATAGACAGATAGGCCCTTTAAGCCCGGTTCTGGGTGCTCACATTGGTTAATTAAAGAGATGGGGGAAAGAACGAGAGTTCTCAACATGATAATTATACATTTCCTCCTTATGAGGACAATGCCATTGCCTTCCAACTAGCACAATTATGTGCTAGTCAACACAATAATTAATCCGGAGACAAAAATCCATGTTCCTCCTCTAACACATTGATTAAATGACACTAAAGTCCTCTTGCTTCATAACTGGAACAATGGCAATCCAAATATCTAATAGGCAGATCACATCTTTGCATTCAACAATCTTGGCGCAAAAAGGGACTTAGTGCCATTTTATTTCAATGGCACTAAGTCCCTTTTGAGCCGAGCGGTTGAATTGATTAGAGGAGTTGCAATAATTTCAGTGTGATGACATTGTGGGTCCCTCAATTACTCAGAAATGGTCAATTGGTCAGATTGACAAATTTGTGGCAAAATAATTTATAAGATAATGAAACAAATGCAATGTGATGGGAGCCAAAATACAAGGTACACATTTCCCACTTTTATACTGAATGTCCTTTAATGTACTTCAATTAAGTATAACTCAAAAATAGTTCTCTACCTATCTACCTACCTGTCTATCTATCTGTCTATCTATCTGTCTATCTATCTACATATCTAGTTACCCATCAAAGGTTCTATCACATGAACAACAGAGTTACTGAATAACTGATTGTTTGTAAAAAAAATTCTTATGAAATCCCATCACATGATTTGAATGTACGTACAATTGCTGTGATTTCAAGGAAACTAATTTAATTTGACAATTTAAAGAGTGATTATTACCAAGGTGATAATACCCAAGGCCTTTTTTTAAGTAACCATTCTTACAATATTCTGTAATTACAAGCAATAATCATTCTGACAACTCTCTGAGGATTTAATTTCTCCTGATTTGCATATTCAATGAGGGTTATGCTCAATATGAAGCACAACCAGATTCATGTTTATCGTTATTACAGATTTCGTATAAGTGTGCCATGTTCCATGTGAATATATGCCCAGATGATGTCAGTATTGCAATACTGACATCACTATTGGCACTCCAAGCTTGAGTGTTGATTCCAACTGCTACCAACAAGTCAGGCTTATGGGCTGTCTAAGTGTGAATGACAATTGATTAATCTGCATTCATTGGTATGGTTGTTTGATTCAGTTGGAGCAGGTGAAACTGATATGTTTGAGCCACTTGCTTGATCCATCATGGACATTCATGGTGTCCTGTTGTGAAATTTCTCATTGAGGGCAGCACCTTGTGGCTTTTCAGCCTTTTAGGTGATATCTGCACCAAAGAAACTGTTCAGAATTGATGACTGGAATGGGGATGATGGGGAGATTTTTCGGAAGTGAACGTGGCGGTGTTGCATGGGCATACCAGAGGACGAGAAATGGGGGGGGGTAGTTGCTCCCAAAAATTTGGGGAAAAGGCCAGACAAGGAGGCTAAGAATTCGATCATCAAATAAACATTATTGGAAATCAGTGATAAGGATGCCCCCGAGCAAAACTCCCCCCTTAAGTCTTTAATTCTGAATGGATCCTGAGTACATTATTTTTGCCAAGACGGAGCAGCACATGATAACCTCTCAGACCAACTAATGAATGTGAGAGTGAATGAATTTGTTTTGTTGTAAAAGTGCTAAAACTGATAGCAGTTATACACAAAATCCATGCATTATATATAGCTGGATATTGTAACTTTTGGATTTATTCAAAACATCAAACTGAATAATCAATGTTGAGCAACAATCTAACAGCTTATGTGTGAATTTGTAATGGTGTGATCAGTATGGGTTCCAAGTGACACAGCTGAAACTGCAAATATACCAACTGTGAAATCATTATGCTGATACTGACATCACAAGAGCACTGTGGCAGTTGAAAAGAACATGGCACACTTATACGAAATCTGTAATAACGCTTAATGAAACTTTTGGAATTACCTTTAATTTACCAAAAAGTTCAGAGCATTGTCATCAAAACTGAACAACATCTACCATCAAACACAATAATCCAATTGCCTGACTGAGTCTAATACTCACAGGAAATTGAATTTTCTGTAATCAAGAACCATTACTGCTTAATGGTAATCTAATTTGATAAAGATGAGAAGTAGCAAGATTGGATTTTGAGATTGCAATCCACAAAAATGGTATGTGCAATCATGTTTAAGTCCAAATATAGTGCCACATGTAAGTAAGTGAAAGGATATGATTTTTAAACCAAAATGCTAATATAACAGGCACCATTGAGTGTATTTATCCGGATTGCAATTCATAACTGTTCGTTACTATGTATCAAATTCATACAAGCATCGAGAAAGCCTCATTGTTCATGATTTGTCCAGATAATGGTTTTAAATTGAATCCCTTAGTTGAGTAGTAGGAAAACAAACTTTGTCTCACCATACTTTTGCATGTGGCTGTAATTAGCCGATAAAAGGATAGAAACATCAGAATGGCACTTCCATATCATGAACTTTGTCAGGAAACAAGAAAACCCAACAGTCCCATTGTGCCCCATTCCCGAATGTGCCCCAGTTCCCCCTACGACAATAGGCCTATATGGGTCAAGAACTTTGATAAGTAAGTGAACCCGGGTCTCTTGCATCCCTGTCAGGATCGTATACTTTCTAATGCTATACATCCACGGACCATGTGCAAAAGTATGCACTGCTTAATTCCTTTTAATAATATTTTCACTTTTTGATTGAGTAAACGCTCCTTTCCCCCCTCAAAGACCACTTGTCCCCAGTTCTATTAGCTCCACAGAGAATATATTTTTCTGAAGATATGACGGAATTTCTTTACCTATATAGTTCTGTTATTATTTCACCTGAGTATACCGGTAAGTGACGGTGGTGTTGCCTGTGTGCATTGGGGAGCGGGTTCCCTAGGGTGCTCCACATTTCAATGGGAAAAATCAAATCACCTTAAACCCCAATTTGACAGTGGAAATTGATGACCACATAAGCAAAACAAGCACATGCAAAATTTCAGCCAAATCAGTTAATATCTAGAGGTGGCACAAAGCCCTCCAAGTTTATAATGTAATTCCTCATTCATGCAACTGAAAAGTTGGTCCTGGACATACAAAAAAAAAGGTTACTTGATCAAAATAATACGCTGTTACAGCAACATTCGAAAATACCGATGATTTTGAGGTCTGCCGATGGGCAATCGCATATTAAACTTCAACAGCTTTGTGCCACCTCAAAACATGAATTGATTTTGCTGAAATTTTTACACAATACCTTCTACATGTATCCATATAAGATTAGAATGCAAAGTTCAAATCAGAGAAATTCTCAAGAAAGTGTTTTTGGACCACCCTAGGGTTCCCTGCCCTCCACCCCCATTGAAATTGCATTGGCTATGTGTTCCACTTACTTATAAAGGACTTAGACCATTGTAAGATAAAAACAACTCAAAATGTCACAAGAAAACTCGTAGCACATCACGCCATAAGTCTATTGATAAAAATGTCTATAACAGAATCTATTTTGATAAGAACAAATGAACTTTATGAAGGATTTGGTATGTTCAGTTCTTCTTTCAAAGAATACATCAGCTCTGTGTCTAGTGCATTTACAAATAAAAACCAATGAAAGAGGAACGTGATGTTCTATAAAGGATGCTAATCTGATTTAATATGCCAGTCATTAAGGTATAATAATACTGCCTGTCTCTCTCTCGGTTCCATTTTTTCATTTAGAAATTAAGTGAAAAGGATCTAGTGCTCAGGCCTTAGAGTTCTGTGTACATGTCCTATCCAAAAGAAACTGTTCCAGACATACACCTTCTGAGTAATGTGTTTTGAAAGCACGCAGACTGTGAAATTAGCTCAGGTGAAATAAAAAATTACAGAACTATTCTTCGTATGGTAAATCCAGCACTCTATAAAACCAGTTTTGGGCACACACAAGGGTCGATTGATGAGATGAGAGAAAAAAGTGGAGGTCTCAACATCTTTTGCATTTTGTCCATGTGAGGGTTCTCTTACTTGCCAGGGACAGACACTGATACTAGGACAGCCATCCAACTGAACCAATTATGTGTCAGTCAACACAATAATTAATCCTGAAACAAACATCCCTATTGCTCCTGCTACACATTGATACAGCGACACTGAGGTTATCCTCCTTACTGGAACAATGGCAATCCGAATATCTAACATGTGGAGCAAGTCTCTACATTCAACAATTGATTAAAGGGTTGCTGTGATGGCATTGTGACTACATTCTGGGTGCATAATTACTCAGAAATGGTTAATTGATCAGACTAACAAATAGCAAACCAATTTATAAGGTAAGGCAACAAATAAAATGTGACAGGAGCCAAAATACAATGTTTATCCCATTGTTTGTCTCTCACTGGTTACCTTTTGGTGTAATGCAATCTATATGTAATACAGAAAATATTTTTCCTTCTATCCATGTATCAAGTTATTTATCAAACTTTCTGTTCGTAAATGTCGTGTCATACATACAACACAGTCAATGGCGTTAATCTGTAGTTTGATTAATTTTGTAAAATATTGTATGATAAAAAAGCCATTACATGATTTGAATCTACAACTGGTGTGATTTCAAAGCACTTAATTCAATTATTCTATTTTAGGTCTTGTTGCCATAAAGGTGGTAATCTCCAAGGCCTATTTTGCAGCAACCATTCTTACAATATTCAGTAATTTCAAGTAATAATCATTCTGACAACTGTCTGAGGATTTCATTTCTCCTGATTTGCATGTTTATTAAGGGTTATTCTTGATATTAAGTGTAACGAGAATTTTCCGTGGTGTTAATACGGAATAAAACTTTTGGAATTACCTTTAGTTAGGGACAGGAAGTTTAAAAAATCATTAAAACTGAACAATGTCTAATACTCGCAGGAAATTTAATTCTTTGTAACAAAGAACCATAACTGCTGATAAGTAATCAAATGTGGATGTAAAGATGAAAGTTGCGAGATTGGATTCTAAAATATCTCCTTGCAATTGGAATTTCGAAGCATAGATAAATTAATCATAAGCATTTTGAAGAAAAATGTGAGTTAGTTAACTTTGCCTTACGATAAGTTTCTTTAATTTTTCATTAAAATCACCTTTTACCAAGTAGAAGAAAATGGAAATGTCAATTTCTTGTAAACAATAGTTAATTTCAAGAGCCTCATTCAAGTTGATGTCATCGTAAAATATGTAACTGTTTGTTTGTTTGTGTTTTACGCCTCTGCAGCACCTTAGTGGGCTATATCGAGGCAGGCAATCGCCGTATGATGATGAGATTAGAAGACTGTGAGTCTGGCACATACCCTATTAATTCAGGGATACCCAGGGTCTTTCAGTTGCCCCAGCATAGAACACCGGATACAACCCGCCTCCATTTAATGTCTCATGGGCTCGGACTAAAGTGAGTTCCCGGGGTGAGATTGAACCAACGCCCTCAAAGCCAGTTGACAAGTGCACTTACCAATTAGGCCACGGGGGAACTCAATATGTAACTGAAATGGCTTCAGAACCATGAGCATTATAAATTAGGTCATAAACTGTTTCTGCCATTTCCTTCACTTTGTGTACCTGGGGAATGGGGATCGACTTGGCTACAGACAGTGATGGCAATTGTAGAGTGACTTAGAATTGTGGCACAGGAAATTGCATGCCAAGCTGTATACTCCCCGGGGAGTTGACAAAGGCATGCTTTAACAGGCCTGCCAAGGGTGTAATTGTATTGTGAAGTCTGTTGAGATTGACTAAATGTGTTGTTGAGATGGACTAAATGTGTATGTAATTGAATATACAAAAAAATAGACATTTACATTAACACAGAATCTAGCAGCATCTCTGGGCCAGGGACGGACGCGTTGGGGGGGTTGGATTGGGGGGATGCATCCCCCCCCCCCCCACTGGATCAAAATTTATATATTTTTGCATGTTAATTTTATCCGCGCGCAGTCGCGTTATGTCGCGAATTATGCGTACGTTAACGTTCCACGACACGACAGCCCGATAGACCCCCCCCCACTGGAATTTTCTGGATCCTCCCCTGCTCTGGGCTACTCAATCTGAAATAGTGCTCTGCTTGCTTTTTGCAGTATTCTCTCTTCATTTTTACGTTATACACCAATTTTTAATTACATGCATTTTTGTTGAATAGCTATACTTACCTTGCATTTAATTCAGTTTTTGTGACTAAAATGTTGTTCCATGAATATGACTGAAACATATTTTCACAATTCTGATTGTCACGATTGTTATTTAAACTGTTCACTGTTAGATTTCTCATTTTATTCAAACCTGAGCTGTTTACCTCACTATAGTATAGGCTACACCACATTGCTTCAGATTTTGAGTTGTCACAAATTTGTAACCTTTTTTTTTAAATAATAATATAGGTATATAATTTCAAATCAAACTTGTGACAAAATGGCCCTGCTTTCATGATGGCAACGACAGATTGGCACATTTTCTTACTGTACTTGTCATATTTACATAGCTATCCAAGAACTTTGTTTTCCATGCTGTTGAAATGTGGTGCATGTAATTATACTATCAACCCATTGGCCATCAGGCTTTGATGTTTAGCTTGTAGAGGCTATCCAAGTTATCACTTTGACATTGTGTTGAAACTGTGATACACAGTTAAGGTGAATTCCCACTTGCTGGAAGCTCATCCTCCCCACGCAAGCCCTGCTAAAATGGACAGGGCTTTCTGCTATTTCCAACCTCTTCTGTGATTGGCTGCTTATTTAGGTCATAAGCATTTTGCAGGCAGATTTAGTCCGATTATGGACACTTAGAGGATTACTGGCAACTAAGAAAAACAGTGTAAAACAAGCAAACTTTCAAACAGTTTCATTTCAGAACTGTGAAAATACACTTGAGCAAAGCCTTCAGCTAAACAGTTTCCCGCCCCTCAGACTCAACCGATGACCCCACAGAAGCATGAGAGATGCAAATGAGTGGGGCGCTGTCACGCGCATGCGCACTTGCGCAATTAGCGATGTTGATTTGAAACGGCTTCCGAGATAAATAGGGTCGCCGTAGCGCGAGTATTTGTCATACAGAAATGGCACACCACTTTTCTGAAAGAACATCTCAGAAACACAGAGCAACTTTTGGAATGTACGTAAGTTGGGTAGAAGTGTGTCAAATTTGGACGAGAAACTTGGAAGCAGAGGGCATGGTTTCTTATTCTTGCATATATTATGAAAATGCTCACCATCTGAGCAGTTGGTCTAGGGTAGATTCTCTGGGTGTGAAAATACATAATTCAATGGAATTTTCGGAACTGTGATAGCACCTTTCAACAATACACAATTTCATTTGTAACTGTGTGAAACAGAAGCAACAATTTCAAACTGTGATGTAGCAGTCCCTGATTGGCTGAGCCAAAACTGGGTCAGTCAATTAAGTATTCATGAATTAGCAAAGGTTATGGGCCATTTTGTCATGGTATGACTTGGGATGATGCTGGAAGCTGGGGAATCAGTCCAAGTATCAAATGGCATCACAGCTTGTAGCTATCCTATATTAAATTTGAAGGTTTTGCCCATCCCCAATTCTCCATGGATTTTGCCATGCTATACATCAATCTTCATGTTTTCAAAAGCTCTACAAATTTTTGTCTTTACAGAACTGTCTGTTACCTCTAACAACCTATCCACACCTGTATGCTATCCACACATCTCTATTCCCGTGGCTGCAGCACAGTAGTATTAGTAATGCATTGTTCTCCCTGGGCTCCAAAGAGGGAGCCATCAATACATGCGCCACAATTTCAAACTTTCGCAGACTGCTGTCGAGCTTAACACCTTATTATTGAAATGCACTTACATATGTATGCGATGGCAATTCCGTATATATGTCTCTCATGGAAGTTCTAGTTTTACAATATTGCAATCATGGGGAAGAGGGATGGCAGCAGCAGAGTGCTGTGACACTGAGTCCTCAGATGACATCAATTTTTTTTAAAACAGCATACAGTATACATAGAAAATAACTTGGATTCCACGTAAATATGACAAGCAGAGTAACAGCAGGAGAATACCATTACATGTGAAAAATGCACTCTTATAGGATAAAAACAAATCAAAATGTTACATGAAGACTCAATGCACCGAATGCTGTAAGTCTATTTAATAAGCACGTCTGTCACACAAACCATTTTCTATGAGAACAAACGAACTACAGTTTGTCACGTCAAGCATTGAGACAGAAATTTAGCATGGTTTGTGCAGTCCATAAAAATCAACACAATGAGATAGGAAGTTCTGGGAATAGTAATTTGACTAGAACTATGTCTGAAGTGGCACTGAAGTGCACTTTTGTGACGTCACAGCCCATTGTGTGTCAGATTGGCAGCATTACAAATGACAACATTTTGCGAAATTGGACTGCAATATCCACAAATTGGCAAATATCGGACAAAAACCGCAAAAGCGTCGTGAAAACGGGATATTCATATTACAACACAGCTAAGCTACACATAGGTAGGTGTATTTCTGCTGTACAACTTCTGGTTGCTGAGATATCTGGCCAAACGTCTGTCCTCTGCTTGACGTGACAAACTATAGACGAAGGATTTGTTACGTTCAGTGCTACTCTCACAGGATACATGAGATCTTTGTAGTGAGTACACACAAATAGAAACTAATAAAAAGCAGAATGTGATGTTTCACAAAGGATTTTAATCTGGTTTTCGTCATTCATATGGTACATAATACCATCGGCCCCTGACTTAGTTTCATTTTTCATTTAGAAAGTAACAAAACGGATAGTACTGATACTATATATATCTCTCTGTGTATACATGCTAATCTTATCTGACAGAAACTTTTTCCATCCAGTGACGGATCCAGTCATGGTCTTCGGGGGGGGGGGGCGGCCCGAGCTTGTTTCGGCATTCATGCGCCCGCGTCACCCCATATTTCCTTAAAAATCTGTTATTAATCTCAATGGTCTACCTAGGCCCCCCTCTGTATCCACCACTGCCAGCCATACAACTTTCAAGCAATCCTTAAAAATTCAGGAAAGCCGCAGGCGGGTGGACGTCTAGCATCAAATCAAATATCAACATTGTACAATTTCCAGACGGATGGCTACAGAGGGTTTTGGAACTTACCCCCCCCCCCATCTTCCACAATGGCTATGACACTGCAATTTATACATATCTATAGACAGATATATATGGTTAGTCACTGTGCATCTCTAAGAACAGAACAGATTTCTCAACATCACATATATTCCCCGTATGAGGGTTCTTTCATATTTGCCTGAGTTTCAAGATCTAGATTTAATATTCGCGCAGCGAAACTTAGCACAAGAAAGGTTTCAAAAATCTGTGCAGTGATGGTCTCAACATCAATGGTCGACAGCAGGAAATAAGTCAAGTGGGACCAGCTTCTTATCAATGATTTAGTTTCGAATTTAACAAAACATGACATATTCATATTCAAAAGTGTCTTAAAAATTCAATTTTCTCCATTAATATTCCCCGTATCTATTATTTTTATGGAATTGTTAATTATAAGCTTTCACTTGTAAGCTAAATTAAATTATTAACATGTGATTCATTTCATTTCAAAACAGACAACAAGAAAACATAACAAAATTAAGGTTACATAATCTTTGTCAACTGATGCTTGTGAAACAGTGAGCAATTTCTACATGCAGATCATGTTTTTGTTATCACTATTATGTAATATCAACAATCTAGCATAGACTTAAATTTGGCAGCTTTCAGTGTTGTCTTCCTTTTTAGTAAGTTTTTACTATTTAGCTGATTAACTATCAATTCTGTTTATTCTTAATCCTATTGTTTGCTATCCTATCTATCCATCTATCTATCTATCTATCTATCTATCTATATTTTTGATCTATCCTATTTCTCTAATAGTTTCTAGTCTAAATTTCTCTCTATTTTTCGATATATTCGTCTTTCAATTTTTTTGAAACAGTAACATAACTGCCTTTTGAATATGAAATAAATTTAATGAAAGTTATGGTAAAACCATAAGTCCTAAAAAAACTTTTTAAGAGCTGCGTGAATTTCATGGCTGTGCCATTTACATATTACGATTTTAAATGAAATCGCTTGGAAACCATTACTTTTAATCGTTTTTATTTAATCATTTTCCTGCATTTTTTAGCCTTTTTGGCCTGGTTATTATCAAGGTGGTAATCCCCAAGGCTTTTTTTGCAGGAACCATGCTTGCAATATTCTGTAATTACAAGTAAGAATCATTCTGACAAGTCCCTGAGGATTTCGTTTCTCCTGATTTGCATGTTTAATGAGGGTAATTCTTAATGCAAAATATAACAAGGAACGTGTTATCGTCAAGGCTAAATGAAATTTCTGAAATTACCTTTTAGCAGAAAGAAAGTTGAGCATTGTCATCAAACCCGAACAACGTCAACCATCTAACACCATAATCCAATTACTTGGCTGAGTCTGATACAGGAAATTGAATTTTCTGTAATAAAGAACCACTACTACTCAATACTAATCTAATTTGATGGTAAAGATGAAAAGTAGCGAGATTGGATTTTGAGATTGCACTCCATGCAATTAATATTAAGCGTAACAAGAAAAGTACCCTTAAAAAGGGGAAATGTATCTAATATAAGAGTATCTGACAATTTATTGATACCCTTAAAAACGGGTAATGTATCTAATATAAGAGTATCTGACAATTTATTGACTTTTTGTCTAAATACCCTGTCAACCTCAATTAGAAATTTTGTGCCAAATTGGTATTTGTGAGGAGGTCAGTTAGTGTGCAATGGACAAGGACATAGGCATATTTTGCAGGGTGTCGGGGGGGGGCTGCTGACTCATCAGGGCAAATCCTGACAATCATCAGGGTAGATCCACTGCCCTTGTCACATTCGTAACATGTTAAAATTTCAGGGCAAAATTACAACAGCCCCCCCCCCCCGCGGAATGGCTGTCTGATACGCCTATATGGACAAGGACAAAGATTGGTGGTTAGGGAAAGGACTAGGACATATGTTGATAAGTGTGGAAAGGACAAGGACACAGATCCTTAAATGAGTGAAGGACAATGACTAAGGTTGATGAGTGTGTGAAGGACAAGACACAGGTCAGAACTGTCGAAAGAAAAAGGACACAGGTTGATAAGTGTCAAAAGAACAAAAACACAGGTTGATAAGTGTGGAGAGGACAAGGAAACAGGTTGTTTAGAGTGCAAAGGACTAAGATGCAAGTCAGTATGTGTGTGAAGACACTTTCTGACCACTGTCCTTGTCCTTCACACACTTACTGACCTCTGTCCTTTGTCCTTTTCACAAATATAATTCCACTTTGCACTTTGTTATTATTACAACAAGTTTACAAGGAATCATTTGGTGTCCATTTGCAACAACAAGTAATTTGATCTTGTAATTTTCAGAGTTGGCAGTTATCGAGGTAATAACTCCAAGGTCTTTTCTGTGTGATAACTATTGCCACAAGATCCGCAATTACTAGTAATAATCATTTCGGGCTCTCACTTGGGATTTCATTTCTGTAAGGAAAATTACTTTTGCTAATTCAGAATAAAATTGGAGTCGTGCCTGCCATAAGTCAGATATCATCAGTGAAAAATAATGTCCTGATTATCTTTTGAAATTTCCCATAATTATCTTAAATTTGCAGTATGAAAACCATATGAGTCAAGGAGTATTTAAGAACAATCCATCATTCCCATCCAAATCCCATTACAAGAATCCTTTTTCATGGTAGCATAGACTTACATGTATGTCATCATGAATAAAGACCCTTGAAGTTTCCTGACATATATGTTTCGCAGTTTTGACTTTCGAATCTATTTAGAGAGATGAGTATAGGGAAAACATAATTAGCTTTTTCAAATTTACAAAGTAAAGTTAAATATATGTTACTGAAAGCAAATAACACATATCTTGACTGATGTTTTGCAGTGAAAATTCTGAGATGACAACTGATTTGGAACTACATAATTATTTAACAGAAAACTTTTGAGGTGATTTATGAAATTTTAAGATGCCTGTTTGTTAAATGTACCTTTTTTCTTTTCATCTGCCAAACACAAACCCGGATGAAATTTGTTACACATGTCACTTATATACTATATTCGTTCCTTTTGTAGGTTTAATGCCTGGATATTCTTTACATTTTGAAATATTGAAAACAATTATACAAATTATTATTTTTGTTTCAAGGAGAAAACTTGGCAATATTTCACGTCCATATAATGAAATTTGATTCACATTACCTATACAATGTTTTAGTGCCTTCTGATGGTCTCATTGATAGGTATCTTTAAAGCGTTTGGGAATATTGAGAAAATTTAGAAAAATACGAATAAATATATTTTTTTGTTTCGACCCGAAGCTCATATTCTATTCGTTGTATAGCCATGAAACTGCTCCATAATATCTTTAAATTAGGCCTTTCCATGGTTGAGCATACACTTTCAGGCCTAAACTGGGTACCATTGCATATATACCAGCATGCAAATTGGTGAAAATCACCATCATGGTGTAATTGTGTCCTTTTTAGACCTTTGAAGTGGACTAGCTAACATTTTTTGGCCACATTTTCAGAAAAAGTATTTACGAGCTAGCGTGAAGATGTGCACTCGGCAACTGAGAGTCCGTTGAAGATAATGACCTTGATGTTAACTTTAAATAAACACAAATAACTCGAAAAATACCTTTAAAACTAAGCAAATTACAGATAAGACAATTCATCCCATGACTGACTTGAGAGTTGGCCTGTCTTCTCTCTCCTTTCAAGAACACACAGAGGTCATTAGGCTTATTTTCCATGATGGCGCATTCCTTTTATCTGTCGCAGACAAGATGTCAAAAATTAGTACTAAGAAGTATAACTAAAACATTGTATGTAATTTGACAACTAGCTATGTATGTATTTTCAGGGCTTTGGAGTTGGAGTCAGTATACGGTATACTCGGATGTTTTTGAGTGGAGTTGGTCGTTTATGATGCAGAGACCATTTCATTTTTAATCACCACTTAATCCGCAGCAGAACTTCATCTTATCATGCGTAGAAACAATTATCTTTTTTGCTGATGAAATATTTTTGCAAACTGCCAACCATCTGTCAACTGAGGCGCTTTTAAAGTTGCTGAGAATTGGCAGAATTAAAATTTGTTAAACGAGCAAAGTGGCCCATCAAGGGCGATCTATCTAATGGAGATGCGATTAACCTGATTAAGTGTCAAGGTTTAATATCTTTGAGGTGCCGCCTTATCAGCGTGTTTTATTTTCTGGCTGTTTTTTTTAACAACAAACATTTCATAAAACAATTTTTTTTTAAATCAAAGAAAAAACACTGTGCCAATGTTACTATGTGTATTACATCTATACTGTGTGTTGTATTATATGACCATAATTGGGTGTCAAGTAATTATCTAAAGGATTGAAACATCAGACGAGTTGCTGCATCTTTGAAGAAAAATCCAAACAATCCTATTATGCAAACTTGTTTCAGACTTTCATCAAAAAAGACATATATCTTAAATAAAACTGCTTGAAGCTACTAATTTCATTTCTTGACATGTATATGTGTTCTCTATCTCTAAAAATGATTAGAACGAGGTCTATGTGGAAAATATAATTACATTAGATTCGCTTTTTTTCCCAACGGTAATGAAAGTATGTTCTCGCCATGAACCAATTTGCAAACTGAGTGATTTTTGCTTTCCTCTTTTAGCACTTATGCTACAGTCTCAAGGCACTTTACTGAGAACTTTTTTACCGATGAGGGATAGCTTGAGATGAATTCTAGGAAAAAAATTACCATCCCGGCGACATACAATGTTTATAAAACGATTATATAATTAATTAAAAGCATATCACGGTGGGATAAGATCGTAAATCGGCGGGATAAGATCATATCCCTGTGGGAAAGATCTAAATGCCTGGGGGGCAAGATCTAAATGCCTGTGGGATGTCAAAAATCGTCGGCGGGATGTCAAAAGACCGTCGGCGGGATGTCAAAAACTGCCAGCGAGGCTGCAAATGTCCCGCAGGGGAAGTAAAAATATCCCGCAGGGGCAGGAGCCAGGAGAGGTCCCCGCAGGGGCAGGAGAGGTCCCCTCAGGGGCAGGGGATGTCCTAATATCCCGCCGGAGATGTTTTTGAGACGTTTTCACTGAAAAAATCCCCACCGGACATCCAAAAATCAAGAAAATTTTGGGCTCTGTTCTGCCGTCATGGAAAAAAGTTTGAACGTGTTGAATCTTTTTTGACATCCACGGCGCAGTTTTTCCATTTCTAGGAACCCCTGAGAGAAACAAAAACTACCCCTGACGGATGTGAAAAGTCGACGGCGGATCACCCAAATTCATCCAAATTACCAGGAAATACCATCCCGCCGACGCCTAAAGTGCTCCGTAACGTGCCGTGAGAATGGGGCATTAGTTGAAGGAGTGTGCGAGACTATGCAGTCTCTTCTTGAGCAAAATGTGCCAAAGAAGATCAGGATGTGAAGGATGAAGGGGATTAGTCCCGTTGTTGGTTTGTTTGTGTTTTACGCCTCTGCAGCACCTTAGTGGGCTATATCGAGGCAGGCGATCGCCGTATGATGATGAGATGAGAAGACTGTGAGTCTGGCACATACCCTATTAATTCAGGGATGCCCAGGGTCTTTCAGTTGCCCCAGCATAGTCCCGCTGTTGGTACATGTAACATTAGGTAATTTGGGTCTTACAACAAAGGTTTTTTATAACACAGAAACCACTTCACTCAAACTTTTTCAGGTGAAAAAATAACTCTCTCGCTCTTTTTTTTCGGTTTTGTTTCTCACAGTTTATCTAATATGACCGCCAGCTACCACTCACCCATATATTAACAGAAACACTTTGAAGTGAGAGTCAACAAAATGCATATTACTTAAATGAGCAAAGTGGCTCATCATGCGCGATTTAACTCATTTTGGAGCTAAAAAACTTGATCAAGTGTTAAAGTTTAATATCTTCGAGCTGTTGCCTATTCAGCAAGTTTTTTTCTTCTTGTTGTTTTTAATCAACAAACATTTTGTAAAAATGAAGTCAAAGAATTCCCTATAAAAAAGGATTAAATTATTCCATTCTTCTCATTTTACTGTGTATATTATATACACTGTATCATACAAGTAAATAAAGTTTTTAGTTTTATATGATCATAATTGGATGCAATGTTATAATCTAATAGATTGAAAGATCAGAAGATGCAACTTTGATAAACAATTTCCTTATGCAAACCTCTTTCAGACAACAAAAACATGATATGTCTTGATTAACACCCCGTGACCTACTAATTTCATTTCTTGACAAACATGCTTCCTATTTTGAAAAGTAGAAAGAGGTCTGTGCTGCAAAATATATTAGATAACCTTTTTAAGTAATAGAAGTATGTTCTCGTGACGAACCAATTTGCAAACTGGGCTATGTTTGTGCTCTTCTAATAATATTGTCTGGAAAGAGTTCATTCTACAGTCTCTTCTTTAGCAAAATCCATCAAATAATATTACATTGCGTGAAGGGGAGATGGTCACCTTGCTACCTGTCATATATAGGGCGAGTCGTCTTACAACAGAGGTCTTTCATAACAGAGCCACTTCTGGCACTTCACTTTAACTATTATCATGCACAAAAATATAAATAAATAGTCATTTGTTTGGTTTTTCTCCAACCTTATCCAATACATCCACCAAATGCCAGCCACCTGTTACCTGAAACACTTTCAAGTGACTGAGAGATGAGAGAATGTATTTTGCCTAAATTGGCAAAGAGGCTCAATATATGCTCAACATTGGACTTTACCTTATTTGTATGCTTTAAAGTTGTGATTAAGTGTAAAAGTTTCAGGCCTGCTACACAGACCGCAAAGTCTTCAATCTATGTCATACATGCATTTATTTTTTGCCCATTTGTTGTATCTGTCTCAATTCTGTAGCTACATAATGAGAATCATTATTACTGCAGGCCTGCATATGACAACCATAATCTGTTAATATCTGTGATTACTGCAAGCTGATGTCCTCTTGGTGCATGACAGCCAATTGCTTGTTCTAGAACTGAGTGCCGTGTGCCAGAATTCACATGCAGCAAGCAACCAAATGAGAAACAGTGGCGTAACTGGGGGGTCTCGAGCGGGGGGCACCTGGGGGGGCACGCGATTCTCTGGGGGGGCACCCTCTATACTAATTGTATATTTTAGCCAGAGTTGGAAAGTTCATATGGGGGCACCTGGGGGGGCACAGGTCCAATATGGGGGGGCCTGTGCCCCCCCGTGCCCCCCCCCCCATAGGGACGCCACTGATGAGAAAGCAACTGCCCAGTGGATTAGCAAGCATTCTCGACTGGTAGTTAAAACAGATATAATACTTCAGGTTCTCAAATTGATTTGGAATTCTCTAATTGATTTGGAAAACACAAATTGGCACTTCATTATTTTTATTGATTCCACATTTTCAATCTCACGAATCATAACAAGGATTGCATATTTCATTGTTTTCTAAATCAGTTCGAGAATTCTAAATCAATTTAAGAACCTCTTTAATATATTGCATTGTCTTTTTGGTTTGGGGTATCAGCAACAATAGTGTCAAAAACACACAACTGATTTTATCAAAGCTATTTATATATTAAAAAAATTAATATTTTCATTTAAAACCATCAGTCTCCTCCAGGTGAAGCTGTTCAGGAAAGAGGGACTGTGTCAGTCTGCACTCTAAAAAATGTCGGGACAAAATTGGTTTTTTAGATTCAAATTGATGTTTTGAAAAACCAAATTTCAATGCAAAACCAACATGGATTTTTTTTAAAAATCCATGTTGGTTTTTTGCATTGACATTTTTGTCTGAAATTTTTTATAGTCTGGCAGCCTGGTCTAGTTTCGACCATTAGGCAGCAGGCTACATCATTTCACTGGTCGTGTTCAATTTCACACCTGCACACACATGCATTCTGGCAGTCTGCTGCTATACACGAACCTTATCTATAGGGAGCTTTCCTACATGTACTGCCTTAGAAGCCAATTCAATACCAAATTCAACCTGAATTTCATCATTCTGCAGCCTCGCTCCTCTTGCCTGCTGGAAACAGCAATTGGCTTGTCAGTCAGCCCACGACTACAGTATAACCCAAAATAAAGTAAGAAAATTTTATGTGCACTTTACATGTTCCCTGACTTTCAGATAAGTTATAAATTAAGTTTGATTAACAGCTGTGTAAAGCATATGTTATAGATGGCGCCACATCTTCTGTGGTTGAAGTCCATATAATCCCTTTTAGAATCTTACCAGGTGTATTGATTGTTTGGCCAATTCAAATGTTTTGTCTGCATATTACAAGTTGCCAGTAAATTAACGGTTGAAGTAATTGTTCATCAATGTGAACTGAATGTTAAATGACATGTTGCCGTAAGTTGTCCTGGAGCCAACTTTGTAACTAACAACGAACTGTAAATTCCCAGACAAAGTCTGCATAAAAAAATACAGGTAAAATAACAATAAATTTACAGTTCTTTTAGCCACAAAAACACGCTCATTTCTTACAGTGTATTCACTGCCCACACTACAGTACTTACATGATTGTCTAGTCAAACAACAGCATCTTCTTATAGCTGCTGCCAGATTGGTGGTCTAAACATTTCCAAAATTAAATTTCAACTTGGTCGTCTGATGTCGCTGGCTTAAAAATGTTTTGCTTGTGTCAGTTATGGTTAAACTGTTGATTCAGTTCTTATAATATCTAGCGGCATATTGGTGACAATAAGCAAACTGATTAAATGACATATGGTACTTCATCAAATAAGAAGATTAGGAGAACAACAGAAAACTTTCAATGACGTGGCAAAGCCAGTTTGCAAATTGAAAATAAGAAAATTAATTTTTCCAGTTGACTGCCAATCTACAAAGAGCTGTAATGCAATTCTCTGTCACACATACGGTTGATACTGTTGACTTACCAATTGAACATTAATTCCGGGGAGGGTTCAGCTGTTGACTAAAACGCCTTCTCAGAAATGGGTCCTTTTGTGGACATGAGTAGGTGAGGCAAATATTTTCAGCACGATGTCGTGTATAATTGGCAGCCCCTGTCTTAGTCTCTGTGCTGGGGAGATAAAATTACATCCATGGTCATGATGGAAATGATGAAATCAGCAAACATAAATGCCTAGATTTGGCTTAGAGGACTGTACTTACTAATCCCAGGTATGCCCGGATGTCAGGTAGCTGCACATCGGAGTCCAAACGGGGCTATGCATTTAAATCTGTTTATTTATCAAATCTAGCAATTTTGTAAGAATTACCCAGTAAGTTCTTGGCAAAATAAAATGTGCGCAGACAAGATAAAATTTTAATACTTTTGAAAATTCCAATGAAATTATTATTTAATGATAATAGGACAAAATGCTCCTGCATGTGAATCACCCATTAGTGTAGTGGTTAAGGTTCCCGTCTGCTCCACTGAAGGTCTTTGCCTGCATGGGTTCAAACCCCGGGTGGGGAACCCAAAATTTTCAGTGTACCTTCATGAGCAAAATCCCAGCTGGATGTCGTTCGGATGAGACATTAAATTGGCGGCCCCTTGTATCAGTGTCTGTGCTGGGCAAGTATCATTTATCAAGATCCCTCACATGGGTATCTTACCAAGATCCCTCACATGGGGTAAATGTGTAACATGTTGAGGTCTCCCGCTCTCTCTCTCGTCTCATCAATCAACCCTCGTGAGCGCCCAGATCTGGGCTTAGAGGGCTGCACTTACCATATCTATATCTACCTATCTATCTATCTATATATATCTGTGATAAGAAGTTTCAAAGAATATATTTCTTCTTCATGTTCCAGGTAACAAGACGTATTGTGTTTTTTTAAATTGTCAGGACTCAGGAGTCATTTCTTCACAGGTCTTCATTTCAATGTCTAGTACACATCAAAGAAAGTTCTTGCAGGGACTTACAATAAAGATGACCGTGACATGAGATTAGTTGTAATTACCTTTTGATGAACTGTGGCTTCTGAATCAGTTTCATTCAACAATTTTTTTAGATCAAAAAAGGAACTAAGTCAAAAAAGGAACTAAGTCAAAAAGTATTTTTACCTCACAAATGACGGCATAAGTTGCAAAACAACCTCCCACTTCAAATAAGATTCCATTATACTATATGTGAGGCAAGGAAGCCTTAGTTCATTTTGATTTTTTGTGAGGGCAGTGGCAAATACAGAAAGGAAAAGTTTATCAGTTGGCGCATTTGTATGTATACTAACAGAATGCAGTACTTCAATTTTCCTTTGGGGTCTGAAAAAAGAAAATCGATATCGCCTGTAACCAGGTTATTCAAACACAAAAACAAATTTTTTGTCATTGCCATGCACATAAACAAGAATTAATCCTGGGAAAAAATCCCTGGCTACCCCCAGCCCAACAGTTACTATCATCTGTTCGGTCCCTCATTTGATATCTGCATTCTATGTCAGCACAATTTTATGAGAATTATAAATGATTAAAAAAATGTTCGATTAAATGAATATTTCATGTCATTATGAGAAAATGCCCTGCATGAGAATCATCAATTTATCCGAGAACCTTATGAAACACTTTTTTGAATATAGATGCTTAAAAAAAACTACAATGAAATAAGCATGCAGTCATGCCCTTCTGACACAAAAAGTCATCCTCAATCAGCCACTTTGCTCATTTAGCAATTTCAGCTCAATCAACTCTTGACAACTTCAAAGTGTTTCAGTTAACAGGTGGGTGGCAGTTGGTGGCTGATTAGTTTAGCTGAGAGACACAAAAAATGCAAAAAGTGAAGAATGGTTTCTGTGCATGATCAGAGGTCGTTGTGCTCTATGCAGCATGCGCTATATACCGAGACAGAAGTAGTGCAGTGGAGTACAAAAAGTACTGAACTTTGGAATGGAGCAGTTTGTTTAAAAAGTTAAAAAAAAGAAATTTGTCAGCTACACTTGGTGAGTACACACGTTGAACTAACACAAAGGGAAAGAAAGAAATGGTGATTAGGCGGACAGTCAAATTATACCAGATGTCTTCTGTACTTATACAAAAAATTCTCATTGAAGTAGACTCAACTTTCCCAGTTGAGCGCAGTTGGCCAAATGTTTGGTTGCCTTTTATGGAAAAGAGAATCAGGCTAATTTTAAAATAATGTTGCAGGCAGGAGGTCATGATACTTTGATACAATTCTGTGTTCAAATTTCAGCATGTTATCCATTAATATTGTATAATTATCATAATTGGTATCTAGAATTTATTACATCTGATATAGACACGATTTTAAAGTTTAGATCAAGCAGTTCGGTATCACTTCAAATTAGATGACTAACAAGAAGACACTATAAAAACAATGGAAACTAAAAGCACCTTTTATTTCCCTTTGCATATCTAAAATCAAGCACAAATGAAACCAAATGTTAGGCTACATAAAATGTATCATTCCAATGCTTTCTGGTTCACTTCACAACCTCATTGAGAGTGCAATTTAAATGGCTTCTTCTTTTTATACATGCAAGTCCCTTAGGTACACATGAGATCAGGTATAATTGAACATTGATGCGGCGTCCAGATGTTGACTCATGAATTCAGAGCCACATCAGATCTGGGCGAACATCTTTCAAGTAAGTTCTTGACAAAAAAATCAAATGTGCAAAGACGATGAATTATTTAGAGAAAAATTCGATGAAATGATTATTTAATTATTATAGGAGAACATGTCCTGCATTAATTTATCTTAAATCCTTACTGAAACGCATATAAAAAATTGAGCAGTCATGCCATAAAAATCAACCACTTTTGGACTACTGATGACTTCAAAGTGTTTCAGTTGACAGACCTGTGGCTTGCAGTTGGTGGCGTTATTAGATGAGCTGAGCGACACAAAAATGCAAAAAGGGAAAATGATTTTTTGCATGATCAGATGTCGTTGTGCTACAATTTGACCGAAAAAGAAAAGTAAAGTACATTGTAAATTCTGAAATTCTGAGTTAGCTCAAATGATTGAGTGAGACGGTTGCACAATTTGTTTGAGCCATGATAGCTTGCTGTTTTAAGTTATGATAATCTCAATGTTGTTATAACTTGCAAACAACAAGCTATCTTGGCTCAACGGAATTGTGCAACCATCTCACTCAATCAATTAAGCTAACTCAAAATTCAAAATTTACAGTGTACTGAAAGTACTGACTTTGGAATGGAGCAGAGTTTGCTTAAAAAGTCAGATTGGTCAGTGATACTTTCTGAGTACACACTTTGATGTCAGATAAAGGCAAAGAAAGATGGTGATTAGAAGAGCAGCCAAATTATTCCAGTTGCCTTCCGTACTTTTATAGACATATTCATTGAAGTAGACTTTTTAGCCAAGTGTACATCTGTGGTCACTGGTCACTGCCTTAAAAAAATGATCAAATTCCTCTACATTTATTTATGGAGGAATACAATATTGTTAGAGTATCAAGTATCAAATAAAGTCGGCCTGGCTGGGGACTAACAAGAAAACACTCTCAGAAACTTCGGGAACCGTGAAATCACCTTTCAATCACATTTGAAATATCAGAAACCAACCATAAAATGCAACTTTCTCTTACATTATCAGGCCAATGATTTCTGGTTCACAGCCCAAATGAAATTAAGTACACATTTGATCAAATGGCTTCTTCTTTTTATACATGCTAGTCCTATAGGTACTCATGATAGCAGGTCTAATTGAACAATAATGCTGGCCATGTTCAGAGCAACAGTAGATTCTGAGAAACAATATAATACAATGCAATATACGAAATGCATGACAGATTGCTTTTTGCTATAAAATGTCAAGATGGAGCAGTTACATTTACAAGGATAATTTTTGTCACTACATACAGGATTCATCTCTACTCTGATCTTCCTTTTAATGTGCATAACACACATCATACAAAATCTCTTGCATGGACTCGCAATAAAGAACACTGTGCAATGAGATAAGTTGTAATTACCTTTTGAGAAACTGTGGCTTCTGAATCAGCTGCATTCAACACATTTGTGTTGTACCCTTAGTGTCTTGTGACGGAATTGAGTTAAATTAGCTGTCTATATTTATTTATATTTTTCAAGTTTATAATCATAAACACAATAATAAATGGTTCCGAACTAATTTTTAGAATGTATTTTATCGATCACATATCATTATATATTGCTAAATGGTTTTCTTTATATTCCACAAATTGCCAAAGTTATGTGTCTGATGACCAGTAATTACGTTTCGTCGTCCATTATTGTCCTAACGATGGATAACACTTTTTGATTTCAGAGCGAAAAGACACAGATTTGTTAACTATTTTATTGATATTTATTCTTTAGCCCTCAGATTAACTTGTTAATATGTTCAGTTGCCTTAGGAAGCAACAGGCAGATAACACCAAGGTGGGTAAGTTTTAGGTGCTCTCTAAGAGCACTTTTTGTGAAATCTGCCATGGGCAAGATAAGTGATTTTTAAATATCAATGAAATGATTATTTAACGATAAAAGGAGACAATTCTGTTCGTGTGAATAATCAATTCATTCTGAAAACCCCAAGAAACACTTTTTTAAAAATAGATACTTAAAAAAGCTGCAAAAGAATTGAGCAGCCAAGCCCTTCTGGCATAAAAGTCATTCTCAATCAGCCACTTTTCTCATTTAACAAATTAAACTAGAAACAACTCTTGATGATTTCAAAGTGTTTCAGTTACCAGGTGGCCGGCAGCTGGTGGCTTTATTGGATGAGGCGAGAGAAACACAAATGTAAATGGGGCAGACTGGTTCTTGTGCATGATCAGATGTTGTTATGCTGCACAGAGACCGAAGAAGCGAAGTGAAGTACTGAAAGTACAGAACTTAGGAATGGAGAAGAGTTAGTTTAAAAAGTCAGATTGGTCAATATATGAGTACACACTTTGAACTAATATAATGGAAATGAAAGAAATGGTGATTGGAAGAACAGTCCAATTACACCAGATGTCTTTGTTACGGGTCAGCAGCAATGAACAACAAACACAGATAGTTAAAGTTTACAATTTTAATAAAACAACAAAAAATATGTACAGTTACAATATTGACCAGTTTAAATTTACTCAAAATTAACTATTTGTGACCCAGAGTAATTTTAAACCACTTATCTGTGTTATCCTATGGTTAAATGTCCATAGAGAAAGTTCCGGAAGCCAGAGATCCGTTGGTGTTTCGAGATGTCCAATAAAGTCCGTGTGAACTATAATCCACTGAAAATAGCGTCCGTATAAAAATAATCCAGAGTCCTGAGTCCTTGACTCCTTGTATGGTGTAATCCCGTAAATCCAGTATAATATCCAGTGTAGTAGTGCCCAACAGGGTGATCCTCAATGTCCAGTCTATTATATGCACCGTTCAGCGATTTTGTAGAAAGTGACTGACTATGTCAGCTCCCAGGCATATTTATATGCATCAAAACCTTCTAGCATGTTCCAGTCTTTCTGGGATGCATGACTCATTTTCCAGCGTTTTCCAGATATATTATTTCTTCTACAGAACATTCCATTCGTTTCCACGTTCAAATAAACAACTTAACTGGGTCACAATGTCAAAACAATTGTTTATCAACGGATTATGTAATCCTAATAGGATAGCAATTCAGTGCTAATTGGTGTTGCCTAGCAACCATGCAATGTTAATGTAAACATTCATACACAATAGCAAATCATTGTAAACAATGATAATATACAGAACTACATGAAATATACAGTATGATTGACATAAAATATACATACCATTATAATAGTAATATTTATATGATAATAACCATGTACAGTAGGAATGATATAAAATATCCATACTGCATTTACAATGATATATGCAAAATTTGTCATACATCACACCTCCCCTCTAAAAAGGAAAATTTTGATCGAAGAGCAAAATTTTATACTAGTGTCTTAACATGAAAGTACAATAACATCAACCACCAAAGCTTAACATCTAGACAAACAATCAGCAATTACATTATCTTTGCCCTTGATATGTTTAATAACAATGTCATACTCTTGAAGTATCAAACTCCAGTTCAACAATCTCCTATTGTTATTCTTCATCTTATGCAAGAACACCAAAGGATTATGATCAGTATACACAATGAGGGGCTTCTGGCCTGTACTAACATAGAATAGTTCTTTTGATGTTTATTGAACTTCTTGGAAAAGTAGGCAACAGGATGTTCAATGAGATCATCACTGTCCCGCTGCAGAAGTACATGACCAGCAGCATCTTCACTAGCATCCACAGCTATTGAGAATGGAGTGTCAAAGTTTGGTGACTGGAGAACAGGTAGTGACATAATATGTTCTTTAACTTATCAAAAGCCTTTTGACAAGGTTCATCCCAAACAAATTTCACACTCTTCTTGAGTAAATTTGTCAAAGGCAAAGTACAGTCTGCAAAATTCTTGCAGAACTTCCGATAGTATCCTACCATGCCCAAAAATCGTCTCAATGCTTTCTTGTGGCGTAGGAAATGCCAAAATGGTCTGAACTTTAGCATCAACTGGGGCCACTTCACCTTGACCAATCACGTATCCGAGATAGACAACGTGTGCTTGGCCAAACTCACTCTTTGCCAAATTGACTGTCAGCTTAGCTTCAGACAGACACTGAAACAATTTCTCAACTGCCTCCAGGTGAGCTTTCCAGGTGTCACTTCCTGTCACCAAGTCATCAATGTACGCATTAGTGTTAGGCAGATCTTTGATCACGCCATGAATCATCCTTTGGAATGTTGCGGGAGCGTTTTTCATTCCAAAAGCTAAAACTTTGTATTCGTACAAACCAGAAGGTGTGACAAAAGCAGAGATTTCTCTTGCCCGATCTGTTAGTGGAACACACCAGTACCCTTTTAGCAAATCAATCTTTGTAACAAAATTTACTCAAAATTAACTATTTGTGACCCAGAGTAATTTTAAACCACTTATCTGTGTTATCCTATGGTTAAATGTCCATAGAGAAAGTTCCGGAAGCCAGAGATCCGTTGGTGTTTCGAGATGTCCAATAAAGTCCGTGTGAACTATAATCCACTGAAAATAGCGTCCGTATAAAAATAATCCAGAGTCCTGAGTCCTTGTATGGTGTAATTCCGTAAATCCAGTATAATATCCAGTGTAGTAGTGCCCAACAGGGTGATCCTCAATGTCCAGTCTATTATATGCACCGTTCAGCGATTTTGTAGAAAGTGACTGACTATGTCAGCTCCCAGGCATATTTATATGCATCAAAACCTTCTAGCATGTTCCAGTCTTTCTGGGATGCATGACTCATTTTCCAGCGTTTTCCAGATATATTATTTCTTCTACAGAACATTCCATTCGTTTCCACGTTCAAATAAACAACTTAACTGGGTCACAATGTCAAAACAATTGTTTATCAACGGATTATGTAATCCTAATAGGATAGCAATTCAGTGCTAATTGGTGTTGCCTAGCAACCATGCAATGTTAATGTAAACATTCATACACAATAGCAAATCATTGTAAACAATGATAATATACAGAACTACATGAAATATACAGTATGATTGACATAAAATATACATACCATTATAATAGTAATATTTATATGATAATAACCATGTACAGTAGGAATGATATAAAATATCCATACTGCATTTACAATGATATATGCAAAATTTGTCATACATCACATCTTTTGTACACGATCTCATTGAAGTAGACTTTTGCTTTTCCCAATCAAGCATTTATTGCCTCATTTTCAATTGCCTGTTATGGAAAAGGCAAGTCCAATCTCGAGTTATTTTTGCAGACAGGAGGGCGTGGTAGTTACGTACTATTTTGAGTTCAAATTTTACTGTGTAATTAAAAAATAGTACTTAATTGTTAAAAATGGTATCTATAATTTATTAGATCTCATACACTAATTATTTCTAATTTCAGATCAAGCGTATTAGTATCACATCAAATGAGGTGACTAACAAGAAGACATTGTGAAAAACTATGGAAATTGTGAAAAAACCTTTCAGTCACATTTGAAATATCCTAAACCAAACTTAAAAGGCAACCATGTCGTAAGCTACATAACACTTACCAGGCTAATGATTTCTGGATCACAGTCCAAAAGAGAGCACATGTTTAATTAGATAGCTTCTTCATCTTATGCATGCAAGTCCTTTAAGTATAGAGGAGCGCGGGGCATGCAGCCCCCCTTAACTTCGAGGTGCAATCTGACCTACTTTTTGGGGTCGATTATTTGAATGCTCATGCTGTCAGGAAGGGATCATTTGACTCTACTCATAACAAGTGAAACAAACGTCTACCAATCTAATGAAGGAGTTACGGACCTTTTTGAAAAAAAATTAAAATGGCCTTCTTACCTCACACATCGGGAAGAAGCCCCACTATTATAATCCTATGGCAATTTTTTTGCGAGCACATTCAGGTTGAAAGTTATTTCTTGGTATTCTTCTGTCATTTTTAAGGCATTCTATTCACTTTTTCTGAATTTCAGAATTTTTCTGTTCATACATGTATTTTTTAATATTTTATACCCTGTTTCGATTTCAGCCAAATTTTTTCCGATTTCAATTAGCTATTCGATCAAGATTTAAGGTAAAGTACATATTATTAAATGGTTCCTGAAGCAGCTTAGAGGCCTCAGTGAATGTTAGGGAATGTTAGGGAATTTACTGAACGCAGGTACAAAAAGACCTCTTTGTTCAGATCAGTTTATAGTCATAACGGTGCAGTACGCAAGTGTAGTGTACGAGTAATCCCACATATTTGTACAAATTGGTGCTCAATAATCAAATATATACAGTATGTACATGAGATGTATACGGCTGTGGCTACTCATGCTGCCATGGCTAAGTATACACTCAGGCGGACGGTATCTGGATGAGTAAATAATGGACGGAGAAGTTGACAGTTGTATAATAACAGTATCAATGACTTATCACAGGTAGAGTAAAAATAATTTGGAAAAATAGATCCGCACAAGGAGAGAATCCAGATTAATAACAATCGATTTAAAATTTATAGATCCACAGGAGAATTGTACACATATTTAATTGTTTATGCCACTCGTCATAATTTTTCTTTTAAATTTCGGCGGAAGGCAGCGGAGATCATAATCCATGAGAATAATTCACTCTGTCGTTAGACCTGTTCAAAAAAGACTTTCTATTTTATTTTAATGCAGGATGCAGTGATTCCCATTCTCCAAGCTATAGAATGGCCAAATATGACATTTTTTTCAATTTTGAACTTTGGGAATGCCTGCCTCATGAGCCATGAAGTTTTAATGTTTAATTTCGTCAAAAACGTCAAAAATATCAGAGGGGGGTGTTATATTTCTCCTCATATCTCTATCAGAATTAATTGTAGAACAATATGGATGGTGTCATATGAAAGCTTGTTAAATTATCTTTCAATTGAGACCAGTAACTTGGTATTTGAGACACTTTCACTTCTCTTCAAAGCAGAAATGTGTACATTTTAGGAAATATATTGATGTCGATTAGTGTATTTTGCCTCATATGCTAATCCAAATTGATCATAGAGCTGCATGAGTGGTATCATTTGAATGCCTGTAAAGTTGTCTTTAAATGGACACCATTTTTAAAATTATTTAGATAGTTCTCATTGTCTCTGAAGCAAAAATTCCTCCAACTTAAGGGGCTTCCTGCCCGATCTTATTCATTGCAGCACTGCATTGACCAGAAAATGTACAAAATTGTTTGTCTTAATATTAAATCCATTGTTGTTTTTTTAAGTGACTGAAACATTTTAGAAATACTTTTACCATATCCTTATAATGACTTTCTATTGAGGAAATACATTGTTGGATTTGAACTGAATCGAAACAAACATTATCGATCACTTTAGTATTGTCATTTTTCAACAGCCAGTGTTACCTTGGCACATTCTTCGAGCAAATATATACATATTTTAGAAAATTCACTAAAACTTGACTTAACATTTTGAGCAACAGCATGCCACAGTTGTCAATTCTAATAATAACGCTCTAAGTAACTAAGTGTCCTTCTTGCGCCACTAAAATTTAATGAATAAAGACTTTAATCGTGTTTGAGTTTGACAATTCAAAGATTAACACAATATTGGATTTCATTGCATTGTGGTGATACTCATTGTCTGAGCTCAGGCACCTTGAAGTTTATGATGGATACCTCAGCCAGCAGAAACTTGGAGGGATCAAGAACAACATGCGGGGCAGAGTGGCTGGAAGTCTGTTATATCGACACACAGTTTTGCTTAAGCAATAAATCACTGATACCAAACATAAGTCATAAAATAATAAGAATTCACCAGAAAGCAACATACCCAGAACAGTTTTGTGGGTGACTCATTTTCTAGCTATGCAAAGGGCATATAATGGTATGTAGGTGGACAGTTTTAAAAACCCACATTCAAAAGTTGTGTTAAATTTTCTCTTGGCTACCTTTAACAAGTCATTATACACAAAATCTGTGGAACTGTGTTACATTGCAAATTTGCAATTACTATTTCAATTTATATTTGTGATATTAGGCCCTCATTTATGTCATAGTATTAGTGTATGATAGTTATAAGCCAAGAGTGATTTACATTTTACTGTGTAGACCTGCTATTGTCAATATTGTGTTAATCTTTGAATTGTTAGCCGTAAACATGATTAAAGTCATTATTCATTTAGTAGCACAAGAAGGACACTTAGTTACTTATTGCATAGTATTAGAATTTACAACTGTGGAATACTGTTGCTCAAAATGCTAAATTAAGTTTAACTGCATTTTTTAAAATATGTAGCATACATGTAATACTAAAGTTATTGATTACGCTTGTTTCGATTCAGTTCAAATCCAACAAAGTATTTTCTCAATAAAAAAACATTGTAAGGACATGGTAAAAGTATTTTTTAAAATGTTCCAGTCACTGGAAACAATATCAGTGAAATTATTTAATAAGACAAAAGAGTTTGTACATTTTCTGGTCAATGCAGTGCTGCAATGAATAAGATGGGGCAGGAAGCTCCTTGGAATGGAGGAATTTTTGCTTCAGAGACAATGAGAACTATCTAAATAATTTTAAAAATGGTGTCCATTTAAAGACAACTTTACAGGCATTCAAATGATCCCACTTATGCAGCTCTATGACCAATTTGTATCAGCATATGAGGCAAAATACACTAAACGACATCAAAATTTTCCTAAAATTCACACATTTCTGCTTTGAAGAGAAACAAAAATGTCTCAAATACCAAGTTATTGGTCTCAATTGAAAGATAATTTAACAAGCTTTCATATGAAACCATCCATGTTGTTCTACAATTAATTCTGATAAAGACATGAAAATAAATATAACACCCCCCTCTGATATTTTTGGCGTTTTTGGCGAAATTAAACATTAAAACTTCATGGCTCATGAGGCAGGCATTCCCAAAGTTCAAAATTGAAAAAAATGTCATATTTGGCCATTCTATAGCTTGGAGAATGGGAATCACTGCATCCTGCATTAAAATAAAAATGAAAGTCTTTTTTGAACAGGTCTACTCTGTCGTCTCCTGGCTGGCTGGGGGTGACTTCACGGTATCATCCTGAATCTTGGCAGGTTGGTGCTATGCAGTATGCGTAATCTCCTGGGAGAGAGAGACGTTGGCTACTCATGCTGCCATCGTCTCGCCCGTGAGGAAGTCAGGTGAACAGTGGGTCAAAACGCATCGGGTGGTTCCTCCAATGAGCATCTAAATGGTTCTTGAAGCAATTCAGGCTATCGGCAGCTATTACTGACTCGGGCAGGTTGTTCCAATTTGCCACTGTACGGTTCCTGAAGGAGTTTTTTTCTAATTTCTAATCTTGATCTCTCCTGAAACAGTTTTAAGGAATGTCCCCTTGATGACCTGGTCGCCCTCTTGAATTCCGGAGTTACAGCTGGGTCGTACATCCCCTTCAGGATCTTGAACATTTCCACCATATCACCACGTAGACGCCGGAATCTCAGGGTCGGGAGTTGTAGTTTCTTTAGCCTGTCTTGGTAACTCAGGTCCTTGAAGCCGTTTAGCTGTTTAGTTGCATGGCGTTGGACACTTTCTATCCTTTTCATGTCGCCAATTTGGAAAGGACTCCATATGCTTTGCCCGTATTCGAGTGTCGATCTGACCAGGGCTTTGTACAATGGGGCAAATGTGTCAGGGGTCAAGTACTGGATGGATCTTCGTATGATGCCCATATTTCTGTTGGCTTTTTTCACTATGCTGTCAATGTGCCCACTAAAGCTCAGCTTGCTGTCAACGGTGATGCCCAGGTCTTTCTCCTCTTTACAGGTAGTGAGTGGAGTCGGTGGTCCTTCTCCTGGGGTTAGAGTTAAAGGTACTGCTCTTGAATCTTGGTGGTGTCTCGATACAAACAGGCGTTTGCACTTGGCAGGGTGGAATTTTAAAAGCCACTTATTAGACCAGTCAATGAAGGGGGCCTGATGCCCCATACCGTGTGGGCCTCTCGCCCCAAACCCACATATTTTAATTCTACCTCTATATTTTAAGCTTAAAAAATTTTTAATGTGAAAAAAAAACATGCTCCAAATCATGTTTATCTGATGGTCATTAAGTGAAGCAATGCAGATATCCATTATACCTTTAAATAAATCCAAGTTATTTCTGTCAACCACTTTCAAAGAATTAATCAAAGTTACATAAACCATGCACCTTTTTTGTTTCTTTAATTACTACTATGGTTTGGTGCTGTTTGCCCTGAAAATTGGTGACGTCACCTAAAAAGCCTCTAGCTTCAATCCTATCAATAAGAAAAAGCACCAAAAATGTAAGTTTAGATATAACCCAGGCTTCTTGCCCCGACCTACTCTACATGAAAATGATGAGATCAGGTCTAATTGAACATTTATGCAGGGAAGGTCGCAGCTGTTGACTCAAGAAATCAGACCATGTTCAGACTTATGGCAGATCTGGGCCAACGGCTTGCAACTTCATTTGATCCAGTATTATTTCCTTTGTTACTTCAACGTTAATATATGTTGGGGTTTGTGGAAATATTGACTACATTTCTAATATTTTACTTCTGGTTAATTTCAGCAGTTTTATAAAGCTCCTAAACCCACACTTCTGCCTTCATCATTTTGACTGGTGCCTTGACTGGCCCATTGGCCTACAATGTCATCACTCATCCTTCTCCGGATGTGACAAGTTGATTTTCATTCAAACAGTTTCTAAGGAATGTATTTTGTTTTTGTGTTCCAGGCTAGCTGTAACAAGACATATTGTGTTTTTTCAATTGTCAGGAGTCTTCTCTTCACAGGCCTTCATTTCAACGTCTAGTTCACATCAAACGAAAGTTCTTGCATGGATTGGACTTATAATAAAGAGGACTGTGAGATGAGCTTAGTTGTAATTATCTTTTGATAAACTATGGCTTCTGAATCAGTTTCATTCAACTAATTATTTAAATAATTTTTAAATATTTTTACCTCACGAGTGACTGCATAACGTGCAAACATCTTCTCACTTCAAATAAGATTCCATTATACAAGTGTATAATGTATAATGAATTATGTGGTACTATACGTAAGACAAGCTGTATATTTGTGCCCGATTTAATTTTGATATATTTGAGGGCAGTGGCAAAGACAGAAAGGAAGAGTTAATCAAATGCCAACAGCATATGATACTTCAATTTCCTTTAGGGTCTAAAAAAAAGAAAATTGTTGCCGCCTATAGGCAGGTTGTAATATATATTAACATATATGTTAATATCGCAGTGAAAATGTTGGTCGCTTCTTCGAACAGAAAAAAAATTGTTTGTCATTGCCTTGCACATCAAAAAAATCGATCCATGGGACAGATCCCTAGCCACCCCCAGCCCGAAAGTTATTGTTACACCTCAAATGCAATTCCTCTTCTGTGATTGGTCAGAATGACATCACATGACAGGGATCAGAAAAGACTGTTGCCCTCTAAGAGGGCATCAGTTCACCGAATTCACACTGAGGCTGACTGCTGATCACGATGGCCGTACAGAAGTTGGTGTTGGAACCACAGATGTTACCTGAACCTCTTTTATATGATGAAAATGCAAAAGACAATTGATCCCAGACATTGTTGCAGCTTCACTTGTTTATTTCAACTGAACTGTGTGTTTGTGACCATTGTGACGCCACCGTATTGTGATGTCATAGAGTTGTGACGTCACCACAGTGAGGCTATAAATAGATCATTGCTCTTCACAAAATTAAATGGCAATAGAACTTGTGGATAGTGTTATAAATTTATTTCACTTTTAAATCTGGATGACTACCTGATCAATGTCAAAACTTTGATGGAGAAATTTCCTGTCTCTCCAAAGTTATCTTTTTTTGTCAGAATTGCATTCAAGGTATAACAAAACAATTATTGACTGCTACTTCGGGCAACAGTGCAATCTGTTTGACCCTCGGGAGTGACAGTCACCTTGCTGTTTCCCTCGGCCTTCGGCCTCGTGAAACAGCAAGGTGACTGTCACTCCCTTGGGTCAAACAGATGTTGCCCTCGTATCAGTCAACATTTGTATACTGTCATCTGTTTGGCCCTTATTTGATATACCACCTTTATTTTCCCTGACTTCTATCACATGAAAGTCTCTCATATTTTAAATTTCTTGCAAAGTTATGAGAGCAATACTACAGTTACCAAGGTGTCATAAGTGCCAAAATTGAAGTTATTCATCGTCCAATGGTTATATAGTCATCAAACAACAGCTACCTCTTTAAGTAATGCACAGGCACACATACAGGTAAGACTGTTGACTTACTAATTGTGCATTAATTCTGCGGAAGGTTCAGCTGTTGACAAAAATACCTTCTCAATTCAATCCTGTCGTGGACATGAGTACGCGATGCATATATTTTGTGTAGACCTTGAAGAGCAAAATCTCAGTGTTTGTGATGGGCAAATAAGACATCCTTCACATGATACTGTGTGCAATGTTGAGGATTCCCACTCTCTCCTTTCTCATCAATCAATTCTAATGAGTCCTCAGGACTCACTTACCAAGTCTATCTATTGATCTATTATCTTATCTGGACTATGTACATAACATTCTATGTCAGCACAATTTTATGAGAATTATAAATGATTATAAATTTTTCGATTAAATGAATATTTCATTTCATTATGAGAAAATTCCTGCATGAGAATCATCAATTTATCCGAGAACCTCATGAAACCCTTTTTTGAATATAGATGCTTAAAAAAACGCCAATAAAATAAGCATGCAGTCATGCCCTTCTGACACAAAAAGTCATCCTCAATCAGCCACTTTGCTCATTTAGCAATTTCAGCTCAATCAACTCTTGACAACTTCAAAGTGTTTCAGTTAACAGGTGGGGGCAGTTGGTGGCTTTATTGGATGAGCTAAGAGATACGAAAATGCATATGGACAGAATGGTTCTTGTGCATGATCAGATGTCGTTGTACCACATGGAGACAGAAGAAGCGAAAGGCAGTACTAAACTGTCTTAAAGTACTGAACTTTGGAATAGAGCAGGGTCAGTTTACAAAGTCAGAGCGTTGATTGGTCATTGATACTTTCTGAGTACATCCTTTGATGTAAGATAAAGGCAAGGAAAGATAGATGGTAATAAGAAGATCAGTCCGATTACTCCAGATGCCTTCTGTACTTTTACAGCCATCTTCATTGAAATAGACTTTTGGCTTTTTAGTATAGATCTGTGGTCACATTTTAGACTGTCCTGTGAAAAAGAAAATTGATCAACTTTTCGATGTAGGAACAAGAAGATGTTGTGAAAACAACAAAGTTTGTGAATGCACCATTCAGTCCCCTTTTGAATATCAGAGACCGACCTATTAAAAAGGCAACCTGTTACATGATATTTATCAGGCAGATGACTTCCAGTTCACATCCTCAATAAGAGCACTGGTTTAATCAGAAGGCTTCTTCATCTTATGCATGCAAGGTACACATGAGATCAGGTCTGATTGAACATTTATGCTGGGAAGGTCCCAGCTGTTGACTCAAGAAATTGAGCCTTGTTCAGAGCTGGAGCAGATCTGTGCCAACTGCTTGGTACTCCTAAAGTTTCATTTCCGTTAGCACGTCTAAGATTTCCTTGATTGAATTTCTGTTAGCTCTTGTGGAAATAATGATTATCTTCATCATAATATTTTACATTTCATGTTTTAATGTGCTGTGTATTGCAGCATAGTGTATTTACTTACCGTCATGTTCACTTATTATTGCCTTGCAATGCAGGTACAAAATCCATGGTTAGTCTTCTGAGTGTTACAGCTTGAGGCAACTCTTGAAAGGCACCAATGGGCAGAGACAAAGGAAAATTCGCACAAGGTTCTCGTACACTTGATATATCTTATATTATACCATTTGACACCTCTGTCAGCCAATCACATTACATTATTTCAGGGGAATAATTCCCATATTCTTTGTTGTGTTTTCATGTTTGACTGTTTGAGTGTTTGTCTCATGGTATTAAAACCAGAAATAAATAACGTAGTAATTTGTTAAACATGTATGTTTTCTGGCCACTTTGATTGGCTCAGTCTGCAACATGACCACTTTGTTCATCGATGGAATAAGCTTTTTGTGACTGCAGTTGATTTCCTGCACAGTCATCAACTCATCATGTCTGCAAGGGTTGGTATATACCTATCAACTTGCTCCCCAGGCTATTCTTGCCAATTCCAGTGACTTTCAGCTCAGCCCCATGGGTGTGCAGCTAATCACTCACAATTATCAGCGCTGAGTGCTATATTACTGTATGCAATTTGCAGCGATTATGTCACCAGAACTCTTCAGAAGCCTGCAGGAAGAATCCTTAACCGGTGTACCACACACAATATGTCTGGTAAACACAGAGGTCATTAGGCTTATTTTCCATGATGGTACATTCCTTTTATCTGTCGCAAACAAGACGTCAAAAATTAGTACTAAGAAGTATAAATAAAACATTGTATGTAGTTTGAATACTTTGTATGCATTTTCAGGGCTTTGGAGCTGAAGTCATTATACGGCATACTCGGATGTGAGTGGAGTTGGTATTTTATGATGCTGAGACCATTTCATTTTTAATCACCACTTAATCCGCAGCAGAACTTCATCTTATCATGCGCAAAAACAATTATCTTTTTCGCTCATGAAATATTTCTGCAAAATGCCTACCATCGGTCAACTAAGACGCTTTGAAGTTTCTGAGAATTGACAGAATTTAAATTGCTTAAATGAGCGAAGTGGCTCATCAAGGGCAATTTATCTAATGGAGATGCTGTTAACCTGATTAAGTGTCAAGGTTTAATATCTTTGAGCTGCCGCCTTATCAGTGGCTTTCATTTTTTGGCTGTTTTCACCAACAAACATTTCATGAATATGAATTTTTTTTAAATCAAAGAAGAAATACTCTGCCAATGTTACTATGTGTATTATATCTATACTGTGTGTTGTATTATACGATCATAATTGGATGCCATGTAATTATCTAACGGATTGAATCTTCAGAAGAGTTGCTACAACTTTGAAGCACAATCCAAACAATCCTATTATGCAAACTTGTTTTAGACATTCAGGCAAAAAAGAAAATCTCTTGAATAAAACTCTTTGAAGCTACTAATTTCATTTCTTGACATGTATACGTGTCTCCTATTTTTAAAAGTAATTAGAACGAGGTCTATGTGGAAAATATAATTATGTTAGATTTGCTTTTTTCCCAACAGTAATAAAAGTATGTTCTCGCAATGAACCAATTTGCAAACTGAGTAATTTTTGCTTTCTTCTCTTAGCATTTTTTGTTGAAGGAGTGTACGAGACTGTGCAGTCTCTTCTTGAGCAAAATCACCAAAGAAGATTAGGATGTGAAGGACGAAGGGGATTACAGTTTGTCTCATCAAACATGCAAACTGGTGTTTGGCCTGATTTCTCAGTATCTACAAGTCTGACAGCAGAAATACACATACTCACGGATAGACTAGCCATTTTGTAATTTGTTTATCACATTTTCGCGATGTTTTGGAGTTGTTTTTTCGCCGATTTTCGGCCATTTTTGATGATGGCAGTCCATTTATACTTGTTGACATTCGTGACGCAACCAATCTTCGAGCTCACAAAGGGCAGTGACGTCACAATAGTGCACTGTGGCGCCCCTCAAGACTTAGTTCTAGTCACTAGTATTGATACCAATTCACCTAGCTCATGCAGTGGTTTTATATTGACTGTACAAAAAGTGATAAATTTGCAGTTCGCATGTAAGATGAGACAAACTGTAGTCCCGCTGCTGGTACATGTAACATTAGGTAAATTGGGTCAAGATTACAACAAAGGTCTTTTGTAACACATGTAGAGACCACTTCGCTTCAAACATTTTCAGGTGAAAAAATAACTCTCTCTCTCTCTTTTCTTTTTGGTTTTGTTTCTCACAGTTTATGTAACATGACCACCAGCTGCCACCAACCCACCTAGTAACAGAAACACTTTGAAGTGAGAGTCAACAAAATGCATATTACTTTTTAAAAATGAGCAAAGTGGCTCTTCATGCGTGATTTAACTCATTTTGGAGTTTAAAAAACTTTATCAAGTGTTAAAGTTTAATATCTTCGAGCTGTTGCCTATTCAGCAAGTTTTTTCTTGTTGTTTTTAATCAACAAACATTTTGTAAAAATGAAGTCAAAGAATTCCCTATAAAAAAGGATTAAATTATTCCATTCTTCTCATTTTACTGTGTATATTATATACACTGTATCATACAAGTAAATAAAGTCTTTAGTTTTGTATGATCATAATTGGTTGCCATGTTGTTATCTAATAGATTGAAAGTTGAGAAGATGCAACTTTGATAAACAATTTTCTTATGCAAACCTTTTTTCAAACTTTCAGACAACAAAAACATGATATGTCTTGATTAAAACCACTTGACCTACTAATTTCATTTCTTGACAAACATGCTTCCTATTTTGAAAAGAAGTAGAAAGAGGTCTGTGCTGCAAAATATATTAGATTACCTTTTTAGGTAATAGAAGTATGTTCTCGTGACGAACCAATTTGCAAACTGAGCTATTTTTGTGTTCTTCTAATAATATTCTCTAGAAAAAGTTCATTCTGCAGTCTCTTCTTTAGCAAAATCCATCAAATAATATTACATTGTGTAACAGGAAGATAGTCATCTTACTACCTGTCAAATAGGGCAAGTCGTCTTACAACAGATGTCTTTTATAACAGAGAACACTTCACTTTAACTATTATCATGCACAAAAACAGTCATTTGTTTTGTTTTTCTCCAACCTTACAGCCACCAAATGCCAGCCACCTGTTAACTGAAACACTTTCAAGTGACTGAGAGATGAGAGAATGTAAATTGCCTAAATGGGCAAAGAGGCTGAACATAGGCACTTTACCTAATTTGTATGCTTTAAAGTTGTGATTAAGTGTAAAAGTTTCAGGCCTGCTACTCAGACCGCAAAGTCTTCAATCTATGCCATACATGCATTTATTTTTTTGTCCATTTGTTGTATCTGTCTCAATTCTGTAGCTACATAATGAGAATCATTATTACAGCAGGCCCGCATATAACAACCACAATCTGTTAATATCTGTGATTACTGCAAGCTGATGCCCTCTTGGTGCATGACAGCCAATTGCTTGTTCTACAACTAAGTGCCGTTTGGCATGAAGACTCTGCCAGAATTCACATGCATCAAGCAACCAAATGAGAAAGCAACTGCCCAGTGGATTAGCAAGCATTCTCAACTGGTAGTTAAAACTGATATAATACGTAAGGTTCTCAAATTGATTTAGAATTCTCTAATTGATTTGGAAAACACAAATTGGCACTTCATTAATTTTATTGATTCCACATTTTCAATCTCACGAATCATAACAAGGATTGAATATTTCATTGTTTTCTAAATCAGTTCGAGAATTCTAAATCAATTTAAGAACCTCTTTAATATATTGCATTGTCTTTTTGTTTGGGGTATCAGCAATTAACAATAGTGTCAAAAGCACACACTGATTTAATCAAAGCTATTTGTATATTTAAAATAATTAATATTTTCATTTTAAAGCTGTTCAGGAAAGGGGGACTGTGTCAGTCTGGCAGGCTGGTCTGGTTTCGACCATCAGGGAGCAGGCTACATCATTTCACTGGTCGTGTTCAGTTTCACAACTGCGTACACATGCATTCTGGCAGTCTGCTGCTATACACGACGCTTATCTATAGGTAGCTGTCCTACATACTGCCTTAGAAGCCAATTCAATACCAAATTCAACTTGAATTTCATCAGTCTGCAGCCTCGCTCCTCTTCCCTGCTGGAAACAGCAATTGGCTTGTCAGTAAGCCCACGACTACAGTACAACTCAAAATAAAGTAAGAAACTTTTCTGTCAGCAGTCTTCTGTTTACCTATTTTGCCCTCCTTCCTCCTCTCCACCCCAAATCTCCTCACAACTACCTTTGCCATGCACAACTTTATCTCATATTAAGAACTCTATTAAGAGAGCTGGTAAAGTAATTGCAATTAGCAAAGGGCACAAAATCAAAGAAATCAAACACAATGGGTGTGGTGGAGTTTGAATTGGTATTGTATCTGTATATAGTCCCCCCGACTTTGAATTGGTATTGTATAGTCGCCCTAGTGAGAACTGGAGGCCTTTCACACGCTATTTGTTGTCCTCATTTCTAGCTAATTTGCTGCAGTCTACCAGACATATTGTGTGTGGTTTCCCGGCTAGGGATTCTTCCTGCAGGACATATGGCTGCTGATGACATAATTGCTGCAAATGCCATACAGTAATAGCACTCAGCACTAGTAATTGTGAGTGATTAGCTGCATACCCAGCTGAGCTGAAAGTCACTGGAATTGGCAAGAATAGCCGGGGGAGCAAGTTGATAGGTATGTACCAACCCTTACAGATATATAACGACTCAAAAACAGCTGCACTCACAAAAGCTTATTCCATCCATATACAAAGTGGTCATGTTGCATACTGACCAAAGTCAAAGAGGCCGGATAATATAAATGTTTCACAAATTACAATATTATTTGCCAATATTGGAAAGAACATCAAAACTGAATTTGGTTTGAAACTAACTGAATTGTGTTTGAAATAGATTAAGAGTTCTACTAGTAATTCGTCCACTCAGTTTTAGACCCACTAAACATCAAGACTTCCCTGAAAAGATAACAGCATTCCCTATGGCCTAATGGTTAAGAGTGTTTGTTTGTGCAACCAATAGCAGTGATATCTTTGGTTCGACTACCACTCCTAGGACTCAATTTGTTTCAAGCCGATGGGACATTAAAATGAGATTTATTATATCAACTGTATGACTTTTCACTTGTCGCATGGGTGCCGTTCAAGTCCTACCCCCAAGATGCAGCACTTATAAGACTAACCATGAATTTTGTACCTGCATTGCTAAGCAATGAGCATGAC
Organism: Platynereis dumerilii; assembly: GCA_026936325.1. Classification (NCBI taxonomy): domain Eukaryota; kingdom Metazoa; phylum Annelida; class Polychaeta; order Phyllodocida; family Nereididae; genus Platynereis; species Platynereis dumerilii. The sequence goes on along the minus strand of JAPTHN010000013.1, from coordinate 1,975,821 downwards.
AGAAAGTAAATACAATATTATACAGTTATCGCACAGCATCGAGTGCAATATTAGTCACCGAGGTGCCATAAAAACTGATATTGCACGAGGTCATGTGCAATAACTGTTATATCAAATGGTTTTTTTTGGCAAATGCTAAGAAATGGGCTGGCATTCTGATGTCAAAACTCTTTTTGCGTTTCTTTTGACCTGCATGTTTAAAATGTATCTTGCCAAAAATCACTTTTTTTTTCACACTTTTGGAATCCATAATCCATAGATGACATATTTGATGATCATATGGGTCTTCTTTAATTTTTTTTCTCAAATTTTGTAGCAGACTTAAGACCTCTAAGCACAACAAAGTCACTTAAAAAATGGGAGAAAAAACTGTTTCTAGGCCACTATTAAATGCTTTATTCTGATTAAACAAATAACATAAACAGTACAAAAAGTTGATATCTACTTAACCCTTTAATATACGCATCTTTTGGCAATCACAATCATCTTCTATCTATTTCTAGTGCTGTCCAGTGACTTTCTTTAACTACTTTAAAACCAAAAAACGATATTGTTGCTGCTGCAAGACGCAGTTTGTGTTTCTTTCGAACCGCCTACTTGAAATGTATCTCATTAGAAATTGATGAATATTTCACTCACAAAAAAAAATTTCACACCTTTGGAATCGTCAAATTATATACTTGATGATTTATTTAATTTTCGATTTTTTTTTCAAACTTTGTAGCAGACTTTTGACCTCTAAACAAAATAAAATCACCAAAAAATCGGCCAAAATGCCGTTTTTCGGCCACTAAATGCTTTATTTTGATAAAACAAATGACATAAGCAGTATAAAAAGTTGATATCCTAACAGCCCCTAAATAGACGTATCTTTTGCCGCAAAAACGAGCTTTCTAACTGCCTCCGTTGCTGTACAGTGCACTTTTTACTAAAATCAGAAAACACAAATTGTTTGCCTGCCTGTGGCTGCAGCAGCACTGAAACGTAGTGTTTCCTCTCAGGTCCGTCCAATCTCTTACATGTTAAAATGACCGTGCAATGATGATGATAGTGTCATTTTGGGCCGAAGGCCCAAGGCCAATATGGGCACGAAGCCCCTGTGGCCTTGAATTGTCATTAATTAGTACCCAGGTGGCCTTGTTTTTCTTCTCCGAAGATCAGATTTATGGGCCACCTGGGTGAGTTCATAGTCTTTTTTGGGGGGGGGGGCACTTGGGAAGGGATCCAACGGGTCGCCAGCTTTTTCGGGTCTTTTTCTTCTTTCGTCTGTGTGCGGGGTCCGGAGGGAGGCTGTGATGCTCTTGTGATGGTGTTCTTCTTGTTTTTCCTGAAAAGAGAATGAAAAGAGAGAGCAGTATCTGGGCTTTTGAGTGGGACGAGCATTTAAGACAGAGGTGTTTTCGCATTGTTTTGTAGGAATTGAGTATAAGAATGAGAGTCTGGTACAAGCCCTATTAATTCAGGGATGTCCAGGGTCTTTCAGTTGCCCCGGCATAGAATACCGGATACAACCCGCCTCCATTTAAAGTCCCATGGGCTCGGACTGGATGACCGTGCAATATAATGCGTGCAATATCGTAGAATATTGCACGGCTGTCAGCCAATGAGAAGCCAGTATTTCCGCTAGCCATATGATATTATACAATACACGGCACATTAAAACATAAAAAGTAAAATATTATGATGAAGATAATCAGTATTTCCACAAGAGCTAACAGTGAATTAATCAAGAAAATTCTAGACCTGCCACCAGGAAGGAAAAGAAGTTCCGAGCAGTTGGCACAGATCTGCTCCAGCTCTGAAGAAGGCTCAATTTCTTGAGTCAACAGCTGGGACCTTCCCAGCATAAATGTTCAATCAGACCTGGTCTCATGTGTACCTAAAGGACTTGCATGCATAAGATGAAGAAGCCACCTGATTAAACCTGTACTCTGGTTGAGGATTTGAATCAGAAGTTGGCCTGATAAATATCATGTAACAGGTTGCCTTTTTAAAGGTAGTAAGTCTGCCGATTCAATGTAAATTAAACTTGTAGTTAAAGATCATAAATTGGTAGATTTTAAGTGCTTCCAATCAACAGAACTGCGTGTTTACCATAATTAAGTGAGTTTAATTGATTGTGAAGCCTTTACTTAAGGAGAGCCCTGCATTGCTGGAAATGTAAACAAAGCTGGCTTTTTCACCGCATGAAAAACTATTTGTTTACATTTTTCAAAGAAATAAACTTCTTATATAGCCATTAGAATAGCAAGTAGATCAATTTTTTCAACTGGAATGTGTTAAATATGACTGAAATGTATCCATAGGCAGTCTATTGAATTTGCGGACTTACTACCTTTAATATGCTGGTCTCTGATATTTCAAAGGGGACTACAAGGTGCGTTCTCAACTTCTGTTGTTTTCACAATATCTTCTTGTTCCTGATAGTCATCTGATTTGATACTGAACTGCTTGATATAACATCAATACATTGTATGAGACGGATTATAAATATATAGATACAGTTTGATTATAATGAAATATTAGTTAATTCCATGGAAAAGTTCCTTCTCTCTTTAGTACATAGGGATTTTATCAACTTTCCTTTTCACTTAAAGGCAATCAATATTGTGACCACAGATCTATACTTGGATCAAAAAGTACGCTTCAATGAGAATGTTAGCAAAGTACAGAAGGCATCTGGTATAATTGGACTGCTCTTCTAATCACCATTACTTTCCTTTCTTTTATCTTACTTCAAAGCATGTACTCACAAAGTATCAGTGACCAATCAGCAACCTGACTTTGTAAACTGACTCTGCTCTATTCCAAAGTTCAGTACTTTTAGTACTGCTTTTTGCTTCTTCTGTCTCCATATAGTATAACAACATCTGGTCATGCCGAAAAACCATTCTTCCCCATTTGCGTTTTTGTTTCTGTCAACTCAACTAATAACGCCACCAACTGCCACCCACCTGTTAACTCCATTCCAAAGTTCTGTACTTTCAGTACTTCACTTCACTTCTTCGGTCTCTGTGCAGCATAACAACATCTGATCATGCACAAGAACCAGTCTGCCCCATTTGCATTTGTGTTTCTCTCGCCTCATCCAATAAAGCCACCAGCTGCCGGCCGCCTGTTAACTGAAACACTTTGATATCATCAAGAGTTGTTTCTAGTTTAATTTGTTAAATGAGAAAAGTGGCTGATTGAGAATGACTTTTATGCCAGAAGGGCTTGGCTGCTCAATTCTTTTGCAGCTTTTTTAAGTATCTATTTTTAAAAAAGTGTTTCTTGGGGTTTTCAGAATGAATTGATTATTCACACGAACAGAATTGTCTCCTTTTATCGTTAAATAATCATTTCATTGATATTTAAAAATCACTTATCTTGCCCATGGCAGATTTCACAAAAAGCACTCTTAGAGAGCACCTCAAATTTTCCCACCTTGGCGTTATCTGCCTGTTGCTACCTAAGGCAACTGAACACATTAACAAGTTAATCTGAGGGCTAAAGAATAAATATCAATAAAATAGTTAACAAATCTGTGTCTTTTCGCTCTGAAATCAAAAAGTGTTATCCATCGTTAGGACAATAATGGACTGTGCAGCTTACTGCATGGTCATCAGACACATAAATTTGGCAATTTGTGGAATATAAAGAAAACCATTTAGCAATACATAATGATATGTGATCGATAAAATACATTCTGAAGATTAGTTTGGAACCATTTATTATAATAATTGCGTTATGATTATAAACTTGAAAAATATAAATAAATATAGACTGCTGATTTAACTCAATTCCGTCACAAGACACTTAGGGTACAGTAGCAACCTTTACATGCAAATTTTTCGGTGTTCTTGCTACCCATGCCGCTTTCAAATGCAAAATTAGAAAACTTCATTGAAAAAATTTTCTATGCAAATTATGTTAACAAACGCATGGTCAGCATAAGAATTTTTCTGAACTGAAAGCTAGGTTTCCCAGGAGCAGGCGAGATGTGGTACCCATTATAGTTACAAGGGGTAAACTTTTCTTTAACCAAAAATCCGCGATCAGTAATTGAAGCATCGAAATTCTAATGCGATAGATGCAAATTTCTCTAATTCTTTTTCTGTCTCTGTTAATTGCCACTGAACTAAAAGCATTCAAAAGGAATCAGCCACAAGTAAAGCTTTCTTGTCTCACGTACACTATGTATAATAAAATGAAATGTTACTTGGAATTGGGTGGTTGTTTTGCAAGTTAGAACATCATATGTGTGGAAAAACACTTTTTTGATTTAGTTTCCTTTTTAATCTAAAAATACACAAATGTGTTGAATGAAGCTGATTCAGAAGCCACAGTTTCTCAAAAGGTAATTACAACTTATCTCATTGCACAGTCTTCTTTATTGCGAGTCCATGCAAGAGATTTTGTATGATGTGTGTTATGCACATTAAAAGGAAGATCAGAGTAGAGATGAATCCTGTATGTAGTGACAAAAATTATCCTTGTAAATGTAACTGCTCCATCTTGACATTTTATAGCAAAAAGCAATCTGTCATGCATTTCGTATATTGCATTGTATTGTATTGTTTCTCAGAATCTACTGTTGCTCTGAACATGGCCCGATTTCTGGAGTCAACAGCTGGGCCATTCCCAGCATTAATGTTCAATTAGACCTGCTCTCATGTGTACCTATACTAGCATTTATAAAAAGAATAAGCCATTTAAATTGCACTCTCATTGAGGTTGTGAAGTGAACCAGAAATCATTGGAATGATAAATTTTATGTAGCCTAAGATATGGTTGCCTTTGTGCTTGATTTTAGATATGTAAATGAAACTAAAAGGTGCTTTCAGTTTCCATTGTTTTTATAGTGTCTTCTTGTTAGTCATCTAATTTGAAGTGATACCGAACTGCTTGATCTAAACTTTAAAATCGTGTCTATATCAGATGTAACAAATTCTAGATACCAATTGTATTAAAGTATCATGACCTCCTGCCCGCAAGATTATTTTAAAATTAGTCTGATTCTCTTTTCCATAAAAGGCAACCAAACATTTGGCCAACTGCGCTCAACTGGGAAAGTTGAGTCTACTTCAATGAGAATTTTTTGTATAAGTACAGAAGACATCTGGTATAATTTGACTGTCCGCCTAATCACCATTTCTTTCTTTCCCTTTGTGTTTGTTCAACGTGTGTACTCATCCAGTGCAGCTGACCAATCTGACTTCTTAAACAAACTGCTCCATTCCAAAGTTCAGTAGGGGAAGGTGGGGCATAACCACCCCCAGGGGCATAACCACCCACCCAGTGGTTCAAGGTGATTGGCTCCAAATAGTGAAAATATTGTTAGTGCAGGTGATTTTACTTGTGAAAGACACACTTTTAAAAAAAGGGTTGCAAGCAAAAGGCAGAACCGAACTGACCAGCTCAGTTTGTTTAGTTTCTTAGCTTTTTTAAGCGGCTTCATCTTATTTTTACATGTGACAGTATTTGTGATGGCATTCTACATAAAGGAGATGTGAGGTATCGGTAACAGGCATTGTCTTGGTTCATATTCTGACTAATTTTTAAAATGGATTTAACTGTCATTAAATCATGTCATGAGTGATAATAGGGGTAGTGGCTGTTTTACCCCAATATGGGGCATAACCACCCGCCCCTGGAAAAAATACATTAGGGGGGTGACAGAAACAGGAGGGGGGTTTTCAAAAATGTACTGTAAATGTGTGAGGAACTTGGGAAGGGTTAGCATAGATTATGTCATTTGGGCTGTCTTGAAAAACCAAAAGATTGGTATTGGCGGGAGCGTCCCAGAGAGAAATATCTGAGAAGTCACTACCATAGCAAAAGTGAGGACACTGTTATGGTTTGTTACTTTCCAAGTCAAGAGCACCTGCAGTTTCATCAGAAAGGGACATAGTATCCTTCCTCCAGATATGGAAATCCTCCAGTTATTTTTGTTGCTGTTACCTTGGGGAGGGGTTATGCCCCATGGGGTGGGTGGTTATGCCCGAGCATGGGGCATAACCACCCACCTTGTACCAAAAACTATTTCGTATTCCTGTGCTATAAGGGAGAGTCATTTGATGCTGCAGGTAGGGGATATGAAAGTACTCCAAGAGTGTGTCATATTGCCAATTGGAGTTCTTAATTGTGTTGGTCATTATCATCCTGTGAGACATTTTGTCTTAGGGGGGTGGTTATGCCCCACTCTCCCCCACTTTTGTACTGCACTGCACTTCTTCTTCCTCCATATGTAGCACAAGCTGCACAACGACATCTGATCATGCACAAGAACCATTCTTCCCCATTTGCATTTTTGTTTCTCTCAGCTCATCTAATAAAGCCACCAACTGCCCCCCACCTATTAACTGAAACACTTTGAAGTTGTCAAAGAGTTGATTGAGCTGAAATTGCTAAATGAGCAAAGTGGCTGATTGAGGATGACTTTTTGTGTCAGAAGGGCATGACTGCATGCTTATTTTATTGGCGTTTTTTTAAGCATCTATATTCAAAAAAGTGTTTCATGAGGTTCTCGGATAAATTGATGATTCTCATGCAGGGCATTTTCTCATAATGAAATGAAATATTCATTTAATCGAAAATTTTTTTAATCATTTATAATTCTCATAAAATTGTGCTGACATAGAATGTTGATGTACACAGTCCAGATAAGATAATAGATCAATAGTTAGACTTGGTAAGTAAGTCCTGGGGACTAGGGCCGGCCCTTTTTCAACTTTTTTTTAAAAGTCCTGCTCCATCATTCTAATATGAGGCCTTTAGGTCTTAGAAACCACCTCATACCAAAATTTTGCAAATTTGATGAAAAAAACCCAGGCCCCTGGGCCATTTTAGAAATTATGTTTTAGACAATAAGAAAAAACGCAATAATACCCTCTATCTTGAGAACTAAAGCAGGTAGACTGTAGAGTCAGTGCTGAGACTCACCAGTTAGAATATTATTGTGCATGCAAATTCCACCATAGGAAAGATATATATACATTATTCATTTATTAGGAATAATTCAAACATTTTCAATTAGAAAATTAAAATGTAGACCTATGTTACACCTGCAAGCTGCATTAAGTTACCCTTTTCAAGTCCCATATCAAATTGCCGGTCACCAAAATATGTCATTGTTAGTTTTTCACTGCCAATGATGTTAGACCCCTGGGCAAACCATCCACTAAGCATACCTCCTTTAAATAACCAATTATTTTACAGACACTTACACACATAATTTCTGATAACAGCTAGAGCTGCTTCAGCAGCATATCGGACACAAATTACAGCAAGGACAGATCCTTTTGTAACTTTTGGAAGAATGCAACTCCTCTTACTTTTTGAGCGACTTGGTTGAACGAGGCAGTGGTTTGATGTAAATAATGCATGTAATACTCATTCACAATAACTAATTGATAGCATTTTTGTACTAGTAACAACAAAAATAAAGGCTCATATTACATAATATACACTGGAGGTAGGCAGAGTCACAGCAGGTACCTATCATCAATGATTTACACAATTAATTGTATTTTTGCTGACAATTTTCATAAAAATAAAGGCAAAAATATGGTTTTTTGCCAATTACTCAAAAAGTATTGGGTTTAGGGCCCTAAAATGTATTGATGATGAATATAAATATGGGTATTCTGGAGATTTAGGTGTCAATATCATGTCTCTAGCTGCTTTAGTTCTCAAGATAGAGGGTATTTTTGCGTTTTTTCTTATTGTCTAAAACGTAATTTCTAAAATGGCCCAGGGCCTGGGTTATTTTCATCAAATTTGCGAAATGTTGGTATTAGGTGCTTTTTTAAGACCTAAAGGCCTCATATTAGAATGATGGAGCAGGACTTTTCAAAAAAAGTTAAAAAAGGGCCAGCCCTGCTGGGGACTCATTAGAGTTGATTGATGATAAGGGAGAGAGTGGGAGTCCTCAACATCTCACACTATCATTTACCTCATGTGAAGGATCTTTGACTTGCCTATTACAAACACCGAGACGAATGGCCACCAACTTTAAAAACATCTTGCGTGCTCATCCAAACGACATCCAGTTGGGATCTTGCTCTTGAAGGTCTACTGAAAATATATGCATCACTATCCAATTCTGAGAAGGTACTTATGTCAACAGATGGACCCTACCCAGAATTAATGTACAATTAGTAAGTCAACAGTCTTGCCTGTATGTGTGCCTGTGCATTACTTAAAGAGGAAGCTCTTGTTTGTTGAATATACAACCATTGGACAATGAAAAACTTTAACATTGGCCCTAACGACACCTTGATAGCTTCCTATTTCTCTCAGCACTTTGCAAGAAATTTTTGATATGTACGTTTCACCTGATATCTGGGAAGGGTCTTCCATGTGATAAAAGTCCACAAAATGAAGGTGGAATATGAAATAAGGCATCTAAGGGGGAGCAAAGGATTTTTCCCCAGGGTTGATTTTGCGTGTGCGAAGCAAGGACAAACTTTTTTGTTGCGTTCGAAGAAGCAACCAACTTTTTCATTGCAATATTAACATTCATATTATTACCTAGCTACAGGTGGCAACAATTTTCTATTTCATATATCTGAACAATTGTTCTTTCCTATATGTCAAATGGTGACATATCAGCTGGTCAGACCCTAAGGGATTCAGATTCAGATCATTTATTTACCTTTCAAAAAGTATGCAGTTTACATATCATAAACAAATTCAACATATTGTCAGTAAGGGAAGTTGAAGTACCATATTCTGTCGGCATTTATACGAATACTCGAAAAGGCCAACTGATTTTAAAGCTTTTTCTTTCCGTCTTTGCCACTGCCCTCACAAAAAAAAACTAATTAAATCACGCACAAACAAGGCTTCCTTGTATCACATATAGTATAGCCTACATATAATTAATTGTATAATGGAATCTTATTTGAAGTTGGAGGTTGTTTTGCAAGTTATGCCATCATTTGTGAGATAAAAATACTTTTTGACTTAGTTCCCTTTTTCATCTACAACATCAAAAGAAAATTACAACTAATCTCATCTTACAGTCTTCTTTAATATATGTCCATGCAAGAACTTTCATTTGATGTGTGCTAGACATTGAAATGAAGAGCTGTGAAAGATGACTCCTGACAATTGAAAAAAAAATAGATATGTTTTTTGCAGCTCCATCTGGAACGTGAAGAAAAGATATTTTACTTGGAAAAATTTTAAGCAAAAATGAATCTGTAACAATTGGAGAAGGATGCGTGATGACATTGCAGGCCAAACATTAGTCAAGGCAACAATAAAAATGAGGAAGTAACTTCTTTATAAAACGGCTGAAATTGCTGAATTAAACCAGATGAAGAATATTAGAGATATAGTCAGTACATTCACAAAACCTAACATAAATTAATGTAGACGTAACAAAGTAAATCATCCTGGCATTGAATGAAGTTGCAAGCCGTTGGCTCAGATCTGCCATAAGTCTGAATATGTTCTGATTTCTTGAGTCAACAGCTGGGCACTTCCCGGCATTTATAAATGTTCAATTAGACCTGATCTCATCATTCTCATGTGTACTTAAAGGAATTGCATGCAAAAGATGAAGCTATCTGATTAAACATGTACCCTCTTTCGGGCTTTGATCCAAAAATCATTAGCCTGGTAAATGTTATGTAGCTTAATGGCTAGTTCTCACGGAGACGTAACAGAGGGTTTAAGTGACGGCGTTTCTTATATTTCCAGGAAAGGGCAAAGATTTGAGCATGTTCGCCGTCAATTTAGGCTTTACGGCGCAACAGGAACAGCATGCGTCGCTTTAAGAGGTCTTTCTACGCAATTCCTAGAAATTTGACGATGCAGGAAAAAAAGATTCAACCGGTTGAATCTTTGCGAGGAAAGAAGTGGTGAAGCAAGAAGAAGCGTAAAAAGAAATCAGTGCGCGCCGCAGATTTTTAAAGTTGCGACGCACAAAGAAGAGCTTCGACGCAGAAACAGCAGTGTAGCAGAAAGCTCTTGCTTCATGTCACATGTTTCAGACACGCGTCGCAGAAAGACACATGTTCGACGCACGTGAGAGGGTGCGCGCCGCGTCTTTTGGACCCCCAATGCAGCAGACAGAGTGGCGCCTGAGTGCATGCGTTGTTCTATTTTTAGCATCAACCCTTTGTCTGCGTGTCACCCTCTTTTTGCGCAGCGGCTGGGGCAGCAGCAGCGAAGCAGGGGGGGCGAAGGAGGGGGAAAGAGGCGGTCCGCACCCTGCATATATATAGAGGAGGCCAGTTTAGAGCACCATACCCACTCAGACCTTCGACCAGAACACACCTAGAATCCACGACACTATTATCAACTGCTACATTTGCTGCTACTTTTGTTGCTACAATTGTACTTCAAATTGCTGCTACAACATGGGACCAAAGAGGAGAAAGGGCACCGTCGTCACCAGGGCACCAACCAAGCTCAGCACCAGGTCAACACTCCACACTCCTGGGAGCACTCCAGTGACAACTCCAGCTACAACTCCAGCTGCAACTCCTCTCCATGAACCTTCAGATGCTGCAGTGACTGCCTTCTTTACTACAGCCATGGCAGAACTCTCTCTACCTGGGCTCTACACCTCCACTACAGCTGGCAGCCAGACGAAGACCACCACTTCAACCTCCAAAGCCACTGTCGTCAGCGAGACCATCTTCGAGGGCCGGCCAGAAGACAACACAACAGAAGAAGATTCTTCAGTTGAACTCTTTGAAGAGGAAGGAGACAAGCCTGCTGACAAGCCTGCCAAGCCTGCTGCCAAGCCTGCTGACAAGCCTGCCAAGCCTGCTGCCAAGCCTGCTGCCAAGCCTGCTGCCAAGCCTGCTGACAAGCCTGCTGCCAAGTCTTCCACGGGTCTTCCAGAGCCTACTGCCAGGTCTACTCCAAAGAAGCAGACTCCAAAGAAGCAGACTCCAAAGAAGCAGACTCCAAAGAAGCAGACTCCGAAGAAGCAGACTCCCAAGAAAACAGCAGAGAGCCAGCCTGTTCTTGCTCTAGACAGAGTGGCCATCCATGAGGACACCTTCGAGGAGGAAGAAGACTCTGCTGATGACACCCCTGCAGCTGCTGAAGCCAAGTCCAAGGGCAAGAAGGGCAAAGGGAAGGCCCCCAAGCCAAACATCCGCAACAACCTGGGCATCACAGCTGAACAAGAAGATGACCTCATCAACTGGTACAAGGAGCATCCTGTGCTGTACATGAAGGGGACCAGAGGCTACAAGGGAACGAGAAGCTGCTGCTGGACTCAGAAAAAGCAAAGGAGCTGGGCCCCAAGTACACCTCCCAGGACATCTTCAACTGGAGGAAGACAGTGCGCACTCACTTCTCCAGACTCGTCAGGCCTGAAGCTTCAGGAGCCGCCAGGAAGGAGAAGCTCACAGAGAGGGACGAGTACATCCTGAACAACTGTCGGTTCCTGAAGGACTCCATCGTCCACAAGCCAGGGAAGGAGCTGTCCGCCATCTCTCAACTGTCTGCCAACGGCCAGCCTCAGACTCCGATGATGAAAGCTACAACCCTGAGGATTCCCTGCCAGCTTCCTATGACATGCCGGACCTGCCACCTGAACAGCCAGCACAGGACAGCCAGCAGTCCCAAGTCTTCCCTGGAGCACCAAAGCCTGGAGCCGCTGCCAAGGGAACCAAGAGGAAGGCCCCAGGAGATGAAGCCATGCACTCCGCCATGCACGTCATCGCAGGCAGCATGCAAGCCATGTCCTCCGCCAAGAAAATCCTGAAAGGCTCTGGCTGCAAGATGTGCCCCGACCACCAGGAGTTGACACCCGACCAGGAGTACTGGAGGATGAAGTGCCAGGACCTCTACCACGTGGGAGTGCACGCCAGCCATGAAATCAGGAGGCAGATGGTCAGGACCATTGCAGAGGCCGCCCTCTACTGGGATGATGAGGTCACCCGCCAGTCAAGACAGCATCAGGAGCACACCTTCCAGCCTCCTCATCCTCCTCAGCGCCTGCAGATGCCACCTCCTCCTCATCCTCCTCCTTCTTCGACGTATGTGCCATCACACCACCAGCACCATCCCCAGGCTTCCAGCAGCCATCACTACCAGCAGCACCAGCCCAGGGAAGGAGGATCCTCCAGGCAGACTCCAGCTACACCCCGATGCAGCCCAGCCACTCCACCATGACACTGATGATGGATGCACAGGACAGCCCCGAGAAATACGGCTACCCCCCTGGACCCAGCTTTGGTCAACCGGCCGCCCATCACCAGCACCAGCCTTCCCCTTCGCCCAGTTGGACTTCAGGTCTCCTTTCTCCACGAAAGTAGAAGACCACATGCAGCAAAGACAAAAAAAAACCTTGGCCCTTTTAAGGGCCACCAAATCCTCCCAAAAGGGCAGGCCACGTACACATCTTATGTTGACAAAAAAAAAGAGCTTGTGTTGACCGAAAAGAGCCAAAAAAGAGCAAAAAAAACGTTGACAATCCCCAAAAAAAAAGTCCCCCAAAAAAAAAGTCCCCCAAAACAAAAGTCCGGTCCTGGCCTTCATTAAAAGTAATCACCTTCATAAAAGCAAGGTGCTAGTTCCCCCTTTCTTTGCCCCAAAACATACCAAGTGCAGCACTAGTACAAGTGCTGCATTCTTTGGTATAAACATATTTTTATTGCACTAGTACAAGTGCATGAATTTCTTAATTAAAATGTAATGCACTAGTACAAGTGCTTTGCTTTTAAAAATTGTGTTGGTTGGTTGCACTAGTACAAGTGCATCACTTTGTAATTTCACTTGTCTAGCTCAAGTGGCAGGTAGATAGCTAGATAGCTAGCTAGATAGATAGAAAGATAGATAGCTAGATAGATAGCTAGATAGATAGATAGATAGATAGCTTGATAGATGGAACACAATGCTCGTTACATATATACACTGCAGCAAAAGAAAAGCAGTTGTCGTCACTTTGCAGGGATTGGACTTGGATAGATAGATAGATAGCTTGATAGATAGCTAGATAGATAGATAGATAGATAGATAGATAGATAGCTTGATAGATGGAACACAATGCTCGTTACATATATACACTGCAGCAAAAGAAAAGCAGTTGTCGTCACTTTGCAGGGATTGGACTTGGATAGATAGATAGATAGATAGATAGATAGATAGATAGATAGATAGATAGATAGATGGATGGAGGGATTGATTGATTGATTGATTTTTGGGCTTGTTTTGTCAACATAGGATGTGTACATGGCCAGCTCAATTGGGAGGATTTGGTGGCCCTTAAAAGGACCTGGGGTTTGTTGTTTTGAATGCATCTTCTTCAGATTTTCTCCAACTGCCAAGGGACACTTCCTGCCGGACTGTTGACCCAGTCACGTAGGTAGTCTCGAGCAGCCTTGGCATCTCTGGAGGCATTTCCGTGTCGAAGTGGTTCTCCTAGGTCATGCAATTGACGGTCTCCCCTCCAAACTCCTTCAGTGACGTCATGTGTCTGTGGATCTTCTCTGTCCATCACTTCATTGTCACGGGCATGGTGGACGCCTACTCTGTCTCGCAGAATGTTGTGTAGAACACAAGCAGCCATTGTGATGTATGTCACTCTTGTAGGTCGTTGGGGCATGGTGGTCAGGAAGCATCTGAACCTGTTTGACAGCAGACCGAAGGCATTCTCCACCACTCTCCTGGCTCTTGAAATCCTGTAATTGTAGACTCTGGAAGCAATGTCAAGGTTCTTTCTTGGCACTGGTTTGAGCAGCCATGTCTTCAGGGGAAATGCCTCGTCACCCACGATGTAATATGGGAAAGGATTGTCTTCTGTGCCAGGTAGAGGTTCTGGAGGTGGTAGGCCTAGATCTTCCTCGTCCAGGAGTTGTCGAAGTACTGTGTCCCTGAAGACGCCGCCATCAGATGCACTTCCTTGACAGCCAGCCTGCACATAGATGAACTTGTAGTTGGCATCAACGAGGGCCATCAGGACAATGGAGTGAAATCCCTTGTAGTTGTAGAACAAGGAGCCTGCAGCCTTGGGACATCGGATTGCGACGTGCTTGCCATCCAGAGCTCCAATGCAGTTGGGCAAGTTCCATTTCGTCTCAAAAGCCTTGGCTATCTCCTTCCATCTTTCAGGCTGTGTGGGTAGTGCCAGCTGTCTTTCGAAGGCATGAACGATGGCAAGGCAGACCTCAGGGATGAAGTTGCAGATGGTGTTGGGTGCCACACGGAAAGCATAAGCTAGGGACTTGTAGCTGTTTCCTGTTGCCATGTACCGCAGGGTGATAGCCAACTTCAGACCAGGTTCCAAAGCCCTCCTCATGTTGGTGTCTTGCTTAGCGATGAGTGGTCCAACAGCTTCCAGGATTTCAGCAAAGATGGCAGGGGGCATTCTAGTGTAGTTGTAGTAGCCGGACACGTCACGCACTTGCAGTTCAGGCAGCAGTTGATGGAAGTGACCATGTTGTTCCCTCTGCAGCAACCAGTTGCGAATCCACCACCTTTTCTGTCTCCTGGCCCTCCTCCTCCTCTGTCTCAAATAGACAGCTCCGATAGCAACAGCAGCAGCACCAGCCACAACAATAATTTCTTCTTCATTCATCATGCATATGTTCAGTAGGCAGTCGTTGTGTTCTCATTGAAGGGCAATCAGCAAATGAAGCAAGGAGGTCCTCTGTGTCCCTTTTTATAATGACCAAAAGTGACTCCTGCAGCAGCCAAACACACTTTGCCGCAGCGCTGCAACAACAGACGTTCGTCGATGCTTAAGAGACCTTCGTCGCTGCTTAAGGCAAGGACGACGAAGAAGGTCAGCATCGACGCGCCTGTAATGTCCTCGGCGCTTTATGAATGCATGTGCGACGATGAACCATCAAGTTACGCAGTAACAAGTCCCTAAATGCGGCGTTGCATCCTTACAGTCTTCGGCGAGGCTGTCATTTTCAGCGACGCATCTTACCTCGGGTGTACGCCGAAGGTTTCCTGATGCGTCGCAGGTCGCCAATTTCAGACGTAGCTGCCTCACAACCATCAGCGGCGTAAGAGGAAACAACATTGGGCGAAGTAAAAGCAGCCTCGCCGAATTCCAAAACAAAGTGCGACGCGTCTGTTTGGAACTGCGCTGAGGAAAGAGAGGCGTAACGCGGCGAAGAAAGCTTAAGAAGCGCCGCGGACACCTCAAGACTCACCGCGGCTACTAACTTTAAGCGTCGCACATGACACTAATTGATTACGTAATGTGCCAAAACCAACGTTCTACGCCACAACCTTCCAAGAAATGACTTCTCTTGATGCGTCGCTCTCAAATCGCCGTCGTGAGAACTAGCCATAAGACATGGTTGTCTTTTAATTGGTTTAGGATATTTCAAATAAGACTGAAAGGTTTTTTCATAATTTCCATTGTTTTTTGCAATGTCTTCTTGTTAGTCACCTTATTTGATTTGATACTAATACTCTTGATCTAAATTAAAAATAATTAGTGTATGAGATCTAATAAATTATATATACCATTTTTGATAATTATATAATATCAGCTAATCATGTGGTAAAATTTGAACTCAAAATAGTATGTAAGTACAACATCCTGCTGTCAGCAAAAATAGCTTGGGATTAGACTAATTGTCGTTTCCATAACTGGCAACCAAAAATGTGACAACAGATGCTCGAGTATGCCAAAAGTCTACATTGATATCATGTTTGGAAGACATCTGGTATAATTGTGATGTTCTTCTAATCATCATTTCTTACTTTCCTTTATGTTAGGTCAACTTGTGTACTCACGACGTGTCACTGACCAATCTGACTTTTCAAACTAACTCTGCTCAACTCCAAGCATCAGTACTTCAGTACTTCACTTCGCTTCTACTGCCTTGGTACCGCATAACGACATCTGATCATGCACAAGAACCATTCCGCCCCAGTTGCATTTTTGTTTCTCTCGGCTCATCCAATAAAGCCACCAGCTGCCAGCCACCTGTTAACTGAAACACTTTGAAGTTATCAAGAGTTTTTTCAAGTTGAATTTGTTAAATGAGCAAAGTGGTTGATTGAGGATGACTTTTATGCCAGAAGGGCATGACAACATGCTCAATTCTTCTGCTGCTTTTTTTCGTATTTATATTTAAAAAAGTATTTTAAGATTAAATTGATGATTCTCATGCAGGGAATTTTCTCATGTTAACATGAAATAATCATTTAATTGAAATTTTTAAAAAAGATTTATCTAGTCCACGCAGATGTTATTTTTAAACATAGGCTGTGCAACAGCAAGGCCTTCTGCAAATAGCACCTTTAGAAGATTACAATTACACAATGAAATTGGTGTTTGCAAAATTGCATACACTATCATAATGATGTAGGTATGCAATACTGTTGAAGTCACGGCCTTTGATTATCTTTTATTGCCTGCTGCCCTGCCATTGGCCCATGGGCTTGCCAGGGTTTGTGAAACTAGGGAAAGGGCCTTATTAGACTAATTTATGCATATTATGGTACAGTTTCATGCAGGTACAAAGTATATGCTGTCGGTGGGAAACCAAAAAATATACTGTTATATTTTTGCAAGTTTCTCATATCGTCCAAACCGTGTTACATACACATCCAAAAGCACTGCTACATTGCATAGGCGATATATTTGAATTTCTTGCTGTATATGCAATAGTAGGCAATGTGAAATGTTGATAATTATATAATATCAGCCAATCACATGGCTAATTTTTAAACTAAAAACTGTATTCAATTGCAATGTATTCCTCCCTGCATTAAAGTAGAAGAATTTGATCAACTTTCTTTTTCATTTTAAGGCAGCAACCACAGTTCTACACTTGGCTCAAAAGTCTACCTCAATGAAAATGTCAGTAAAAGTGAAGAGGGCATCTAGTACAATTTGACTGTTCTTCTAATCAACATCTTTCCTTGCCTTTATCTTACTTCGAAGTGTCACGTGTGTACTCGGAAAGTATCACTGACCACCAATCTGACTTTTTCAAAAACGAAGTTTCATTCCAAAGTTCAGTGCTTTCAGTACTTCACTACACTGATGCTTGTCTCAGTATAGTACAACGGCATCTAATCATGTTTGATGTAAAAGATGATAATAAATGTTGAGCAGGGGGTAGCTAGGTATTTGTCCCCAGGATTGATTTTTAAAATCCATGATGGTTTTTTGCATTGAAATTTGGTTTTTCAAAAAACCATTTTGAATAGAGTGTAATTAGTTGCATGGCCCATTGGTATCCATGCCAACAGAATATAGTACTGTTGCAGCGCGTTGGGCGTGGGGTCAGGATGGCACTTACAAGCAGGACATGTGTGCTGTTCGGTGGTCTGTTCCAGAATGCACTGAGCCACTGTTGCATGACCCAGAATCACTGATGCATGGTGAGGAGTCTTGATGACACTAGATGGCACATTCTGACAGTGTCTGTGGCAGTGCTGCCGCCTGCCACACTCCACCCAGGTTTGTTTTTAGGTCTCGGTCGTCACACGCTTCTCTTCCATCTTCCAGGCTTCACTTCCACCTTCCACCCAGGTTTGTTTTTAGGCGGCCCGTCGGGAAGGGAATTCTTTAAGGTGCGGAGACATGCATCTCCGCCGAAAGCAAAAAAAAAACAGGGGAAAAGGGAGTAGGAGCCATACAACTCCTATTGGAAAAGGGAAAAAGGCACTTTCAAGTGAAAAACTACTTAACATGGGCAAAAGGAGCCATGCAGCTCCTCAGGAAAACTGGTGACCTGCATCACCAAAAGGACAAATTTCGTGACATGAAAAGAAAAAGTTAGGAGTCGTGCAACTCCTTTGGAAATCATGGAGACCTACATCTCCAGTGGACAGGACTTGAAAAGTATGCAATGAAGGACCTTTGAGACATTTTCCATTAGGCTCCACCAATACCAGTCTTGGGGAAAGGGAGGCCTACACCTCCACCAGGAGTCAGCTTCTTCTCAAACGAGCACAAATCTTCTTTCACTTCATTCGGATAAATCAGATGTTCTTCTTTCTTCAATAGCACATCCAATAAGCCACAATGCAATTCATCACTTGTACCAGGATTGGAGGCATACACCCTGCAGGAGACATCATTGGGGTGACTAAACTTCACTTGGCCCTCAGCACTTGCAGTAGACCATTGGCCAGACAGGTCTACCGCCGGAGTTTAAATGTGATGACGAATAGTGATGAATATAGTTTTCACTGTCCCCGTGTGAGTGATACAATGAGTCTCTTGCTAGTGATGAACTGTGTGAATGATGATCTCTGTGCGATGATTGCTTCTTCCTCTCTCTCCCTCTTTCTTTTCTGGAGCCCTCATTCTCAGAACTAGAAGCTCCGGAACTTTGGCTATCTGGCCGTCGCTGCATATTTGCACTTTCAGTTACAAAGTATCCACGGTCCTGGCACTCGTAACAGCGGAAAGGTGAAGGAGATCTTCTACGCCTACTGGCACAGTCTCGGGACTTGTGACCTGAACCCTCACAGGTGGCACACTGCATAGGTGACGCCGAAATCTGCCTGACACTTAGTGGAGGTCTGCTATCTTCAAAAGAGACTTGGTGTGTCACCAACTTAATTGGCTCTAGTTCTACTTCCATAGACTTGTATTCTCTTCATTTGTTCCACAGCATCGGTCACGGTTGCAGGGTTAATCATCGCAGCAAGGAAGGCAGCATTCGAGTCCCTGCAGCCTCCCAATAAGGCATCGACAGCATAGCGTTGGAGGTGTGCCTCATTCAAGTCACTTGGATGGGCGCTGATGGTCAATGCGTAAACTCTGTCTGCAAATGCATCAAGGTCTTCATTCTGCAGTTGCTTCACTCTGCCAAGTTCAGTACGAAGCCGTTGCTTTGTAGATTCTCTGCTAGCTCCATACCTCGCATCAAGGGAGTTGAGGATTGCATTGTAGTCATTCAGTGTAGCTTCTGGAAGATTCAGCACTGCATT
Source organism: Platynereis dumerilii (assembly GCA_026936325.1). Taxonomy (NCBI): domain Eukaryota; kingdom Metazoa; phylum Annelida; class Polychaeta; order Phyllodocida; family Nereididae; genus Platynereis; species Platynereis dumerilii. The sequence goes on along the minus strand of JAPTHN010000013.1, from coordinate 1,956,954 downwards.
AATGGCTGGTCCACGGAGATGAGTCCGTAACATCAGTAATCTCTCTTGGTCATTCCAATTCACTGCATCCGCCACAAATAGGAAATTCTTCTTCCAACCTTCCCAAAGCTGTGGATTGCCCTCAAAATTCTCAATCAAGTTGGATTCCAACTTCCGTCGAGCACCTGGTGATGACACATTACTCTCACTGACAAATGACTGTCGAGAAGAACAGTCGCTACCACAATTTAAGTTCACGTCCTTCTTCTCCTTGCATTGTTGAGATCTGCAGACACCATCACTGGGGAACACATGTTTGATCTTCTTGTGGTGTTCACATCTCCTTGGCGTCGACTGGTCCACTTCCTCATGGTCATCTTGGTCCGGACCACCATCACACACAGTCTCAGGAAGGACAGTAGCTATAGATTCCTGGATGGGACAAACATTGATGGCTGATGCTGTATGAAATTCCTTCAATGTAGCTGCCACATGCTTTGCGATGACTTCACCCGAATTTGCAGACCTCACGTCAGACACCACCTCCTTCATTTGTTTAAAGAAGGTGTCATTGCGCTCAGTTAAAATCTCTTCATGTCTTCTATAGTTACTCTCTAAATTGTTCAATAAGCGCTCCTGGCTCTGGAAGAACCTTTCCTGACTTATCTGTTGTTCACGAGCAGTCATACAAAGTGTCTCACTGAGCTTGTGCAGTCCTTCAACAATGGCAAGCAGACCACGATGGGTAGAGTCACAGCTTGATGAAGAGTCATGTCGATGGTGCCGGGACTTGGATCTTCGTTTCTTTTCTCTGAAGACCGCATCTTCTTTCGGGGGTTTCGACTCTCCATATCTGATGTTAGCATGGTTGATGTTCCCGGGGCCGCCCCCGTACTGGCCATTAATTGGTGTGCGACTTGACTCCCAAGAAGAGGGGGCATTTGGGGGTGCTTGGCATGCACCAAGCAGGGAGTAATCAAGGTCAAGTGGGAGGCCTGCACCACCCATGGACGAGGGGTCAACTTCATTGGGGTCAATTATCATGGGCTGGTATGCGCCTGCCCTGGACCTAACTTTATTGCACGCACCAAATTGGCTTAAATTATTGAGCTGGCTTTCAATTAGGGGATCAAACATAGTCACAACATCTAGACCATTATCAACAGTCAAGTTCTGGAAGTCACGAATCTGCGAAGTCACTACCCCTCTCTGGTGCCAAGCCAAAATGTCTCTTTTTGCCAACTTAGGCGCACAGCACTGTAATTGTTCCCAAGTAGTAATTGGCCTACTGTCTATTATGGCTTTGGCAGAGACTGGGTCTACACTACGAAGCATCATCAGTTCCTCCTCAGTGGCGAGGTCTAGATTAACAACCATAACTGTTTGATATATCCCACTAATTGTGCAACAAAATTACCAAGTCAGTTAAATAAGTAGGAATGATGAATGGTGATAACAATGGAGTAGGAAAAAGGAGAGTAAAAAAATATTTTTGGTATTTGGGCGTATATAAGATTTTTTTTTTTTTTTTCTACAAATTTTTGGGAATAAATTATGTAAAAACACAATGAGTAACACTACCAGGGTGTGAGGCAACCAAATAAATCAATCAGCTTTTCTGCTGCACTCAATGGTGTGTTACTATTTGAAAAAAATTATTTATTTATTTTATTTTAGGAAAAAACTAGATAAAGTTTTGATGATTAGATAAGGGTGGTGAGGGTTGTTGATGATTAAAAATTGGATGAGAGGCCTTCAAAAAATAACATTGGCTGAATGACCATGTTTTGATTGGGTGATAATGTGGGGGTGGAGATTGAAATGGAAAAATACGAAAATTTACAAGATGACAACACAAAATAATGAGGCAGAAATGAAGTATAGGTAGTAGTTTCTCAGATTATCAATGAGTTTGGTTAGTATCTTTGTTTATCTTGGAGGATTGACTTGGATTTTGTTTCAAGATTGCCAATGGCTGACAGCTCAGATCAGGCCAGCACTATTTTCTGCTGCCTAAGGGGAGCGGCCTAGGAACAATTCCACAAATACCGGCTTGTAGAGGCTTCTTCCTTGTCTAGAAGATCATTTTCCTGTAGAAATCCCACTCTGACATCAATGTTGCAGCGCGTTGGGCGTGGGGTCAGGATGGCACTTACAAGCAGGACATGTGTGCTGTTCGGTGGTCTGTTCCAGAATGCACTGAGCCACTGTTGCATGACCCAGAATCACTGATGCATGGTGAGGAGTCTTGATGACACTAGATGGCACATTCTGACAGTGTCTGTGGCAGTGCTGCCGCCTGCCACAGTACCTCAATTTCCCTTGGGTCTGAAAAAAGAAAATCATTGCGGCCTTTAGCCAGGTTATGATATATTAATGTATAGGCTAATATTGCAATGAAAATGTTAGTCAAAAAACCAACATGGATTTTTTTTAAAATCCATTTCGGTTTTGCATTGAAATATGGTGCTTCAAAAAATCATTTTGAATCTAAAAAACCAATTTTGTTTGAAATTTTTTAGAGTGCAGCTTTTCCTTTCTATATGTATATAATAAAATAAAAATGAAATCAGCCACAAACAAGGCTTCCTTGCCTCATGTACATTATAATGAACTGTTATTTGAAGTGGGAGGTTGTTTTGCAAGCAATGCTGTTATTTGTGAGGTAAAAATACTTTTTTGACTTACTTCTCTTTTTAGACTAAAAAATGTGTTGAATGAAACTGATTCAGAAGCCAAAGATTATCAAAAGGTAATTACAACTTATCTCATTTGATACATGTAAGTCATTGCAAGAAGTGCCATTTCATGTGTACTAGACATTGAAATGAAGACCAGTGAAGAAAGGACTCCAGACATTTGAAAAAAAAACAGTATGTCTTTTTGCAGCTGCATCTGGAACATGAAGAAAAAATACATTCCTTCATTCCTCGGAAACTTTTAAACAAAAAACAATCTGTAACAATTGGAGCAGGATGAGTGATGACATTGCAAGGCAAACACCACTCAAGGCACCAGTCAAAATGATGAAGGCAAAAGTGTTGGTTTATAGGAACTTCTTTATAACTGCTGAAATCAGCCGGATGAAAACATAGAATGATAGTTAATATTTCCACAAGCCCTAACATAAGTTAATGATGTAGCAAAGGAAATTATACTGGGATTGAATGAGCTTGCAAGCAGTTGGCCCAAGTCTGAACATGGTCTGATTTCTGGAGTCACCAACAGCTGGGCCTTTCCCAGCACAAATGTTCAATTAGACCTGATCTCATCATTATCGTGTGTACTTAAAGAACTTGCATGCACAAGATGAAGAAGCTATCTGATTAAACATGTACTCGCTTTGGGGCTGTGATCCAGAAATCATTTGCTTGGTAAATGTTGTGTAGCCTAAGACATGGTTGCCTTTTAAGTTTGGTTTTGGATATTTCAAAGTGGGCCAAAAGGTGCCATCACAATTTCCCTAGTTTTTCACAATGTCTTCTTGTTAGTCACCTGATTTTATTTGAGACTGATCCGCTTGATCTAAAGTTAAAAACAATTTCTATAGAATAAATTATAGATACCATTAATGATAATTATGCTATATCAATTAATTACATGGTAAAATTTGAACTCAGATTTGTATCAAAGTATCACACCCTCCTGCCCCAGATTCTCTATTTCATAAAAGGCAACCGAAAATGTAAGAACAGATACTCGAGTAAGCGAAAGTCTACATCGATGAGATTATGTTTAGAAGACATCTGGTATTATAGTGGTATAATTGTGATGTTCTTCTAATCACCATCTTTCTTTGCCTTTATCTTACTTCAAAGTGTGCACTCAGAAAGTATCACTGACCAATCTGACTTTCTAAACTATCCCCACTGTTCAGTACAGTTTCAGTACTTCACTTGGCTTTGTCAGTCTCTGTTCAGTACAATGGCGTCTGATCATGCACAAGAACCATTCAGCCCCAGTTGTATTTTTGTTTCTCTCGGCTCATCCAATAAAGCCACCAGCTGCCAGCCACCTGTTAACTGAATAACTTTGAAGTCATCAAGAGTTGTTTCGAGTTTAATTTGTTAAATGGGCAAAGTGGCTGATTGAGGATTGTTCTATGTCAGAAGGGCATGATTGCTCAATTCTTTTGCAGTATTTCTTTTAAAAAGGTGTTTCGTAAGAACTGAAGCACTTTGAAGTAACAACAGTTGATTGAGTCAAATTTGTTAAATGAGCAAAGTGGCTGATCGAGGATGTAAGTCAGAAGAGCATGTCTGCTCAATTCTTTTGAAGTTAGTTTTTTAAGTATTTCTTTTTAAAAAGTGTTTCGTAAAGTTTTGAGATAAATGGGTGATTCACATGCAGGGGCATTTTGTCCTATTATCATAAAATAATAATTTCATTGGAATTTTCAAAAGTATTAAAATTTTATCTTGTCTGTGCACATTTTATTTTGCCAAGAACTTATTGGGTAATTCTTACAAAATTGCTAGATTTGATAAATAAACAGATTTAAGTGCATAGCCCCGTTGTGACTCCGATGTGCAGCTACCTGACATCCGGGCATACCTGGGATTAGTAAGTACAGTCCTCTAAGCCCAATTCTAGGCATTTATGTTTGCTGATTTCTGAGAAAGGAGACAGATTTGGAATTCTCGACATGTCACACATTCACTCCATCATGACCATGGATGTAATTTTATCTCCCCAGCACAGAGACTGAGACAGGGGCTGCCAATTTAACACGACATCGTGCTGAAAATATTTGCCTCACCTACTCATGTCCACAAAAGGACCCATTTCTGAGAAGGCGTTTTAGTCAACAGCTGAACCCTCCCCAGAATTAATGTTCAATTGGTAAGTCAACAGTCTCAACCGTATGTGTGACAGAGACTTGCATTAATTAGATGCTGTTCTTTGACTAGACAATCATGTAAGTGCTGTGGTATGGCCAGTGAATGTGTTCAACGTTGGGATCCGGGCGTTGATCTCAGAGTGGAAGTCTCGAGTTGGAGGGGTGTTTAAACTTGCATTGAAACCAAAAAGATCTCCCATGAAAATTATGTAAAATGTATTGAATATCTATTTTATGAAATCTACAAAGCTGTGGTACTGTGTTGCATGTGCATCTTGCCATATGCGGTGGAATTTCGCTCATAAAAAGCAATAACGAAACAAGCTATGCCAAGGAACATAGTGGACAAAAATGTAGACATAAAATAGTGACATGTAGGGCATTGTAGGCAATTCATTAATTATTCAAGGCCTTCATTTAAGCATTTCATAGTATAGGATTCTACTAAAATGTCAAGGTGACCTCAAAAAGAAAACAACTCTTACAAAAAAATTGTTAGGAAGTCCAGGGGATGAGATTAGCTGTAATTACTTGTATGGCCTCAGTTGTTTTTTGTCAACAAATTTCTTTTTTTTCATTTTGACAAAAGGTATTTTGTAGCATACAAATAGCATCCTTACTTTCAGAACAAACGTCCTTCCTTAAGACTTGTGTGAGCACTGAGCAATAAGCATTCTTTCTTGATTTCTTTTATAGATTTACAGTGCAGAAGGCAAACACAGTTAAAGATGGTGACTGAAGGGTTTTCATTCTGTATTTTTCACTTTAATTGCTTGTTTAATTAAGACCTCCAACAGGTAACCTGCAAGATTAAGGCAGCTGCCAGCCTAATTATGTGCACTGATTTAGTAGGAGGGTAGTTAATTTGGACAGGAAGAGGATTATTGAAACAGTTGTCCAATATAGGTCCATCTGAGAAGATTATTTTGCCTGATGCATTTCTGATCATTGACAACTTTTACAGGCTAAGAGCAGCTGGACTTCTATCAGCATGTAGATCTTTTCGCACACTCGCTCATTTAATTTTATTGACTTGTTTTTTTACTTTGAGATTGGCTTCCAATGGTTACAGATCGTGTCTGTTAAACTAATCCTCTGATCATATGAATAATTTACTTCCAATTGTAGTTTTTATGACTAACGACACCTGTTTATCAGAATGCACCATGGCTTCAGTTCGCAGCGCCAATGTTTGCTAGGTGGAAGCCTTTTCGGTTACGGCTTATGTACATTTTGAAGAATGTCATGGAATGATTTAGATTTGGGGTCCCTAACTCTAATAGAAAGAACAGGATGTTGGGCCTTGAAAAAACAATTAGCCTACAATATTTCAGACAAGCAATTTTCTAAATAGTCAGCAGATTAAAACCAGCAATGAAGATAACTGGCAGGAGGCCGACAGATTGATGCTATTAAATTTTTGCATTTAATTTCTCCTTTACTTTTATCCAACATTATGCAAACCACCCACAATGAGCCACTAGACTCATTCTAACAATTCACATTCTCAGTCATTATGTCAACTGTCAGCAAATTTCAAAATGTCTCATTACACAGGAGGTGGCTGGCAATTGGTTGCCTTATGAGGTTAGCCAGGTGATACAGAGAAAAAAATCAATAAAAGAGGTAATTTATTTTGTGCATGATAAGACTTGTACCTTTGCATAGCAATTGAAAGTACTATATATATAAGGCCTTGAGATGAAGATGAATAGTTTTTAAACTACTGATTTACGGTGCAGTTGGCCAATGTCATTATGTCAATAGACACTTTGAACTATCAAACACAAACGGAAAGCAAGAAGAGCAGTGCAATTGTATCTTATATATATATATATTTATTATATATATATTATATATGATCATCACTTTTTCACTTTTTTTTAACAGATGAAAGGAGGTGGGAGTAGTAACATAGATGCCTGATATCACAGAACTGAGTTTAAACCATAGGTCTGGTCAAACTGTAGTTCCAAAATTTATCAGTACCCCATTTAAATGACAGAATGGCAGAACTGCAGGAAATAAGAGTTAAAACTGTGTTTAGTTATTGTCTACCCTGATACTGTTATTTTTTTTTGTTTCTTTAGATTTATTGGTGAAATCAGGCATTAGAGACTCAATATTAAATTGCCGATCATGGAGTGTTATGAAAGCTTCTAGTTTCCTCTCATTTTGGCAGAATTGAAGCCTGACAATGAGCTGATACATGCCTCTGTAACACATTAAATTGAAAATTGAAGCATGAAAAGGAACTGATGAAAGCCATATTGACCATTTTTGTGACAAAAGTCATTTTGCAACTGCAAGCAAATTTTGATTAGTTTTAGAGCTTTTTATGGGCAGGGGCTTGAAATGCTGACTTGTGCTTCACTGAATCCACAAATTCAGCTGATAAAATGTTAACTTTCAAATTCACAAGTTATAACTTTGTCTGAGCTCAGTCCCTATGACAAGTGCTTGATTCAGACTCATTTAGATTATCAGGGAGACAGAGCAGGTGCATGGAGGTGACCGTTTTATTCGCCCTTCTTTAAACTGTTCTTTCTCTTAATCATAGCAGAAGTCATAAGCATGACTCAGAAGTGGGTGACGCATACAGTACCTATGACAGAATCCCATAATCCATCTATTCCATTCACCCTTCAATTCAGTAAGAAGTACCAGTATTGAGTCCATATGCTTGTGCTAAAACTACTTTGCTGTCTCAAGCTGTGTAATTTCCTGGGACAAACATGACTGTCATCTGATATCTTCAATAAATATGCTGTTACAATGAGGCATGATGTTTTGGCATTTATGGCCATGAATGGGTACTCTACCTTCAGAATCAGAATCAGAACTAGTATAACTGATATTGCCGTACGGCAATATCGGATAATCCCCCGCGCCCCCCCTGTCTCCCTTGCCCTGCTTACTCCCTTCAAGCAGTTCATGGCCTTCATGATGAATTCTTGAAGAGGCTGATATATTGAAATCAGACATCGCTTGGCATGGAGACCTGTGTTTGGTGCCCAGCGGTACCACCCTCAAAGCAATACATTTCCAGTGAATGGTAGGTGAAACCCTAACCCTAATGGGTTATTGTAGACAAACCATGCAAGTTATGGAGCTGTGCTTACATACAAAAATAGAGGAAAAAATTAGGAACATGACGAATCAGTTTTAATTGATTTTGATAAATAATGAATGAGTTATAATTGAATATATAAAATGTTATATGTAAAATTGGTTAAAGGTAAGAGGAAGATATGCCTGTAGCTTGCTAGAAGGCGTAATTTAACACATTTTTTGGTGTTAATTTCATGAGATTTGAACGATTATAACCAGAGCATTTTACGTTTCAATTTTGAAATTACAAAAATTCTCTAGGAAAAAGTATTTGATTTAGGCAAATTTCCTTTTGGCACAATATGGAGGCCCACTCTGGGTAGCCCGCATAAATTATTGATGAACATCCATGAAGTTCTTCATGCACTTTTTGAGGGAAAACGTTTTGATAGGCCCAAAAAATGACATAAAATTTTCAATGTCTGACGCGATTCTACGTCGCGCGTCTGACACTATAATGCTATACATCATTGGAAAGCTGAGAAACAGACCTTTCTTGTGATATGTGAAACTAGTCTGTAGCTGCAATAGGGACCGAGATATGGCCACTTGAAGTTTGAGTTTTTGTGCGTCCGTAGCTCCGAGACCGATGGTCCGAGCGGTCCGTAACTTTGTGAAGTTGGTACACTAGAGTAGGTCTGTAAGTATACCCATTTTCAGCTTTCTACAAGCATTCCTTCCCTGTTTTTCTAAAAAATTTCAGTCAGTTTTCGGGATGTCCAATTTTCAAAAAATCATATCTTGAAATGTATTCATGAAATCTCCACGAGACGCCTTTCTGCACTGGAGACTTTGTCAAGGTATCTTAGAAAAAATCAGCAGGTCCCAGTTATGCGTAGTTTCTCAGAAACCTGCGCCGGAAATTTTTTTTATATTTTGCTCATAACTCATAAGTGTCATGAAATTTGATCATGAAATTTCGTAAGCAGTAGCGCGCAATGGAGTTGCATATTACACTGTACTTGTAAACCAATATCTCTAATAGTTTTGAAGTAATCGCAGTTTTCCTGAGCTGAATAAGAATAAGAATAAGAATAAGAATAATAATAAAACGAACAATATCAATATAATCCCCCGCAAGCGGCGGGGGATTATAATAACTTTATTTGGTCTTGAATTGAATCCATAGAAATAATTACAATGTTAAGGCAACAATTATTCAAGACTAGGACCCACTCTAGGACAAGTCTTTGTCGTTATCGAGTGGGCCCTGGGGAAAAAAAAGACTACTACAATTTATTAGAAATTAGCTACACACCTTATAATTATAATCCCCCGCCGCGAGCGGGGGATTATATTGATATTGTTCGTTTTATTATTATTCTTATTCTTATTCTTATTCTTATTATTATTCAGCTCAGGAAAACTGCGATTACTTCAAAACTATTAGAGATATTGGTTTACAAGTGAAGGGTAATATGCAACTCCATTGCGCGCTACTGCTTACGAAATTTCATGATCAAATTTCATGACACTTATGAGTTATGAGCAAAATATAAAAAAAATTTCCGGCGCAGGTTTCTGAGAAACTACGCATAACTGGGACCTGCTGATTTTTTCTAAGATACCTTGACAAAGTCTCCAGTGCAGAAAGGCGTCTCGTGGAGATTTCATGAATACATTTCAAGATATGATTTTTTGAAAATTGGACATCCCGAAAATTGACTGAAATGTTTCTGAAAAACAGGGAAGGAATGCTTGTAGAAAGCTGAAAATGGGTATACTTACAGACCTACTCTAGTGTACCAACTTCACAAAGTTACGGACCGCTCGGACAAACGGTCTCGGAGCTACGGACGTCCAAAAACCCAATTTTCAAGTGCTCATATCTCGGTCCCTATTTAAGCTACAGCAAAGTATCACATATCACAAGAAAGGTCTGTTTCTTAGCTTTCCAATGATGTATAGCATAATAGTGTCAGACGCTCGACGTAGAATCGCGTCGGACATTGAAAATTTCATGTCACTTTTTGCGCCTAAATACCTTTTCGGCTCAAAAAGTCGATGAAATTCTTCATGCACGTCCATGAATATTTTATGTGGGATACCCATATCAGCCCTCCATATTATCCCCAAAGATCAATTACCTACATCAAATAGTTTTTCCTGGAGAATTTTTTTTATTTCAAAATTGAAATGTACATTGCTCCGCTTCTGGTTATTCGAATTTCATGAAATTAATACCAAAAGATGCGTAAAATTATGGCCTTTACTGTCCTCCAAGGAAAAACACCTCTTCTGAATAGCCAATTTCAAATAAATGATTTTATATATTCAATTATAACTCATGAACTATTGTTTCAGATCACTTAAAACTGAATGTACATGTTGCTAATTTTTTGCCCTTTTTTGTGGTATAACGGCATCCTCATATCTCCAATACTTTGCTGGTAAAATAAAGCTAAAAAAATTATTCACAGATGCATGTAAGTCATATACTGTCTCACTGCCACCTTTCCCAGCAGCTGACCTTGTGCCTGCCACGACATTTCATAGGCATATGCACCAGCAAGATTACTACATTCATACATGGTATGAAGAATTCATCATGACGGATATGAACTGGAAGGACGGAGTAAGCAGGGCAGGGGAGATAAGGGGGGGCGCGGGGGATTATCCGATATTGCCGTACGGCAATATCAGTTATACTAGTTATAATAACAAATATAAGTGAGCACCTGTATGTGGATGGCAACTAGGACGGTATTGCAAGAAGAAAATTAGATATCATCAAACTTATTAGATTATAACACAATTAAGTAGTAGAGAATACACAGAAGAAATGATAATACATAAAATTAATTTATGAATCATTATTACATATATAACAATTTGGGATATGACAAATTTCTGAGTAAGAAAGAATAATTGTTCTTTTGATAAAGAGCTTATAGCCAACCATACTGTGTGAATAAATCTTTGATTTGATATTTAAATTCATGGAATTGAAAAATTTGGGTATCCTAAAACATATTGACTTTTCGATAAAATCATGTTTTACTAAGGGAATAACATAGTTACTTGAATTTCTAACATCATAAGCATGAGTCTCAGAATTTTTGTGAAAAAATGAATAGAAGTATATCGGCAACTGCCCATTCTCAAACTTGAAGCAAAATTTGTAGTCATGCAGCGCACATATATCCCCAAATTTTAAAATACCCAAGTCTTTGAATAATCTACTAGTATTAGCCTTAAATTTACTCAAAGTTACCACACGTATTGCCTTTTTCTGAAGGCCAAAAAGTTTCATACTATTATAACCCCATATAATATTGCCATAATTGAGATGTGGCACAGTTAATGCATTATATATTGAAAAAGTCGAATATTTCTAGGAAGAAAATATTTTAATTTATTTATTATCCCAACAACTTTAGATATCTTACCAGCAATATAATCAGTATGTGTCTTCCATTTCAAATTTTTATCAATAAAAATTCCCAAGAAATTAAAAGTCTCCACGTAGCTAATCAAAGTATCATTAATATATATTTCAGGATAAGTAATACGTTTCTGAGGAGCATGAAAAACCATGGCCTTACTCTTCTTACAATTTAGTGATAACTTATTCGCACAAAGCCACTCATTAAATGTTTGTAGTTCATCATCAATATTTGATACAGAAGTTGGTTTTTGAAATATGTTTAATGTTGATGTTAATGTTGAATCGTCGGCATACAGGGTGAGGAAGCAAATTTTTCAAAATTTCAAATATTTCAAACTTCAGTCGAAATGAAAGGTTTTGCTAAGTCATAACAAATTCATATTTTCAGGCCTTAGAAACAAGACAAAAAGGATCCTTTTTGTGAAGTTTGACTTGTATTATCTCGAATCAAAAATTCAATATGGCCGTCTAAACTTGGTGATGTTTTGAAAAAAAGTGCCTTCATATTTTGAGGCTGTGAGCCATGAAAACAGTAGGGAGGACAACAGCATCGTGGTGACAAGTCTTGTTGACCAACTATTCTAAGATGCCCCACACGGAAAAGTGAGGAGAATTAAGGTCCGAGCTGAAGAAGGGCCAGAAGTTGGCCGCCCAGAAGTCTCCGAAATTTCTTTAAGTGGAAATCCTGAACTTTCTTGGCCATAAGGCATGGGGAACCATCCTGAGTCTGCCTATAGTTGCCATTTGGGTAATTCGGATCCAGCCATGGCAAAGCATGACATCACTGGACCAAGTAGTACGCATCACTCGCATCAGGTACGTCCCCCTTTACTCGCATAAAAAAGAAATAAAGTATAATTTTTCTATCTGAAGTCATGACTCCCGAAACCCTTGCCTGAGCTGGATACTTTGCCTTGAATGTCCCATCGACACCTTCTATTGATTTTATATAGAATTTGCCATTTCTTCTGTTGACAATAGAATCCACAACCAAACGTTTATAGTTTGAGGAAAAAATTGAATATCGAGCCATGCTTCCTAATGCAGCCCATCATTTTTTCACCATTTCTATCTTCTGGCCTTCATGGATCAGGCCGAATTGTGTCTTTGGGTCCTGACATATGATTTCAGGCCACAATCATTTTGCACAGCCGCTCTGGCAGCCTTGAGGTACACCTGAAGCGCTTCAGCCCCCACTCTCACGGAGCTTGCAGGTACCTTGTCAGTTTTGTCGTCAGTGACCCCAGGAATGCTCCATTTCTCTCTTAATTCTCTCCACAAACTCCCAGACATCCATCTTATTCCTTTCCCATCATTGATTGCCTTCATGATATTGCATCCGGGTTGTAAGGTCACTCTCACTATGTCAGGGATTGTTTTTTAGTCCATTTGGCACTGAAGCAAATCTGACCACCTCTTCCTTCTTGTCTCCTGTGGAGTCATTTTTAATCACAGCTCATTCTAACCTTCCACAGGTATGGCTGATACCTTAATGATTATGCTGTATTGTTTTCACAATTTTCCTGTAGATGTGAGATGCTTTTTTAGCACAAGGAAGTTCACGGAAAATTTTGGTTCCCCACCCTGTACGTTATCAGGTAGAATAATTTACTCACGGAGGCCATATCATTAACATAGATTAAAAATAAAAGTGGCCCCAGTATCGACCCCTGGGGGACTCCGGTTTTAATTTGCAATGGTTCTGATTTAACATTATCAATTTGGACATATTGGTATCTATTATCTAAATAGCTCTTAATAAGGAAAGGGATTGACCTCGAATGCCATAGATCTGCAGTTTGTATAATAGGATATCATGATCTATCCTATCAAAGGCCTTTGATAAGTCAAGGAAAATACTAAGAGGTGTCTGGCCTTGGTCCATTTCAATCATAATTCTATCTAAGAACTCAAGCGTGGCTAATTCTGTAGAATGTTTTGATCTAAAACCGTATACTGACTCTTATGAAATAGTTTATTATCATCAAAATATTTGTAAATTTGGTTAGATATAACTTTTTGTAAATTTGGTTAAATATAACTTTTTACCTTGGACAAGTACACTGAACTGTGAACAGCCAAAATGTCTCACCAGAGGCAAAATGTGATGGTAAAAGCAAGGTAGACAAAAGATTAGAAGCCTCAGGATTCCAGCTATTTTCAGAAACTGCTGTTCACCATCTGCGTCAAGAAAGTTCATTGAGTCACTGTGCTCTGTCCACATAATCATCTATTCCATTCACCTATGAGTTCAAAAGTATATACATGTATGAATGCCCAGATTGACCTACTTTCCACAAACGAACTTCAGATCCACCCAATGAATGCAAGTCAGTCCATGTGCTTGCGCTAAAACCATTTTGCTGTCTGACGCTGTGCAATTTCCTTGGGCAAGCATGACAGTCATCTACTATTTTAGACAGAACAATATTTTCTTACATTGGAGCGTGATGTTCTGGCATACGGTCATGAATATACTACAGTAGGGAGGGGAAAATAGGTAAATAGAGGACTTCTGACAGGACATTTTCTTTCTTTATTTTGTTGTGCTGAAAATAGGGCATTCGACTGCCTTAAACCAGAACAATGAACAGCCAAAATATTGGACCAGATGCAAAATCTGCTATCTTAAAGAGGGAATATGCTCCTATACATTGAGATGTGCTGTTTTGCAAATGGCCATGAATATAATGTACTTGCCGCATTGGACCAGTGCAGTGTGCCTAGTACAGGTCTAGTGCTGGATATCCAATATGTTGTGTCAGAACCCAAAATGTTAGACTTGGTATTTGACATATGTTACAAATAGCAGTAAGAATTAATGGTAGTTTTGAGAGCTAAAAAATCTTTTTCCCCTTTATTTCATATTAAGAATTTCAAAAATGTTAACATTAAATTAGAAAATTGAATTTATTCATCCACTATAGATGTAATTCGGTTAAAAACTATCAGCAATGTAATTTGATGCAAAAATACCTGCAATTTGAACAGGAATGATTATAGTATTGTGGTCTGATATGTGTAAAATTATAACATAATAAGTTTTCAGATATTTTAAAGTACCATGTACAATTCAAAAGTACCATGTATGTCCACAATATTCACATCCAAAGCACAAATGACTTTGTTATCTAGAGATGGAACCACAACTATTCTGAAAAATTTGCAGTCAAAGATATGCTTCACTGTAAAATCTAAATTTTGAGTCACCTTAAAGATTGAGTGAGATGGTTGCACAATATGTTTGAGGTAGCATATCTTGTTGCTCTAAGTTATTATAATGGAAAGATTATTATTTCTATATCAGGAAACTACACAAAATTCTGAACAATATGCATTCATTGTTTTTCTGGGCACTAAAACATGATTAAAGTAAATTGTGTTAGTTTTAACAGCACAAAGGCAATTAAAACTAACACAATTTATGGATTCCAAAGTTCAGGATTAAGTCTCCATTCTTATATGAATAATATAATAATAATTGTGTCAGCTCTTGGACTAGAATGATAAAAAAGTATGGGAAACTATAGATGTGTTTCTTACAAACATCGGTACAAGCAACAAACACCAACAGGCTCTGCCTTCAAAAGCATTAGCACATAATTACATTGCAGGCTTTGATGCGAGCCTTTTAAGGCATAAAATTTTAATTTAATGCCATGAGGTGTCAGATCCTCTGAAAAGAAAGTGACAAAATTTGTGTTCCAGTGAACCATAATGTAATTGCCTCTTGGGCCTGGCATGTTGTGCTGTATCACAATAGTGAACTTACTTTTTAACATCTTGTAGTCACATGGTTCAGAAAAAATCATTCAGGATTGGCATCAAGGTACATTTGAATACGTGTCCTTTCCTATGTGAATTCATGCAAACATGCATTTCCTTTCGTTCTTGTTTTTGGCTTATAGGCCTACAGTCGGTGTCAAAAGTAAACATACAGCATTGAGTGATCTTTCCAAAGATGTGTGGCATTGTAAAATAGGTCAGTATGGAAGCTAAAACATATGTTCAATTATTGAGCATGATTTGTGGTGGTTATGAGGCTCTGCATCAAAAAATATAATATTAATCACAGCATCTTACATACACAAATGTTTTTGCATTGATGTGGTCTATTGTGCAAAGAACAGACTGCCTTACTGCACACAAAATGACAATTGTTTATTTCATCTTCGGTCACTTATACATAATAAAATACGAAGTCAGAATCTTTGAATGTTGATGCACCATGCACTACATTGCACGTGACTGAACGACATCTGTCATTGTTTGATACGTATACAGTATATCCTTCATGGCACAGAAGCAGGGATCATTCTGAGCTTCAAAAGTGAAATTGATGATTGCACAGAAAAGACACATTCTCGCAGTCCAAAAATAAACGTGGTTTCCTGCAGAAGGAAACTTGTGTCTTTGGGTGGTTTGAAAGAGATGTGTTTTTCATGGTACAACCCAATATATCTGCTTCCAGCTGTGTGAGTTCCATCTGCTGCGGAGCTGCTCTCTCGGGTAAACTTGTCGTTTTGTATGTACATGTAAATATTGTGAATAGCTATAATTGGTTAATGCTTCAACAAAAAATGTTTTTTGTAGTCTTTTCTTTTCATTGAAATCTGGTTAAAAAACGTTCATTTCAGCAGCATCCAGATTGATATTTCCATTATTGAGTGGAAGAACCATTTTGCCATTGATGAAACTAAGATTCAAGATGACCAGCAAGCTACTTTCACACCTTTCTGAAGTATGGTTGTCCTCCATTCATCTGCAGCCAGACAACGGATGGATGTTTTAGGTTTTTTGTCCTGTATTTATCAGGGTTGGGTACAAATGCGATAAAAAACATTTAAATGCAAATGCAAATGTTTCGGAAATGACCAAATGCAAATGCAAATGTAAATGCCTTCCAAGCAAAAAGCATCTAAATGCAAATGCAAATGTTTCAGAATGATTCAAATGCAAATGCAAATGCAAATGTGCTATTTTCAAAAGCATTTAAATGCAAATGCAAATACATTTGCAAATGCATTTGATATTTTTCAAATGTTTAGCTTGTGTAATTTAAAAAAAGTTATTTTAGTCATGATAAGAGAGATTGTGGTTTCACAATGTGTCTAAATACTAATACAGAATTTGTTGTAACACTGATGTAGATTGTAGATAACATGGAAACAACTTTTATATTATAAACCATTTTAATTCAACTTGGTATGACCAGGTTTACACATTGTACTTTCGGGAAGCAATTCAGTTCATCCTTCAATAAAAGGCAAACTGGTAGCAGATTATCGGCGAAAAAGTGATAACAAGCAATATTTTGATGTCATTCAAATAGCAATAAATATTGTCCATAAAGTTATTAGCAATCAATCAAACAATCAGTCAATCACCTAGTCAAAAACGTAATTCGTGTATAATTCAATAAAATAATAATAATTGGAAGTGAGTGCATTTACACATAAATGATATTTTCTTACTATTGCAATATTGCATATTGACAAACGAAAAAGATTAGATAGCTAAGTAGAATATTTATAATATTAAAGAGATGTGTTGTTTTCCCTAAATAACTATTTCCTTCAATATTCAATAATCACTCGCCCATTACACTGCATTCACAGCTTCATGGCTCAATGATTAGGAAAACCCCCAAATAATAATCCTTCAATTGGCAGTGAATTTATTCAGCAACTACATAATCAAAAAACCATTGCATAGGCCTATTGATTTTAAAAAGAGTCAATTACTCCTCAATCCATATGAAATGATGTATTTAGTAACAGAATGATCATACAACTGTACTCTTCAAAAGTCCTTTAAAAGCCAAAATTAATTTACAGTTAGTATATTTCAATGTGTTTTAAATTAATAATATACCCAATCATAGTCTTTCTTTTATTGTTTTTTTTTTGCCAATCCTGTGAATTGGTTATTGGCACATGTTCGTGCTCATATCAAAGTATAGTATTTCTATTTCTAAAATATGTCACAGTACAATATTTCTAGCTAATTTGTGAAATAAATAATCTATGCATTTTGACAAAACATTTGTCAAATGCAAATGCTTTTTACTCAAATGCAAATGCAAATGCAAATGTTTTCATTTCTAAAAACGCAAATGCAAATGCAAATGCAAATGTTTAGCATTCAAATGCAAATGCAAATGCAAATACATTTGCATTTTTCTAAAAGCATTTAAATGCGGATTCAAATGCGACATTTGCAAATGCAAATGCAAATGTATTTGCATTTGTACCCAACCCTGGTATTTATGCACTTTTGTGCTGTCATCACATGTGCAAGGTGTCAAGAAGGAAATCAATCTTACTTTCAAGGTCTTCAACATATGTTTTGGTCTGAGGAGATTGGAAGCCATTTATATAGCCTGTTCCAACTAATACAACATTTGATTGCATATCCACTATCTAGGTTGCAACAGGAAAAAACATATCTGGGTATGTCTATTTGGATGATGGCACCTTGGTAGGAGGAAAGATCTAATCACATAATATTATCTTACCTACTTCGACACATTCCGTGAGTTTATGGTCATGTGGGCAACTTGCAGTACAGCATGGTTCTCACAAACATCAGGCTCTCTCAAAACATGAGTACTTAATTACATTACAGCTTTTGATGCAAGCCTTTTAAGGCACAATTGACGCAAGGTTGAGAGGCGTCAGATCCTTAGAAAATGTGACTTTGTTTTGCTCGCACAAGGCACAGAACCATAATGTGACATTTGTTGGCATATTGAGCCTAAACTGGTGAAGCTAAATTGTGTCAGCCAGAATCATTGATTTTCAAAATAACACTCAGGTTATTGTTTGTCCATTATTCCAAATTATATCATACAAAATACATGTACTGACATGCAATTTACTACTTTTCACTGAGAAAGTCACAAAAGTGTCCATGCTGGGCTGGAAAATGATCCAGAGTTTCAATAACTTTACACTTCCTGAATTTGTCTCTCTTTTTATTAAAAAACGGATAACTCTGATGAAACTGTCCACTCCAGGAGAAATATAATGACACTCAAATGTTGCGGCAATTAATGTTGTGACATGGTGAAAATATCTTAAAGTTGTGTTCATGTTGTGGCAACATAATTTCTACTGTAACACATACAGATACATTACCACAAACATGCCATGCACCAATTAGCAATGTTGCACCCCTTAGGAAGTAGCATAGATTAAATTGCATGTCAACACCGTGTATACACTTAGCATGCATGAACAATGTGAAACATCCGTTGCAATATCATACATTGTACATATGAGTATCTCACATGAGCACATTATCACATGCTGACAGGAAATCATTGAGAGCTTCGCAAGTGAAATGGGATGATTGCACAGAGAAGGCACACTCTCGCAAGCCAGAAATAAACCTCAGTGTCGTGCAGGGGAAACTTCTGTCTCTGAGTGGTGCAAAAGAGATATGTTTTTCATGTTATTATGCTCTGATATGTCTTCAAGCGGTGTTAGTTCCATCTGGCTCAAGTTCCTCCCTCGAGGGAACTTACCTCTTTGTATGTGTTGTGAATAGCCGTCAGATAATAGTTTTGATAATACCACATGTACCAGTACTACTACAGTGTGGGCTGATGTTTTTCAGATTCTATTAGACATCCAGAAGAGGGGGGGGGTTGGAGTTGTTTTTTTTATTAATTCTTTCTTGCCCAATTTCAATGCAATGTCATAAATTCTTCCTGAGCGTCTTGCAATAAATATTGTAATCCCGTTATTTAATTTACAAGCGAATATTTTAGAATGCCATCGGCTAGAAGTAAACAATTACTGTCGTCATTACCATTAGTGGATATATAGGTTTTCATCGAAGAAAACTCCAACAATGTCTCCTCCCTAAACATCTATAGATATCCCCTTACAGGAACAAAATTATTTTCCACACTTAAAATCCATTATGCACATTGGGTTTGTCCATTGACATTGGTTTTGTGTCTGAGTGTGAAAGCGTGCTAGAGCAAGCCATGAATACATTGTCAAAGCCTTGAGTGTGCTGTGTGCAGTGATAAGTTCAGGATGATTATATACTATCTGTCTGTTTGTCTAGCTGTCTGTCTATCTGAAGGGCTTTCTAGGTGCCTACCTTGATAAATAATAGATAGATAGATAGATAGATAGATAGATAGATAGATAGACAGATAGATAGATAGATAGATAGACAGATAGATAGACAGATAGATCAACAGATAGATCAACAGATAGATCAACAGATAGATAGACAGATAGATAGACAGATAGATAAATAGGTAGATAGACAGATAGACAGATAGACAGATAGATAGATAGAATGTAACTTTTAACAATTTGTAGAGTTGTGTCAATGTAATGATCGTATCCCTTAGAGTTATACGGGGTTATTAAATTGCTCGACTACACGGTGAAAGCATTGTTTGCTATTTTTACCTTTATAAATGTACATGTTTGTGATATATTAGACCCTTGAATGTTAGAACATTTCAACAGTGTCAGCAATTGGACAGTAATGATAATATAGTCCAGTCAATTTATGTCATAACATGCCCTGACCCCAAAAAAATTGCAAGAAATTGTTTTATTGCATTTTCTCACAGTATAGAGTCATAAGAACAACATACTAAAAGTCTGCCAAAATTGGGTCAGCCGAAGTGGGTTAATTAGGTCATCAAAAATTGGGCCGCTAATTAGCCAAAATGTTGGAAATATTAGTCTATTAGAAGCTTATAAAAGCATGTTTTGGGGTATGAATGATGTTTTATGGTTAATTTTGGTACTCTGTTGTGTCATGAGGCAGATTCAGCCTGGTATCACCTTGGCAACCTCAGGTAACCTTTTTATTGGCCAAAAACAAAATGGCCGCCAACCGTTAACAAAAATGACCATAACTTCCTTGATATTTGTGATAGAATGCTGATTTCTGTGTCTATACCTATGTTTTTAGGTTCAACCAATGCAAATAAACCATGAAATTGTTAATAGCTCCTTTCAAATTCATGACATATACCCTCAATATTGGCAAAATATTGATAAATAAATGAGCTAGTTCGGGGTGATAGAGGCAAAATCTAAGCGTAATTTTGCAATCACAAAAATGTTTCCTGGCAATTCCACCATGAAAGATGTTCTTAAAATACAAAGTGGCAATTTATAACAAAAAACTTTAAAAATGGCAAGAGGATTTAAATCTATTATACTCAAGTAACAGGAAGAGTGTATACTACATCATTACAAGATATTGGAAATGGTCAACTTTTTTAATTCATAATAGGTCTGTTTATACTCAATTTACAAGTCAAACGAATCTTTTCAAACATATCAACTTGTGTGATGTTTATCCCAGTGGTATTCATAGTTCATACAGGTGTCACTGTGATATCACATGAGTAATTATCCAAACAGACAACTGGCCAGTGACTGCCCACTTTTCCTTGACACTTTCTTCCTCAGACGAAGTGCCACTTTGAAATTGGATTTCTCCATGTTGTCATAGATAACACCTGGCATGGCCCAGTGGCCCACATACAGAAAAAAGTAGTTTGCTGCAGTTGTATCTGAAAAACCTCGCAGCTAGAAGATATTCAATGAATAACTTTGAAGCGCTTCTGGAGCAGGATTCGCATCCATCATATCAGGGATGCTTGGTCAATGGACTGATTTGTTTCTGCATGAGACAATTGCCTTGCTTTTCCCAAATGTTCCCATTACGTAGCATTCATGCCTGCATCATAGCCATGCATATCATCACCTGGTGGTTGCTCCTCAGAGAGTGATAACATGCAGCTGAGGATGTAGGTGACAATTGCTCCTGTAAGATAGTTTTTGGCAGCAGTCACTTTCGTACATAAGATATTGTATCACAGCGAATGAAGACCATCTCCCAACCTGCCTATAAACAGTGCAACCATAGCTTTGCATCCATTGCTTTCAGCAACAAAATGATTTTTTGTGGTAAAACTCCTTGGCCTTCTTTTAGGGTACAATCTCCATTCATTAATTTGGGTACCACTGTCTTCTTTCCAATACCCTGGAAGTCTTGTCACACAAAGTGAAGCATATAGGAATAGTGTGTTGGTGCACACTTCAGCTCCGAGCATCTGCTTTATCACCTTGAGATCTGCCATTGGTGCTGTCCAATCAGATTCTCCTTCAGCTTGAATCACATGGAAGTCGCTTGAAGTCATATATCGGGAAGTTAGGCGAATTAGGTCTTGCCTGTTGACATTATTTGAGAGAAAATCTTCTTTCTTGCCACTAAATATCATTTTATGTGTGATACTGACTCGGTTCCGTCATTTCATTCTCATGATTTTCTTCTTGTTATTCAAAGCCAGAGGACCTGTATTTTCATGGGCCAAGAAAAAGCCAGTGATGTAAGGGCATGGCCAAATAAAATCGACTGATGCCAGACCCGTGCACCAATTGCCATGCTCATCCACAAGAACAGATAGCCTAGATCAGCCAATATCCCCATGATATAACATGAAAGATAATGATAATGAACAGCTCATTGCAACTGAAGATCCAGGTCCTATGGCTATAAGTAATGAAAAGGAAATCATAAGAATGGAACCATGGAACAGAATCAAGTGCACACACAAATTAATATTTACTTGCAAGAAAGAAGAAAGGGAAGATGATCACCTTGAAGATACGACTAAGACAGCAACGGATCCCTAGAGTTAGTCAGAAATACAATATTATCTGGGTTTGGTTTTCCCAATTAGCAGTTCATGATTTCAGTGTTAATTCGTAAATAATATTTTTTTCAGGCCTGTAATGAGCCGATGCACATCCTGAATATTGCAATCCAATCCAAAACACGAGACAGTGATGAAAAGTATGCAGCAATATTTGAGGAATTCTGCAACATCAATGTTGATGATGTTTGATCTAATCTTTTACAGCCAAGCGATATGGAAACAAAAGTGGAAGTCAGAGGCCCCTATTAAATGAAGTGCCATTGAAAAAAGTGGCTATTGCAAAAGCCAATAGTGCTATGAAATTGATAATATTACAACCTGCACAAAAAGCCTTTTCTCTTCAAATAATTGTGTTCAACTGCATGCAGACAATCTTGAAAATACATGTATGTACTTTCAACTTCTCCTGTGCAGAATATCCAGTGCAGATGTAGTCGTTATCGATCACAGAATGTCATGTTTGACTTTCCACAATTGTCATGAAGAGACGACAAGGAGCAAATTAAATCACCGGAGTAGAAACTTTTAAAGGATGAAATTTCAATTGCAGAGCCATACATGTTGTTGACACATTGAAAAATTTTGGTACACAGGCATATTTGAAGAACTTAAACATGGTCATGGGTTTTCGTGAATACGGAATTTAAAATTTTGTAGCATGTGCACTGTGCAGATGTATTAAATCATTGTGGGTTTTGTGGGTATGGTAATTGTTATTACACTGTTATGGTTACTTTTTAAACTTCTGTGTAAATAATCAAACTTGGAAGGACTTGATATATTTTGCAATTGACTAACACACAGATTTCAATTCAACTTTCATGCTAGTTATTACTAGTTTATCATTATGAGTCGGATACCTAAGAATTGACATTTTCAAGGCATTGTATTGATATATAATTTTTTTTTTTTACTGAAGATATGCTAATAGCTTTCATGGGGAAATTATCATGAAGTTGTGCATGTGAAATGTTGTTTAGCCTTCCCAACCAACTCGCCATAGTTCATCCATTCACCAATACCTTGCATAATATTTTAGGTGTATTATGAATTGTAAAGGATAAATTAACAATTAGTATTTTGCTAATATTGAGGGTATATCATGAATTGGAAAGGAGCTATTAACAATTTCAAGGTTTAAATGCATTGCTTGACCCTAAAAACATAGGTATAGACACTGAAATCAGCATTCTATCACAAATATCAAGGAAGTTATGGTCATTTTTGTTAACGGTTGGCGGCCATTTTGTTTTTGGCCAATAAAAAGGTTACCTGAGGGTGCCAAGGTGACACCAGGCTGAATGTGCCTCAGGCCACACCAGAGTACCAAAATTAACCATAAAACATCATTCATACCCACAAACATGCTTTTATAAGCTTCTAATAGACTAATATTTCCAACATTTTGGCTAATTAGCGGCCCAATTTTTGATGACCTAATTAACCCACTTCGGCTGACCCAATTTTGGCAGACTTTTAGTATGTTGTTCTTATGACTCTATACTGTGAGAAAATGCAATAAAACAATTTCTTGCAATTTTTTTGGGGTCATAGGGCAAATTTACTGGACTAATAATATAGTATGGTCTGACATTATGCAAAAGTGTAAAATATTAAGTGTCAGATACTTTTAAGAATGTCATGGCAATTCAAAAGTACCGTGTGAGATTCTTCTTGTATCGAACGTGACTCAAGTTATTTGCCATGGTAACCAATTTTTTATATAGATGTATACGCTGTCCAAGTGGAGTTTTCTAAAGCCATTTATCTGAAAACTAGACATACTTTTGCACAATATGTATTCATTGGTTCACTCCGTGCTAAAACATAAATAAGTGTGTCAGCTCTTTGGCTAGAATGAGGGTAAAGTAAGAAATATGGTAGTGTGGGCGACTTGCAGAACTTTCAACATGTTTCTCACACAAACATCAGTACAAGCAACAAACACAACAGGCTCTGCCTTCAGACACATTAGTGCTTAATTACATTACAGGTGTTGATGCAAGCCTTTTAAGGCATATTTAAGGCTAGGAGGTGTCAGATCCTCTAAAAAGAAAGTGACAAAATTTGTGTTTCAGTGAACCATAATGTCATTGCCTCTTGGCATATTGTGTCGTATAATATGTTCAAAACAAATACAATCCCCATAGGCACATCTATGTTGTTGCAATGTTGTGACAACATCACCATGTTAGTGAAATTTACATAAAATTGTCTGGTGGAAAATGTTGTCAGGATGTTGTGAAAGAATGTCAAAGATATAACGGTAGCATGCATTGTTTTCAGAACGCTGTACAGCAACATCAAGATACAGCATTAACATAGGATGTAGTGGCAATGTTGTGAAAAAATCTCTACATAATTTCTGCTTGTGTTTCTGCTTACAAGCCTTTGTCAAAAACTTCATGATTCTCTCATTACAAAATTGCCTCCATGTTGTTCAGATTAGACCTGAGACTGGAGTCTGTCATTGTTTCATATATATACATACACCCCTTACTGCACACAAGCATGGAATCTTTGCCCGCTTCAAAAGTGAAATAGGATGATTGCACAGAAAAGGCACATTCTCGCAGTCCAAAAATAAACGTGGTTTCCTCCAGAAGGAAACTTCTGTCTATTGGTGGTCTGAAAGAGATGAGTTTTTCATGGTACAACCCAATATATCTGCTTCCAGCTGTGTGAGTTCCATCTGCTGCGGAGCTGCTGCCTGGGGGAAACTTGTCTTTCTGTATGTGTTGTGAATAGCTAATAGGTTAATGTTTCAACAAAAAAAGTTTTTTTGTGGTTTTTTCTTATAATTGAAATCTGGTTAAAAAAAGATTTATGACAGCAGCATCCAAATTGTCATTTGCATTAATGACAGGTAATGAGTGGAGGATCAGCTGCCATTGATGAAATCAAGATTAAAGATTACCAGCCAGCTACTTTCTGAAATATGGTTGTCCTCCATTCTTCTGCAGCACGACAAATAGACAGAAACGGTTTATTTTCATAATTACATAGTTATAATACCAAGTCATGAGTTTGACCACTCTACATGTGTGTTGTCATGTCATTGAGTTTATGATATTTATGGTTGACATCATTTTTAAGTGAGGGACCACTGATGGATGAATGATAGATGCAGGTATAAGATAGGTCTAGTCTTGAATGTCATCACAAATTGCCAAATAATCCTTCTTTCGTGCTGTCATCACATGTGCAAGGTGTTAAGAAAGAAATCAAATCTTACTTTCAAGGTCTTCAGCATATATTTTGGTCTGAGGAGATTGGAAGCCATTTATATAGCCCGTTCCACCTAATACAACATTTGATTGAGTTCCCACTGTCTAGGTTATAGTTAAAAGAAAATTGCTTCTGTAGTAGAGTACAAGGATTACCAAGCAATTTTCTGAACAGGAAAATAAATATGTCTATTTGGATGATGGTACTCTAGTAGGAGGAACGATCTAAGCTATCTATTTCAGTTTGATGGCTGCAACGATTGAGAGGATCTTATTAATTACTAATAGGTAGAACTGCATTGAATCCAAACAGCATTTTTTCGAAAGATCCCATATCTGTACCTAGGTGCTTTGCCATGTTCTGCTGTGTTTATGGTCGTACAGTCAACTTGCAGTACAATATGCTTCTTACAAACACCGGGCACTCTCAAAACAAGAGTACTTAATTACATTACAGTTTTTGATGCAAGCCTTTTAAAGCACAATTGATTCAAGGTTGAGAGGCATCAAATCCTAAGAAAATGTGACATTGTTTTGCTCACACAAGGCACAGAACCATAATGTGACATTTGTTGGCATACTGAGCCGAAACTGGTGAAGCTAAATTGGGGCAGCCAGATTTTTTTATTTTCAAAATAGCGTTCAATTCAAAGATTGTTTGCCCATAATTCCAAATTATATCATACAAAATGCATGTACTGATATGCAATTTACTACTTTTCAGTGAGAATGTCACAAATTGACATGGTTCTAATATGAGATGCAGAACACATGCATAGCCATGCAATTTAGTTTTCAGTGAGAAAGTCACAAAATGGCATGGTTCTAGCACAAGAAACATGACTGCGGTGACCCCTTGTACCAGTGTCTATACTGGGCTTGAAAAAGATCCAGAGTTTCAATAACTTTACACTTCCTTGTCAATGATTTGTTTCTCTTCTTGTTAAAAAAGGTTAACTTGAATGGAACTGTGTTCATGTTGTAGTGCCCAACATAATTTCTACCATACAGATAATGAGATATATGTGATGGCAGACATGCAATGCACCAGTTAGGGATGTTGTGCCCCTTAGGATGTAGCATCTATATAGATCACACGTCAATACCATACATAGCATGTGGCTCAGCAATTTATGAAAATCTGTTGTGGATTATATAATGTAAGTATTCACCCTAGCACATATCTCACAAAGCAGGAAGTCATTGCAAGCTTCACAAGTGAAATGGGATGATTGCAAGGAAAAGGCACATTCTCGCGCGCCAGAAGTAAACCTCAGTGTCGTGCAGGGGAAACTTCTGTCTCTGAGATGTGTTTTTCATGTTATATCCCAATATGCCTTCACGTGGTGTGAGTTCCATCTGGCTCAAGTTCCTCCCTCGACGGAGCTGCCCTGTTTGTACGTGTTGTGAATAGCTGTCAGACTTCAGCAATAGTAAGTTGATTTTTTTTCAGATTTAAACCAATCATTAGATATCTAGGAGAGGGGGGGGGGTTGGAGCTAACTAGGGTTGATTGGTAAGAATGGAGTGAGAGATGTGGAGTCCTGGATTTGTTACACATTTTACTATACCTAGTAATCTCTCTATCTATTCATCTATCTATCTAGATGCCTGTTTGTCCATCCACCCATCTGTCGGATTATCTCTACTCCAATCCAAACCCTTTGGGCATAAGTAAGTAGGGCTGGACCAGTCAAACTCATGGATACTCGCATTAGAGAATATGAACACTTGAACTAGAGGTTTGGAAATTTGCTTAGGATACTTCCATTACAACCTGCCTCTAAACTGCTAAGCCCAGCTACAGTCAAGACCTTGTTTTGCAGTTGAAAGATAAGCAGATATATAAAAGCTACAGTGTAAGAGCTTTTTGCCTTTGCTATCCATATATAGTTGGCTGTATTTTGCCATTCAGCATCCTATGGTGCCTTTATTCTCTATGCAAGTTTTTGATATATTAGGCCTTTGAATGTCTGAAAACTGTAAATCAGACTACCTTCTAAAGGATGGCTTGCCTTTTCGTGGCTACTGTTCTGAAATGCAAAGCAGATAGAGAATGCTAAGCAAACACGTCTTCGGTGGCTTAGCCATGCAGCCGTATAGGCCCTCTTCGTTATTATTCTAATGGTGTTTGTAAACCCTCTGTCTTTTTGCCTTTTCATGTGCAAAATTGTGGGACCCTTGAGACCAAAGTCATTTGTCATAGGGATATTTGACTTCGGCAATAGGTAACAAGCAAACCTAAGGAGTATGGGGTTCAGGTCATAGACTATTCTTGGCATGTTTTATGCAATGTGCTAGAAGTCATGCACACTAACAGGCAGACCACATGAGATAAAACTTATTGCAGCTCTGCACACGTCGATTGTACATACATAGGCCCTTATTCGTCAAATAAGGGCTGCTTTTGCTCGTACACAAGACACAACCTGTGAAAAATTGAACTCTGATTGAAAATCAGATGCAACAACTGCCATGTCACTTACTATATCTGACCCAATGGTGAAACTGCTGCCCTGAAAGTTGAAACTTGACACATTAAAGTATCTGTTACCACTGTGCATACTTAATTTTATGTAATCTGTAGTAATACTGCAGGAACAGATAGTACTGTTCTACAAAAAGGGACTGGGGTAATTATGCCAATTTTGGGTAATTTTCTATGGGCATGATAGTCATTGATATTGCTTCACACAAGAGACTCTGACATTGTGGAAATGGTTGACGCCATAACATAGCTTTAGGACTTCACTTCTCAATCCTGACTCGATTGTTTCTTTAAAAACAGTGATGACCCTGTTGGGGAGATGGGGTCGTGTTAGGGTAGATTTCACGAAAAGCTGCAAAATTACTTACCACAACTTGTCCACAAGTTACATTAGCACAATGGTGAAAATGCCAGACATAATTGATTCGTAGCTTCTCAGATTTTCTCAGGGTGCTTCTTCTGAGGATATCTGGCAGGACTAAAAAAAAGCTAAAATCTAAATCTTTTATTGTGTCAATCCATTAAATAAAATCATGGGTAAACAATCTTTTCTGTTGGATTAGTAGGTCAGAGTAGCTAAAAATATGGCCTTGTGCTAATGTAACAACGATGAATGATGGAGGACGGAATTTTTTATGCTGATCCTACTGCAATATTAATGAAGTCACCAGCAGAGTACCACCCCTGGCCTGCTCTTGGGAGACCTGGCTTTCAGTTCAGAAAAAATTTGAGATCTAATCACGTGTTTTTTAACATAATTTTTATGCACGCATTTTGCTAATGTAACACTATGAAATGGACGGATGCAAAATTACAGTTACATTAGCAATAAAGAAACAGGTACCACACCCAGTCGTTTATGTTTTTGGTGATGTATATAGGCAAATAAAACACGTTTTTCAATAAAATATTATAATTTCATGTTTGAAATTGGCATAAGTAGCGAGAAAACAGAAAAATTTCCATCTAACAGTTGCTAATGTAACCTCAGTGTCCTGAGACGGAATCGAGTTACATTAGCAGTCTTTTTTTTTTCTTTTTTTTTCAAGCTTTGTAATGACCAAGACAATAAAAAATGGTTCCAAAATAATTTTCAAGATGTTTTTTATCAATCACATACCATTACATTTTCCTGAATTGGTTTTAGCAGATTCCACAGAGTGCCAAAGTAAGCATGTCTGATCACCAGTAAGTTTGGTCGTCCAAAATTGTCCTCATGAGGCATAAAAATATCTTTTTAAGAGGAAAAAGCTACATATTTGAGGAATATTTTATTGATATTTATTCATTACCTCACAGATGTACTTAGTAATAGGTTTAATTGCTTCAGGAAGCAACAGAGAGATAACAAAAGGGTTGGAAAGTTTAAAGTACCTTTTAAGAGCACTTTTCGTGAAATCTGCCCTGGGGCATCCCCCATCCCAGATTGGGATTGTTCCCTCACATTGGGCCTGTGTCCCCCAAAAGGCAAATCCAAAATTATCACTTCAGTTAAAATAATGAATAAAGCAGTTTCTTACCTCAGAAAAAACTGTGCTCCGAAAGTGCCCCCTTCTCAAGAACCCCTTGTTATGTCACTGGTCTTAAGTAATTTCTTCCTTGTACAGCCGTTGTCTTCCAGATACTGTGACTGTGTTACAGATGATTTCATATTTGTAGACATTAGTGGTAGAAAATACATCATTTTTCCTGCAATTTTCATTGGTTGGGAGAAGGTATGACACAACTCTCTCCTGAAAAGTGACATAGCGTTTTACATGGGTGACCATGGCATTCTAATCCATTGATCTCCTCAATGGAACTGACGCTATCTGCTTCAAGTGAGAGTTTTTGTCAGTGTTTCACACATTTTTAGTACACACATTCTCAAAGTCTAACATTATGCATTGAGATGATTGGGATCACATAATCCACATAATTATTTTTACAGAAAACAAACAAACACATGCATGTAGCATGCTCAGTTCAGAGTAATTGACAATGGGGGGGGGGGAGTTGGGAGTTTTGATGGAACTGTCAGATCAACAATTTTGTAAAATATTTTGTTATTTGATCCAAGTCTACAAATATGAAATCATCTGTAAACACCAAAGACTATGATAACAAGATGTTAGTTCTTTTCTTATCCTTTCCAGTGTAAGTAATCAGGCTGCTGAGACCTGATAGTCCCTTGACTCTGCTATTCAGCCAAAAGCAGACAAAGGAATATGCACAGTCAGTTCGCATTCCGAGTTGTAGTTGATCAAGTGTAAAACAGTTTTTGTCAAATCACGGACAAAGTCATTGTAATTATTTGATCAGAATAAATCTAGTATTATTGACCAACACATTTTTCGTCTAAAGCACACTACAATTCCTAACTACTCTTTTCTTTTATTTGCTTTGACCAAACAGTGGAGCTGTGGAGGTACCATGAGATCCCTTGCACTAAAGTGATTACTTATGCTGGGCCATGCATGAGTAACTGTCCTATAATTGGTTTCTGGAAATAAAATAAAGTTGCTGTTTAATTTTTAGTCAACAAATGAATTACAAGGTGCTGTTCAGTAAACGTTAGTTCATCTGTCCAAAGACTCTTATATTCTTATAAGGGTTGTTTAATGTTCATATTATCCAGATATTCAGAGACTATTGATATTGGTCAACATCACTTCATGTGCAAGGTGACAAGTTCTATTCTTATTAGAAGTAGAATTCATAGTTTTATGTCCCATCCAAACGACATCTGTCAAGGACATTCTTTTAAAAGCTACACATGAACACATCTCATCTCATCAAAGACAATGTTACCTAAGCTTGCAATTGAACCAAAAGACAATGTTTGCTAATTGTCTAACATGAGATATTTCACAGAACTTTGTGAAAAATTGTATGATAGATGTTTCAGCTCTAGTGTGGATTCCAATTGCAATGAACAAATGAAGCTGATTATTTGCATTTCAATTACCACACAATTCTTATGATTCATAATTGCCTGTGAGGAATCTAAATGCTCACTACACATGCACTTGTACCCTTGAGTTTACTCGACTGCCTTGATATAGGGAATCCTCTAAATAAAAGACATGTGAGCCCTTCAAAACAAAGCAGATTAGTCAAGACTCAAGGAAACAGCGGTCTGATTGCAGTAAATGAGAATGCATGAACTCTCGCTGAATTGTCTTGAAAATGGGAATGTGGGATTTTAAAAGTCCACTAAGCCCAGATCTAAATCCTGTTATTGATGCTTTCCGTCAATATACATGTCAACCTCCCTTGTTTCAGTGCTGTAAAACAAGGTTGCACTTGGGCTATAACGGACTATACTTTTGCCAAGGACAATACAACAAATGCGTACCATATCTATTCAAATATTAAAGGTTCCGTGCTAAATTGTTGGCCTGGACCTGTCATGGATCCTCCCTACGGATAATACGAAAATTGAACAAAAAGGCCAGGGACAATTTATTATCCATAACATAATATTCTTAGGACCCAGGCTAAGCATTCATGTAGTGCAGTCTGCAGTATTCTGCCATTCTATCATCAGAGAACTGCATTTCAAACTATAAAAACTTAGAATTACTTCCATTTCAACCTGCCTCTAAAAGTTCAGACTTTGACTTGCAGTTTAAAGCAAGATAAGTGCCCATCAAAACTGCAGTGAAAGAGCTTTTTGCCTTTGGTATCTATAGTTAGCTGCATTTTGCCATTCAGCATCCTATAGTGCCTCTATTCCAAATACACTTCAGTGATGACATATAGGCCCTTGAATGTCAGCAAACAGACTTACTTTGACTAATTTGCCTTTTTTGGCTACTGTTTCCCAAATGCAGAGCAAAAAGAGAATGCTAAGCAAACATGTCTAGGGTTACTTAGCAATGCAGCCTTATAGGCCCTCTTTGTTATTATTCTAAGGTTGTTTACCCCTGTCCCTCTGTCTTTTCTTGTGCAAAATTGTGCAACCTTTCAGACCAAAGTCATTTGTCACAAGGATCTTTTGACTGCTGCAAATAGGTAACAAGCAAACCTAAGGAAAATGGCGTTCAGGTCACAGACTATTCTTTGCATGTTTTATGCAGTGTCCTAGAAATCATACACACAAACAGGCAGGCCAAATCATGCGCTGAAGCTTACACCTATTTGTTACATGTCATTTGTTACCACGAATCAGCAGCAATAGTCATGTGACATGCCAATTTTGTGCTCTGCATACAAAGTTCAAACATAGGCCCATATTCGTTTACTAAGAACTGCTTTTGTATGAACACAAAACACAACATCAGTGAGCTGTGAAGCATTAAACTCAGCCAGAAATAAGATGCTACGACTGCCATGTCACTTATTATATCGGACCCAATCGTGGAACGAGTCCGAACGACAGCCCTGAAAGTTGAAACTTGACATTATTAAAGTGTCTGTTACCACTGTGCATACTTAAGTTTGTGTAATCTGTCGTGATAATGCAGGAACAGA
The DNA here is from genome assembly GCA_026936325.1 of Platynereis dumerilii. NCBI lineage: Eukaryota > Metazoa > Annelida > Polychaeta > Phyllodocida > Nereididae > Platynereis > Platynereis dumerilii. The sequence goes on along the minus strand of JAPTHN010000013.1, from coordinate 1,924,758 downwards.
TAGTACTGTTCGATAAAAAGGGACTGGGGTCAGTCTGCCAATTTTGGGTATTTTTCTATGGACACGATAGTCATTGATATTGCTTATCACAGACATTGTCAAAATGGTTTGCGCTATAAAATAGCTTATGAGCCACACTTCTCAATTCTGACTCCATTGTTTTAAGCAACGGCATCCCTATTGGGGAGATGGGTTCATGTTGAGGCATCCCCCATGCCATATTGGGATTTTGCCTCTACATTGGGCCTGTGTCCCCCACAGGTGCATCCACAAATATCACTTTAGTTAACAAAATTAATAAATTGGGTTCTCGCCTCCAAACATAGTGTGTTCCCTGAGCACCCCCCTGCCCAAGAACGCCTTGTTACCTCACTGGCTTTCAGAAATTTCTTCCTTATAGAGCTGCTGTCTTCTCTACACTTTGTTAAAAGGCCCCATTTAAGCATGTTACTCCTGGAACTCCTTGACATCGTGCAACTACCACCATGTTCCACTAACTCCCGCTAACTCCTGCTAACTCCCATAACTCCTGCTAACTCCCGCTACTCCCACTTTCTCCCACTAACTCCCACTAACTCCCACTAATTCCCATAACTCCCACTAACTCCTGGTAACTCAAAGTAAATCCCATAACTCCTGGCAACTCCTGCCAAGTCCTATAACTCCAACAACTCCCGGTAACTCATGTCCACTCCCATAACTACAGCTAATTCCTGATAACTCCCACAACTCCTAGTAACTGCTTCTAAATCCCATAATTCCATTTCCCATAACTCCCTGAAGTCCCCAATGAAGGCTGCGTTAGGGAGCTACATGCTTAAATGGGGCGTGTTAAATACCAAAGACGATAATAAGATGTTGTTTTCTTATCCTTTCCAGTGTAAGTTTTCAGGCTGCTGACATCTGATAGTCCCTTGACATTGCTATTCAGCCAAAAGCAGACAAAGGAATGTGCTCAGTCAGTTCGCATTCCCAGGTGAAATGATCTGGAATAAAGATTCTTAGTCATTGTCAAATGACGTGCAAAGTCACTGTAATTATTTGGTCAGAAAAAATGTAGTATAATTGACCAACATGTCATTTCAACCTGCCTCTAATAGTTCAGACTTTGATTTGCAGTTGAAAGCAAGATAAGTGCATATCAAAGCTACAGTATAAGAGCTTTTTGCCTTTGGTATCTATAGTTAGCTGCATTTTGCCATTCAGCATCATTTAGTTCCTCTATTCCACTTCAGCGATGATATATAGACCCTTGAATGTCAGCAATCAGACTTACCTAGATACTTGCCTTTTTGTGGCTACTGTTCTCAAATGCAAAGCAAATAGAGAGTGCTAAGCAAACATGTCTAGGGCTACTTAGCAATGCAGCCTCATAGGTCCTCTCCATTATTATTCTTAGGGTGTTTACCCTTTTCCTTCCACTTTTCTTCTGACTTTTCAGACCCAAGTCATTTGTCACAAGGATCTTTTGACTTCTGTAAATAGGTAACAAGCAAACCTAAAGAGAATGGAGTTCAGGTCACAGACTATTCGTTGCATGTTTTATGCAGTTTGCTAGGAATCATGCAAGCAAACAGGCAGACCAAATGCGCTGAAACTTAAGCCTATTTGTTACATCTCATTCGTTACAAACTTTTGTATGAAAACAAAACATAACATCAGTGAGCTGTGAAGCATTAAACTCAGCCAGAAATAAGATGCTACGACTGCCATGTCACTTATTATATCGGACCCAATCGTGGAACGAGTCCGAACGACTGCCTTGAAAGTTGAGACTTGACATTTTAAAGCGTCTGTTACCACTGTGCATACTTAAGTTGTGTAATCTGTTGTGATAATGCGGGAACAGATAGTACTGTTCGACAAAAAGGGACTGGGGTCAGTATGTCAGTTTTGGGTATTTTTCTGTGGACATGATCAGACTCCATGAGTCCCTATTTTTGCCGATGACACGAAGTGTCAGAGGGACTCCTTGAATTGGATTGTTTTGAATCTCCAAAAAATGTTAACTGATTGGTTATGTAACTTCTCATAAACATTGCTTTTTGTTTATGTCCAAAAACACCTTGTGTGATTAATTAGCTAAAGTTACATCACTTTGTTTGATTCTCCCATTGTCCACTGTACAAATTGCAGAGGCATTGATAACTTAAAAGTATAAACATTAATTTTGTTATCCAACATTATTGTTATTAATCCATAACAATTAAAGATTCCCACAGTATGAAAGGAAACAATTAGGTTCTGCCATATCTTACTCATTTGCATGCTGCTTGTGCTCATTTGCATGGCCAGATCCAGTAGACTGGGACATGATAGTCGTTGATATTGCTTATCACAAGAGACTCTGGCATTTTGTAAATTGTTGATGCCATAACATATCCTGACTCCATTGTTTTAAGCATTGGCATCTCTATTTGGAGATGGGGTCACGTTAGGGCATCCCGCATCCCATATTGGGATTGTGCACCCACATTAGGCCTGTGCCTCCAAAAGTTGCATCCAAAAATATCACTTTGGTTAACGTAATGAATAAAGCAGGTTCCTTGCTCCTCAAGTGCCCCTCTGCTCAAGAATGTCTTGTTACGCCACTGGTTTTAATTAATTGTTTCCTTGTAAAGCTGCTGTCTTCCCCACACTATGTTAAACAACAAAAATATGATAAGAAGATGTTAATTATTTTCTCATCTTTTCCAGTGTAAGTTATCTGGCTGCTGAGACCTGATAGTACCTTGACTCTGCTATTCAGCCAAAAGCATACAAAGGAATATGCGCAGTCAGTTCGCATTCCGAGTTGTAGTTGATCAAGTGTAAAACAGTTTATGTCAAATCACGGACAAAGTCATTGTAATTATTTGGTTAGTATTATTGACCAACACATTTTTCATCTAATGCACACCACAATTCCTAACTACTCTTTTCTTTTATTTGCTTTGACCAAACAGTGGAGCTGTGGAGGGACCATGAGATCCCTTGAACTAATGTGATTACTTATGCTGGGCCATGCATGAGTAACTCTTAGTGTCGTATAATTGGTTTCTTGAAATAAAATAAAGTTATTGTTTCATTTTTAGTCAGCAAATGCGGTACAAGGTGTTGTTTTGTAAACATTAGTTCATCTATCCGAGACTCTTATATTCTTATAAGGGTTGTTTAGTGTTCATATTAATTCAGATAGATACACTTACAATGAATGGTTTGAAAACTTTCCTTCTAGCAGCATTTTCTTTTTCCTTTAAACAACATTAGTGTAGGATCCATGAGCAAAGACTCAAAAGTTAGACTTAGAATAGTGTGCAATATGCACATGGACAGATATCCAAAGATTATTGCTTTTGTTCAACATCACTTTACGTGCAAGGTGAAAAGTTCTATTCTTATTAGAAGTAGAATTCATAGTTTTGTGTCCCTTCCAAACGACTTCTGTCAAGGACACTCTTTTACAAGCTACACTTGGACACATCTCATCTCATCAAAAGACAAGGTTACCTGAGTTTGCAATTGAGCCTATGGCTGGTTAGCAAAGGAAATAAATATGTTTAAACCAAAAGGCAATGTTTGCTACATGTATAACAAGAGATATTTCACAGAACTTTGTAAAAAAAATGTATGATAGATGTTTCAGCTCTAGTGTGGATTCCAATTGCAATGAACGAATGAAGCTGATTATTTGCATTTCAATTACCACACAATTCTTATGATTCATAGTTGCCTGTGAGGAATCTAAATGCTCTCTACACATGCACTTGCACCCTTGAGTATGCTCATACTTAATTTAGGGAAGCCTCCAAAGACATGCGAGCCCTTCAAAACAGAGTAGATAAGTCACACTCAAGGAAACAGCTGTCTGATCTCAGTTAATGAGAATGCATGTACTCTAGTTGGACTGTCTTGGAAATTGAACTTTGTGATCAAGTCCACTGATACGGAGATTTAAATCCTGTAATTAATGCTTTCCCTCAATATACATATCAACCTCCCTTGTTTCTGTGCTGTAAAACATGGTTGCTTGGACTGTAACAGACTATATTTTGGCCAACGACTAGACAACTAATGTGTACCATATCTATTCAAAGTATTAAATATTTTGGCCCGGACCTGTCATGGATGCTCCTTGTGGATAATGCAAAAAATTGAACAAAAGGGTCAGGAACTATTTATTCTCTTGATTATTATATTCCAGCATTCATGTAGTGCAGTCTGCAGTATTCTGCCAGTCTACCATCAGAACTGCATTTCAAACTTTAGAAACTTTCTTAGAATTACTTCCATTTCAACCTACCTCTAAAAGTACAGACTTTGATTTGCAGTTGAAAGCAAGATAAGTGCATATCAAAGCTACAGTATAAGAGCTTTTTGCCTTTGGTATCTATAGTTAGCTGCATTTTGCCATTCAGCATCATTTAGTTCCTCTATTCCTATACACTTCAGCGATGATATATAGACCCTTGAATGTCAGCTAACAGACTTACCTAGATACTTGCCTTCTTGTGGCTACTGTTTCCCAAATGCAGAGCAAAAAGACAAAGCTAAGCAAACATGTCTAGGGTTACTTAGCAACGCAGCCTTATACTATAGGACCTCTTCTTATTCTAAGGGTGTTTTTACCCTTGTCCTTTCACTTTTTCAGCTCCAGAATTGTGCGACCTTTGAGACCAAAGTCATTTGTCACAAGGATCTTTTGACTTCTGCAAATAGGTAACAAGCAGACTTAAGTAGTATGAGGTTTAGGTCAAGAACAATATGTTGCATGCTATATGCAGTGTGCTGGAAATCATGCACGCGAACAGGCAGACGAAAAGAACTGAAGCTTACGCCTATGTGTTGCATGTCATTTGTTACCACGAATCAGCAGCAATAGTCAAGTGACATGACAATTTTGTGCTCTGCATACAAAGTTCATACATAGGCCCATATTCATTTACTAAGAACTGCTTTTGTATGAACACAAAACACAATATAAGTGAGCTGTGAATCATTGAACTTGGCCAGAAATCAGATGCAGCAACTGCCATGTCGCTTAATATATCTGCCTAGGTGTTGGAACAACTGCCCTGAAAGATGACACTGGCACATTAAAGTGTCGGCTGTTATGCACTTTGCATACTTTTTTTGTAATGTACAGTAATAATACAGGAAAAAGCAGATACCTTTGTTCAGCAAAAAGGGACTGGGATAAGTCTGCCAATTTTGGTTATTTTCAATGGACTTGATAGATGCTTTGCACAAGAGACTCTGACATTGTGAAAATGGTCACCTCCTTTAACATAGAGCTACAGCCTTCTCCATACTGAGTTAAACACCAAAGAAGATGATAATTCATCTCTTATCGTTTCAAGTGCAGTTAATCAGGCCACTGGGATCTGATAGTCCCTTGCATGGCTCTGCTCTTCCGCAAAAAACAAACTAAAGAATATGCATACTATTGCGTAGTTTGTTTCGTATTCTGAGTTGTACTTGTACTTACGTAAAACTGTTCATGTCAAATCAAGGACACTGCAATGACTTGGTTAAAACAAATTTGGTATTATTTGTACAAGTAATTTATTAATCTGAAGCACACTACAATTAATGGCTAGGCCTAGAGTGGGTCGGGGCAAGAAGCCCGGGGTAGGTGAGAAGCCCCCCAGGGTTATATCTAAACTTACATTTTTGGTGCTTTTTCTTCTTGATAGGATTGAAGCTAGAGGCTTTTTAGGTGACGTCACAAATTTTCAAGGCATTCAGCACCAAACCATAGTCGTAATAAGAGAAACAAAAAAAGGTGCATGGTTTTTGTAACTTTGACTAATTCTTTTAAAGTGGTTGTCAGAAATAACTTTGGAAATTTTTAAAAGTATAATGGGTATCTGCATTGCTTCACTTTATGACCATCACATAAATATGATTTGGATCATGTTTTCTGAATTTTAGCTCAAAACATAGAGGTCAAATTAAAATATGTGGGTTTGGGGAGAGAGGCCCCACATGGTATAGGGCATGAGGCCCCCTTCACTGAGGCCTCGAAGCTGCTTCCGGAATGTTTACTTTACCTTAAATCTTGATAGAATAGCTAATTGAAATAGAAAAACCTTTGGCTGAAATTGAAAAAGGGCAAAAAATATTAAAAAATAAATGCATGAACAGAAAAATTCAGAAATTCAGAAAAAGTTAATAGAATGCCTTAAAAATGATAGAAGAACCCCAAGAAATAACTTTTAAGCTGAATGCACTCGCAAAAAAAATTACCATAGGATTATAATAGGGGGGCTTCTTGCCCGATGAGTGGGGTAAGAAGGCCATTTTAATTTTTTTACGAAAAGGGCCCTAACTCCTTTATTAAAATTGGTAGACATTCATTTCAATAGTTATAAGTAGAGTCAAACGATCCCTTCCTGACAGCATAAGCATTCAAAAAATCGACCATAAAAAGTAGGTCAAATCGCATCTCGAAGTTAAGGGGGGCTGCATGCCCCGCGCTACTCTACACTTTTTCTTTATTTGCTTTGACCAAACATTTGAACTGTGAAGGGACTATGAGATCCCTTGCAGTAATCTGATTACTAATGCTGCATCATGCATTGGCAACTTTCAGTCTCAAACAAATTGGTGATTGATGATGCTGTTGCATTTTAAACAAGTAGAGGCATTTTTAGAGTGCAAGGCCAGCCACAAGAAATGGAGAGAATTTCTTCTTTAATCCAGTTCGCACACAAGAGTTTGACTGTCATGATATTACATTATGTGTTTTCAAATTGACTTATTTTGATTTGATTTTTTGTCAAAAAACTGTTATGGATTGCAAATGGTTATTGATTGACTCAGCTGGTATACTGCAGCCTTTGATCACAAAAAGATTCTCTGTGACTTTGATGGTTCTGGGTGTGATTCCAGACACAGGTGAAAAATAAATCGGTTATAAGAAAAGTCCTTACTGGAACAAATTTAAGAGGCTGGATATGAAACTGTCAAATGTCATGCATAATTGGGCTCGACATCTGAAAAACTGTACAAAATTGAGGCAAGCGATTCTGATATTAAATGGAACTTCATTTTATAAAGCAATTCAGGTCTGTGATACATTTTGATGATTGTTAGCCCAGTTCAAATATTTATAATACATTATAGATGGATAGATAGATAGATATGAGGGGAAAGAACATACAGCACTAACCACCAAAATTAGAATAGCCAAAAATTTCTTACAGTAGACAAATGACGAGTACTTACATTCAGCTCTTAGTGGATATCAATCAATTTTACCTCATTAGCTTCTTATGTGGCATGCAAAATAACATTGTAGAGTAGGGACGTGACCTCACAAGGAACATTCCAGTACTTTTCTGTAAGCACTTGAGTTTCGTTTACTGTAAAATATATAATGTTCTTGACGTGAAGTTCTCCCATTTTATTAGATATAGAATAATTAATTTTAATGTCCCATCCAAACGACCTTCTGCCAAGGACATTTTCAAGCTACACATGAACATTATCAAATCTCATCAAAATGCTATGTTTATGGCATGTCTAACAACAGATAATTATCAAAACTGCATTACAGTGATGCATTTTAACCGAAAGAGAGTGTACTTCTGCACTGTGAAAATTGCACTTCGCGTGTCATCATACTGATGATTTGTCATGATCATACCCAATACTTTCAATGTTAATTTGATTTAAGGAGTCTAATCCCGCTTGTTGGTGACAGACAAACGAAAGGATTATTTATCTGATTTTCACTCTGGAATCAGTTTTGACAACTCAAATGGCCTTCTATTGATCATGACTAATCAAACTGCCTCTATGTTTCCCATGTTGAAAGTATAGAAGATGGCACTTCATCAGCTATCATGAATCACGAAGTGCATTTTTAACAGTGAACTGATCCTCATTTTTTCTTTATCAAAGTGCATCACTGTAAAGCTGTATCATAGATGACTTCGAAGACTTTACAGTTTTAATCAGGATGAGTTTTTGTAAACTGTAGGTCTTTTTTAATCTTTATGCAGCTCATATGATTTTTAGTGAAACAATTGTGGGTTTCCGATGTTGACTAAGAGTAAAACTAAATTTTGTCGAAAAACATATTTTTTGCTTGAGTAAAAATTGGATGAACCACATCAGATTGTGCTAGATTTTATGATTAAAAACAACCTTTAAACAAGCATTGATTATTTTATTCATCAAGCTCACCAGAAAACAATTTTGAGAATAAAATGACCTACATGTGTCTGTAATTGTGTCATTGGTTTGTCAGCCCTGGCTGCCAAATATTTTGTTCCACCTCAAATGCAATTCCATGTCTGTGATTGGTCAGAATGACGTCACATGACAGGAATCAGAAAAGACAGTTGCTGCAGACAATCGCTAAATCGTGCCCAATTTTAAAATCGGGCATGATTATTTCTACTATTGGCAAATTATTTCTCCTATTGCACTGTAAGAAATGACCGTGTTTTTGTGGCTCAAAGAACTGTAAATGTATTGTTATTTTACCAGTATTTTTTTGTACAGACTTTGTCTGGGAATTTACAGTTCTTTGTCAGTTACAAAATGGCTCCAAGATAGATTTACTGCAACATGTCATTTAATATTCAATTCACGTTGATGAACAATTACTTCAACCGTTAATTTAGTGGCGACTTGTAATATGCAGACAAAATATTTGAACTGGCCAAACAATCAATACACCTGGTACGATTAGGAACTATATACATGAGATTACATGGACTTCAACCACAGAACATGCGGCACCATCTATAACATATGCTTTACACAGCTGTTAATCAAACTTAATTTGTAACTTATATGAAGGTAAGGGAACATCCTCATTCATATGATCTTAAAGATGCTGTAATTATGCAGAAGTTGTAATATCTATTTGTGACATTGACATTTGTGTTAGTCTTATGATGTGATCTAAAGAATGACACTATTAAAACCAAAATAACCCAAGCGCAGTCTGCATAAATGAAACATACTTCGATAAACTTGACACCTTGTTCTCTTGGAAAATATCCATCGATTTTATGGTAGAAATTTGTGAGCAAACGTGTGCGAATTAATTGCTGGGTATAATTGATGGACTTACTTCCCTGCTGTCAAGCAAGAAATGAGCAAGGCCGAGCCTGGAGGCAGTGACTCTCTCACCTTATTCTAGCTTCGGTACATCCCTACATCTATGCGACAGTTAAATCACATGCTTAGTCTGTTGTTTCACACTTGTACTTGAATAAACTGTTTTATATATGTGCATTATACCGTAATATCACTTTGTTGAATCCGCAAAATTACAGTTCAATGTACAAATCTACATTTTACGGTTCATTGTCCTGTTCAGGTTTATCAGTACTTTTACAGTTCTTAGAGCTGGAAGAAAGTTGCCAGTTTATTTAACTGTAAAATTTAACGGAAATTGTTTGCAGTGTGGCAAATTATTTCCCCTTCGGGGAAAATCCTTCAACTTTGCCCAAAGGAGCAATTTGCTATTCTAACTATTGGCACAATTTGCCTAAAGACAGCAATTTGCTATTCTAACTATTGGCACACTATATTCTAACTATTGGCAAAGTTTGCCCATCTCTAAATGTCTTTTCGCGTCACCTAAAACATAAATAAATAGTTAAATCGTGCCCATTCCTGCAATTATCGCCCATTTTTTATATTAAAATGTGAGTCACATCAGCGGAAATCCCGAAAATGCGGGATTCGGTTTTTTGCAATTTGCGCGACTTCTATATATAGTGAAGATACAGACTTGATTCTTTTACCATTAAATTTGGCTTTAAAAGAGCTAATTGAAAATGTCAGTTTCATCGCCGTAGCTTGACTAGAAAATTTTCTAGAATTTATTGATTTTTACTTAATATTTTATTCATAGGCCTAAATATGTAATCAAAATCTGATCTATAAGCCTGTGGCCAATCGGACAGCTCCACATACTACATTATGGACTGCTAGGTGATTTTGTTATTTCATTTTATTTTCTCCAAGTAAGATTTTCAGTTCACTAGTTAGATGATAGTGTTTTTTCTGCCCACCCAGGTCATTTAGGCAAACCACAGAAAGCTGTAACATTAACATAATATTTTGTTTTGGTGGAATTTCTTTATATTGCTACTAATCTATAATCAGGCAAAACTGAAAACATCCCTCCAAGACAAATCTAACAAAGAAAAAATTAAGGCTCTGTCAAGGGTGCACAGATTATTAATTTTCTATTTTACTTTTAACGAATATTTGGACATTTTGGAACCGAGCCATAAACTTGTAGTCTAGTGGAATGAACAGCTCTATCCAAGACAAATCCAATGCTGAACAAATTTCTGCTCTATCATTATTAGAAGTCCTTCAAATAAAAAAAAAACCTCAGACTGGCTCTCCCAGTGTCTCAGAGGGCATCAGTTCACTGAATTCACACTGAGGCTGACTGCTGATCAAGATGGCAAGATGGTGGAACCACTGATGACACCTCAACCTTTTTCATATACATGGAGGGAGGGTACTAAAAATACGCGTGAAATCTAATGGTGGGATACTAAAGATCCGCATGAAGCTCAAGGGGGGTATCAATTTTTGACGAGAAGGTCCAGCAAAACTCCCACCCCCCCCCCCCGTCATAAATTCTTAACGGTTCCTTAGCTGTACACTTGAAACTGAGCATATATAATGCAATTAATGTTTGAAGAAGTAAACAATTGGTGCATTGTTTTGTGGTTAGGAAGCAAAAGAGCTCATACGGAAATTGCCTTCGTAAGTGACGCTTCACAACACCTGCCCTATTATCTCTGTGAAAGCATTCTATATGCAGCCTTGGGCCATAATGGCTCAAAGATGTCTTTGAGCATAATACTATGTGTTAGGAACTAGTTTTGGCCCAAGTCCAATATTCAGAAAAGTCACCAAGTATATGTCAGCTATATGTTTGCATTATTTGGGTGCACCGTGCACAGAAGCCTGGCCGCTAACGGGATCAATGTCGATAGGCAGAGTTCTGTTACGAGCTCTATGACATACAGCATTGTATCATGGTTTAGTTCATCACACAAGAAAGATCAGAAAAAACTAAAAAAGATTATTAGAATTGGTAAAAAATTGGGGGTCTGCACAAGGAGTTTGAATGGTTTGTTTAATTGGTCAATAACGTTTTTTTGGAGGGCATTATGGGGTATTAATCAGTTATGGCCTGAGGGCAGAAATCATTAACTTAATGCCCGAGCCGCCAGGCGAGGGCATTAAATGATTTCTGCCCGAGGGCCATAACTGATTAATACCCCATAATGCCCGACAAATAAATGTTATTATCATTATTATCATTTTATGACACAATCCAAATCCAAGAAGAAAGTTACCTTTTCTTTTGGATTCATTAACGCCCGCTCCGTTTTCGCGCTCTCACGCTCTTGTTATTGAATAAAGAGCAAAAGCGATTAGATGACAGAGTTCTCCTCTTTCTGGAGATAATTTTAGGCTTTTAAATTTTTCAATTCTGACCATTTTTGGCCGTTTTAGCCCAAATAAATCAACAACATCACCATGACGTCACTTCTGATGACATCACAATACACCAGGTGGCATTTTCGCGGGCGTTAACGGCCATTATTATTACTATACATGCACTTTACCTGGCAGATAATGCTCCAGACCCCCCATGTTAATCCACCATAAAGAAAAACATTAATCTCATTATGGCCCTGCTTGTAGGGCCATAATGACATTAATGACCACTAGAGTGTAGATAGTGGCGTCACCTTGTGTTGTATTTATGATGCATGACGTCAGATGTGACGTCATAGGTGACGTCATAGATGAGCAGACGACACAAATTCGTCAACATGACGAGTCCAGAACACAGTCATGATCAAAATTCATTAAATTTCGACATACATTGTAATGGGCTCTCCAGAATGGGATGATGACAAGCTGCAAAACTTACTGGATGTAACAAAGAACAAGGATACTTCAGCCAGCACTCACTGGGGGATGACATGGATGAAGAAATTCGAAGATTGGCTTTCAAAAAGAAACAGGACCTGTGACTTGGTTTACAGTCAGTGCGTTTGATCTAAACTTTGTGCTGCGGAAATTTTATGCGGAAGTAAAACCCTCAACAAAATCCAAAGTCAAGAGTCTGTCACCAGCCATGATGACCTGCCTTATAGAGCAGCAATAAGAAGGCACATTATCGAGGACCTGCAGAGAAATATTGACATCATTAATGACAAGGATTTTCTCATGAAAAAAATTGGGTGTCTACTTCCAGTCCTACAAAAGTAACCCAGATATTTTGATGGAAGCTCTGTGGTTCTACATTTGTTATTTCTTTGGTAGACGTCGTGGCCGTGAACATATTTGTAAATCAACATTCTGTTCTGGACTCGTCATGTTGACGAATTTGTGTCGCCTGCTCATCGATGGAAAATCAATGCAGCAATATATTGTCTGAAAGCATGAATCCGCACGCCATTACTGGTCCATCGCACACAAATCAGGATAATGCAGAGGTAGGCCTGACTTACATTATTAACGTCAATTAACGATAGCTAAATAATGACTTGATCAATGCGAACAAACATTAATATTTATATGATAAAATTAATTTTTAATCTAGGCCTATTCTCCTTTCTAGGTCCAAGAGGACGTGGATGTTGTCCCTGAAGACGTGCTAATTGGTCGTCAATTAGTTTCTATTGACATGGTTAGTTTTGTGCAAAATTTAATTTGCAATATTTCTGTATTAGGCCTACGTAGTTTTTGTAATAATTCAAGACTAGTAAAGAAATTTAACATTTTAGGACATGCCACAGATACTGGATGTTGCTGTCCAAGATCATGAAGCAGATGCTCCAGGACCGTTTTATGAACAGGTAATGGGCTAATTTATCATTTAAAAAACGACCGAAAACTCTTAATTTGTGAAATATTGATGACATTAAAATACTGATTCCAGATTGACAGCACAAGGCAACCAATGGTCCCACTGATGGTGGATGAAAATTGGATACTCAATGTAACTCCAGGGCCCTCTGCTATGTCCTTCGGTCGCAGTGACCAGAAATAGATGGCTTTTATGAAGGACAACAACTTGCACTTTTAACATTAGTATAAAGTAGGAAGTTTTGTGCTACATGTGTATTTATCATTTCATAGCCTAGACTATTGCATTTTTCAAAGGATGTCAATTTTACCTAAATTTCTTGACTGATTGTAAATTAAAGCTTGATTATTTACCTAGAGCTGTTGTGGTCTTATTTTATATATTAGTAATAATAATGCAAATAATGTTTCTTTGTCGGGCATTACCGGGATTAATGACTGGCAGCCTCGGGCAGTAAAATCATTAATGCCCTCGCCTGCGGCTCGGGCATTAATGATTTTACTGCCCTCAGCTGCCAGTCATTAATCCCTGGTAATGCCCTCCAAAAAAACATTATTGTATAATTAACGCCCGCGAAATGAGCATTAACCCACAGACAATGCCCTCTAAAATGATAATAATGAGTATTGTATTAAAAAGGTTGCAAAACTTCTTAAAGATTCAGAGCACCCATTGTATGATCATAAATTATGTATTTTTGAGAGGAAAACGTCTAATCACTAATGGTGCCAAAACAAAGAACAAATAGATATGGCAATACATTTGTACCATCGAGCATAAAGCTGTATAACTATCATCTCACAAACTGTAAATGTAGTTAGTGTAAGAATGACGTAACGGTTGACTTGATTTCCCCAATAAGTTTTATTTACGCACAAAGCAGAATGTAATTGACGTGTTCAATGTGGTAAATCTACAAATAAAATAAATATCACAGTATGGATGCCTTGTATAAATAGTTGTTAAACTTTTCAGATAAATCATAAGTGGAAGTGTTGTATCTTTCTGATTTTATTATTATATAAATATATCTATTTGAATCCATGTTATTTATAATTTGTGACGATTGGTAGCCTTTGTTGCCCAGCAACACCATTTTGTTGTTTAGCAAGGACCACACTGGAAATAAGTTTGATAACTTTGTGTGCTATCCTAATGTTATTTTGACGGCGTACTTCTTGTTAACTTGTATGTACACTCTTGAAATAATGTTAAATAAAGTCAATCAATCAATCAATCAAAATAAATATGGTAAAAATGCATAAATTCAAGTAAACAAGTTTCTAAATTCACAATATCAGATATGGGTAAAAACAACTTACAAGAAACTATGGGGCAACATCACAACCCTCATTGACTTGATAAACTTGACATTAGTTGGCCAATACACATCATGGCACTGACAGGTGACCTGGAAATTTCCAAGTAAAACCCTCATTAAATAATAGTTCTCAAAATACATAAATTTATAATCTATACATGATCTATTCAATCATATGAAATCTAATAAATTGACTAGGAAATAAATGAGATATTTAAAGGCACACACCTGATTTAGACCAGATAAAATTCTAGAGACATGCTGCTCCTGGCATGGTTTTGGCTGCAATGGGCAGTTGGATTTGAAATCTTGGCCAGTGGCCAAGTGGTCATGGGCCAGTGATTACAGGTGAGCCAGCATGAGCATGAAGATGGCACAGCCACTCTCATTAATTAATTAATACTAATCAAGCAATGATAATAAATAAATCAAACCATGATAATAAATTATTTTTGTTAACATAAAAATAACACTCCCCGGCTATGACGTGCCAACACAATATTTTTTACAAAAGTAACATGAGTAATGTAAATGTCTAAAATCATACAAAATACAATTCACAAGTGGGGTCAATATGTATAATAAATAATTTTATAATTTTTTTACATTTTTGATTGCTAACCAAACGCCACATACCAGACAATAAATACAATTTGAGCATATCATGTCTTAAATCATAATCACATTTTAAATTCCTTCTAGTAGGACCACCTTGGTCACAGGTCGAACAAGAGTAGTTGACTTGGTCTTGAGCCTTAAACTCCTCACGAGGCCATCTCTTCCTTCCTTGACCTCTTCAACCAGTGCCAAAGGCCAAAGGTGTCTTGGAGTTCCTTCGTCGCGAACGAGGATGAGGTCATTGACCTTGAAATTTCTCTTCTCCTTGGACCACTTCTGTCTTCTCTGTAATTCGGGGAGATACTCCTTGACCCATCGCTGCCAGAACTGGTTTGTAAGGTGTTGTATATATCTCCATCTCCTTCGATACATATCCGTCTCAGAAAACAAACCAGGTGGACCTCTCGGGCCATCTCTCATCATAAGCAGGTGGTTTGGAGTGAGAGGAGCCAAATCACAAGGATCAGAGCTTAATTTTGTGATAGGCCGATTATTTAAGATTGACTCAACTTCGCAGAATAAAGTCCTCAATATCTCGTCAGTTAGTCTCTGCTTGCTATCCAATAGAAGACTCAGTAGAACTTTTCGCACACTGCGGATCAGTCTTTCCCAGATTCCTCCCATGTGAGAGGCCGTTGGTGGATTGAACTTCCACTCAATCTTTGAACTCAAAGCAAAATTTTGAATGACTTCTTGATTTACTTCACGGAATGCCTTGGCCATTTCCGTTTGACCAGCAGATATATTCGAGCCGTTGTCGGACCACACTGTCATCGGCTGTCCTCTTCTAGCTATGAAACGTCGAAATCCGTTGAGGAAGGAGTCAGTCGTCATTGAATCCAACACCTCGAGATGCACAGCTCTAATTGAAAGACAGGTAAAAATACAGCCGTACCTTTTAACCTCACTTCTTCCATATTTCACCATGAACGGACCAAAACAGTCGAGTCCAACGTAGCTGAAGGCCGGAACATCAGGGTTTACTCTTTCAAAAGGTAAGTGTGCCATCTTCTGGTTACACAATGAAGCGTTGAGTCTCTTGCATCTGACACAACAGTTGATTACTCTTTTGACAACAGACCTTGCCCGAGTGATCCAGTAGTTTCGTCGCAGAAGTCCGAGTGTCCATTCTACACCCAGGTGAGCTTCGCAATGAATTTCACGGACAATCTTCTCCGACAGCTCATTCTTGTGCGGCAGGATGACGGGAAATTTGGTGGAATCAGGTAACTCAGCGTGGCGAAGTCTTCCTCCGACGCACAAAAGACCTTCCTTGTTAAGCACTGGACACAAATCATTAAGTGAGCTGGATTGATTGACTGGATGACCATGCGTGAGATTACTCAGTTCTTTATCATATGAGCTGGCTTGAACATGTTTCAAGATGACAATTTCTGCGGATTTGAACTCCTGAACAGACAACATTTCATTCTTCAATTTGCATTTTGATTTTAGAATGTCCTTCAGACGTAACAACCAAGCTACAGCTCGTCGTAACTTGGTCCAGCTTGAGAAATGTTCAATCAACATGTCAAGAGGATGAGAATCCGCAACTGCAACATGAGTCACAACACCTGCTTCTGAGCCTTTCTTTACCTCAGGATCATCACGACATATTGCTGCATCAAAGTTACCTTCGGTTGACTTCCAGTCCGACTTGAATGTCCTGATGAAATCTGGTCCTCGAAACCACTTTCGCTTGTCCATGTTTCCAAGGGTTTGACCTCGAGATATGACGTCCGCTGGGTTTTCCTTGCCGGAGACGTGGTGCCATTGATCTGGTTCAGTCAATCTGCGAATTTCACCTACTCGATTAGAAACATACACATGAAATCTCTTAGTGCTGTTCTTGATGTACTTCAAGGTAATTTCGCTGTCACTCCAGAAATAGGATCTGGCCAAATCAATGCTCATTTCCTGACGTAACATGGAATCTATCCGAGCAGACAATACAGCAGCTTGAAGCTCTAGACGTGGTATCGTTACATTTTTGATGGGCGCTACCCGACTTTTGCTGAATACCAAGGCAGTGTTTATCTCACCCTTCTGGTTGATACTTCGGAGATAGCTGCAGCTTCCATAGGCCTTTTCGCTGGCATCGCTGAAATGGTGCAATTTGTGAAACGAATTGTTGAATCTTGTAGGCTTGACACACCGTGGAACTCTCAGCCTCTTCAGATCACTCAAACTCTCCAGCCAGCTTGTCCAGGAACGCTGCATCTCCAAAGGAATCTCTTCATCCCAAGTGAGCTTCAGCCGTGTGGCGTCTTGCAACAGAATCTTTCCAGCAATAAGTACAGGAGATACAATGCCTAAAGGATCATACATGGTAGAAATTATGCTAAGCATTTTCTTTCTATCAACCTTTTTACAATCCTCAACATTTAAATCGAACTAAAACTCATCATCTTGAAAGTTCCACCTGACACCTAGTGCTTTACTTTCACAGTCTTATACCAAATCTTTACACTCTTTGGCACGGTCTTCTTCTGGAACTTGGCTATTTACAGATAGATCACTGCTAACAAATTTTGTCAGACGAAAGCCATCCTTCTGCAAAAGGTATTTTACACCATTTATGACATGTACAGCTTCATCACAAGAGTTCACAGATTTTAAACAGTCATCAACATAAAACGAATTCAAAATCGTGTCGTCCACAGATTCGTCGTTTCCACCATAATCTGTAACAGTTCGTCTCAAGGCGTACGTTGCAGCGCTCCCCGACCATAAGCCTCCGAACAGGTGTCTTGTCATACGATAGTGGCTGAACGCTCCATCTTCATCGACCCACAAGAAACGCAATGCATCTCTATCACTTTCAGGCACTAGCACTTGATGATACATGGACTCAACATCAGCCATGAACGCAACACAATTCTCTCTAAAGCGTAACAGTACATGCACAAGTTTGTTGTTAACCTCAGGACCTTGGTGAGATTTTTGATTCAGAGATTCACCCTGAAACTTTGCCGAACAATCAAATACAATTCTGAACTTTCCCTTCTTGTTAAACACACAGTGATGAGGCAAATACCAAGCTTCACATTTCTTAATGTCATAAATTGGCACACGTTCAGCATAACGCTTATCAATGAGAGACTGAATTTCACAATCATACTTTTCGAACAGTTCACTCTTTTTTAACTTAACACAAAGTGACTTCATTCTTGCTTCTGCCAATGCGATGTTGTTCGGAAGATGGACGTCGTTCTTCGACGGAATGGGCAGTTCGTAATGACCACCGACGAGTTTCGCCTGAGTATCCCACAATTTCTGTACATCACGGTCGGCCTCTGATGTCTTCTGACCATTGGTTGTGCAGACGTCACTCTCGATATCCCAGAGCCGATTGATGTCTGCTTCCACGGATGACACAACAAAATGACTAGTGACACTTCTACGGACGGGATTGTTGGTGAGGAATGGGCCATTCGCAGACCAACCAAACATTGTTCTCACAGCGAAAGGGTCACCTCCACGTCCCCGCCGAGTTTCCAAAGGGACAAGGGCTTCACTGTGATCTTGACCAATTAATATGTGAACATCGCCACTGACAATACTCAAATCTTGAAGAAGCTGATACTTAGCGAAATCAATTGCAGGAGAACTCACAGGTATGCTGTCAACCACATAAACGTTGGACAATTTGAGAGAAGCTTCACCATCTCTTGACATCAAATTTAAGCTGACAACTTTGGCAG
The DNA here is from genome assembly GCA_026936325.1 of Platynereis dumerilii. NCBI lineage: Eukaryota > Metazoa > Annelida > Polychaeta > Phyllodocida > Nereididae > Platynereis > Platynereis dumerilii. The sequence goes on along the minus strand of JAPTHN010000013.1, from coordinate 1,906,259 downwards.
ATTTTCTTTCACCTTCCCTGCTCATAGTGTTGAGGACATAATTTACATCACTGCCCTTCAGTCCAAGCGAATCGGCTAGCCATTTGGAACAAAAGGAACTGTTGGACGCTGTATCAAGCAGTGCTGAAACTTCTTTTCCGTCATTTACAATAACCGGAACTGTAGGCACAATTACATTCACATTGTCATTAACCTTTGTCTGATTGCTTACAACTTCACGAAAACCATCGTTGTTACCACTTTCACTGACATGAATGAATTTTGTGTGTCGAGCGTTACATCTCGGCACAGAACACACAGATTGCTTTCGACAATTAGCAACACTATGATTGTCAAGAAGACAGTTCTCACACAATTTACGCTGGTGAACAAGATCAAGACGCTCCTTGGGCTTCATTTCTTTGAACTTTTGGCAATAGAACAGACGGTGAGCATTACCACACAAAATGCAGGGTTTCTGCTTGCGCTTCTCTGGACCAGCTGATGTCACGAAAGATGAAGTTTTAACGGTTTTCTTGTCCTCCTTCACAGCATGGGAAAACGAAGTGCTGTCCTGACCGTACACAGGATCCATAGCATCTTCAGCAGCAAATTGCACAAACTTCACAAACTCAGCAAATGGAGGATATCCTGACTTATCCCTCTTCGAGTCCATTGCCTTTTGGCGCCACTTGTTTCTGAGATGGGACTGTAAGCGACCAGCAATGGCGGAAATGGAACCATGAGTGTCTATTTCTTGAAGCTTATCGAGATTCTTCAAAATTGAATAACCATCGTTCAGTTGATCGGACAGCTGTTGGAGGGCCTGTGCAGATTTAATCCTACTTCCATCCCTCAAATTTCGAATGACTATGTCAGCAATTATGTAAGGGTCCCCAAATCTGACCTTCAAAATTTCTCGTGCCTGTTGATAGCCTGCATCACCTCCAATAAGCACACAGTGAGAAATGGCCTCATGGGCTTTGTCAATGGTACTTTGTAACAGTCTTGTTAACTTTACACTGGCATCCATAGTTTTCTTATCGACTGCTTCGTCAAAAGTGGCACAAAAAATATGATACTTCAGTGGATCGCCATTGTATTTTTCAATTTCAAGCTTTGGCAAGTTCATAAAACCAGCAAGTTCATTGGCCACAGAAATTTCCATCTTTGGGACTTTATCTTCAATTGAGCTCACCTCGGTTGATTTAGCGCTGTTGTCGAAGAGGTCCTTCATAGCAGACAACACGGTGATGTAACTATCTTCGGCTTTATCGAACCACGAATCACTTTCTGAGATTTCGGCCTCCTCGGTGAGTAGGTCGTGGTATGCGTCCTGGGCTTCTTCCATTGCAGTGTACTTCTGTTTAAGACGACCTCGGCGTTCTTCCACCTCATCTTTGATGCCCGATCTGACAAGTTTCATTATGGTGTTGATCTCTTTGGTCAGCACAGATTTTTTCGCAGCTCTCTTCTTGGAGGCATCAGCTTTTTGTTCTGCTTCATTCATCGTGGAGGGTGGGACTGTAGTTTCTTATTTACTGTAAGAATGACGTAACGGTTGACTTGATTTCCCCAATAAGTTTTATTTACGCACAAAGCAGAATGTAATTGACGTGTTCAATGTGGTAAATCTACAAATAAAATAAATATCACAGTATAAATACCTTGTATAAATAATTGTTAAACTTTTCAGATAAATCATAAGTGGAAAATAAATATGGTAAAAATGCATAAATTCAAGTAAACAAGTTTCTAAATTCACAATATCAGATATGGGTAAAAACAACTTACAAGAAACTATGGGGCAACATCACAACCCTCATTGACTTGATAAACTTGACATTAGTTGGCCAATACACATCATGGCACTGACAGGTGACCTGGAAATTTCCAAGTAAAACCCTCATTAAATAATAGTTCTCAAAATACATAAATTTATAATCTATACATGATCTATTCAATCATATGAAATCTAATAAATTGACTAGGAAATAAATGAGATATTTAAAGGCACACACCTGATTTAGACCAGATAAAATTCTAGAGACATGCTGCTCCTGGCATGGTTTTGGCTGCAATGGGCAGTTGGATTTGAAATCTTGGCCAGTGGCCAAGTGGTCATGGGCCAGTGATTACAGGTGAGCCAGCATGAGCATGAAGATGGCACAGCCACTCTCATTAATTAATTAATACTAATCAAGCAATGATAATAAATAAATCAAACCATGATAATAAATTATTTTTGTTAACATAAAAATAACAGTTAGTACCAGTGTATATAAATGTTCTATTTTTGTTATTATAATCACTGTGTTCACTTGACGCTCTGTGTATTATGCTACAACAAGTTTCACATTGTGACTAAATAAAGTACTTCTTATTCTTATTCTTATAACAGAATAACTGGCTGAAGGTGTACGTCAGCCCTACCAGTCCCTAAACAACTTTCTGACTTAGCTGTATACGTGAAACTGAATATACATGTAGTTCATGTTTAGTAATTGTTTGTAAACATAAGTAACATAGCTAAACAATAGGTGCATTGTTTTTCTATTAGGTTGCAATGCAGCTCACACGGAAATAGCCATCAAAAGTGACACTCAAAAACACCTGTTCTTTTTTTTCTCCATGAAAGCATTGGGCCATAATGGCTCAAAGATGCCTTTCAGCATAATATTATGTGTAAGGAACTAGTTGTGGCCCAAGTCCAATATACAGAAAAGTCACCAAGTATATGTTAAGTATATGTTTGCATTATTTGGGTGCACAGAAGCCTGGCCGCTAATGGGAACAAAGTTGATAGGCAGAGCTCTGTTATAACAGAATAACAGACTGAAGGTGCACATCAGCCCTGCCAGTGCCTAAACTTCCTATCTCACAAGGAACTATTTAATACATTGACTGTCCTTAATCCAGTTATGGGGGTGTACCACAATGGGGTAGGTCAGGCAATAAGAGGTCTCGGGTCGCAATGTTGTTGTAAAGAAGGCCTAGTTGTCACTGTATCGATCTCTCTCCTATCTCATCAACCCAGAACTCAACTTAGAGGGCTGCACTTACCATATCTATCTATCTAATCTGTCTGTATGTTCAAAATATTTTAACAAGGACCTAACACAATAGTACATGCAGATTATTGTCTTAAAACAGTCCTTATGTAAATACACATTCTGAATTTATTGTAAATAATTAAAAATTTCCTAAACTTGATGAATTCCTTGTTTTATCCAAAAAGCTTAATTACGTATGACTTTCCAATGACGAACTTCCCCATTGTAATGACAAGAACGGCTGGCACAAAATTGTGGAAGCAGGCAAGGAATGGATAAAATGGACATTAATTATTATGCGGTGCAATTGCACAAAGTCATAACCAAAAAGGCACAGAGTAGCAAATTTCAAATGTAAGCACTATGCTGAAAATACTTTATATAAATTGCATATTCACCAGATGGAAATTACTTTTCTTATTACATTTCTTAAATTATAATTAAGTCATCTTCCAGCCATTTTCCTCAACTTGAACAGAAGTTGTAAAAATAGAATAGTACATGAGTTCAGCATTATGTAGTTTGCTTGCCTCCTATATACCTCCGAATTATGCCAATTTGCAAGGTCCAAATTGGTCATATAAGATGTTTATACTACTAAAATCAAACATACAAATTTGATCAAACTTGAGTAAGTATCTCAGTTATTTCTCGGATATTCGCCAAGCAAACTCCTAAGGAGCAGGTTCTATATATGAGTGTCTCTTCTGAGAAAATTACTTCGCCCTTTGCGAAATGACTATAAGGGGCAATTTATGTGGTCTACTATGTGGACAAATATTGTTTGTTCTTCAGATATTGGACATAATTGGTTGTTAAGTATATTATCACCAGGAGCATACACTCTAAAAAATGTAGGGACAAAATTGGTTTTTTAGATTCAAAATGGTTTTTTGAAAAACCAAATTTCAATGCCAAAAACCAACATGGATTTTAAAAAAAACCATGTTGGTTTTTTGCATTGAAATTTGGTTTTTCAAAAAACCATTTTGAATCTAAAAAACCAATTTTGTCTGAAATATTTTAGAGTGTATATTTGCCTTGCAGTTATGCCTAATAAATGTGTTACACCCTACGGTGTATCTGGGGAATACAGCCTCTCAACAGGCTTTGTCTGTAAATTAAGCATCCTAATGGTCTTCCAAGACTTGATAATATGCCAGGTGAATCGACTTTCTGTTCTGGACACAACAAAGCAGTTTTTGTCTTTGTATCACTGATAATTTACTTATAGTCTTGTCTGGCTAAAAATTCTATGTTTGAACTACACTGTACATATTCTTGTTTACTCCATATAGCAGTTTTGTAAACCCACACAAATTTACACAGCCCTAAATGCAAGCAGGTTTTAGAGTAGGCCGTACCAAATTTCGACAAAGTTAACCGATCAGAGCCCAACCTTCTCGAAAGTTGTGAATGGAGTCCAGAAGACTTCCTGTGAAATTTCAGGCCAATTGAAGATGTCCTTACGCCGGTTCACCCCCTACTTTTGATTTTACCTCAAAAAGTGGCGATTTTTGGGGATTTTCGGGCTGTACATGTATCTCAAAAACTGTTCCATCTATAGAGCTGCAAATACACTCAAAATGTGTGGAATGGTCATATTTGGTATGGTCCCCACTTACCTTGACCTTCTAGGGTCAATAGTTCCTGAGATATTTGCAAAAAACTGTTTTTATTGACCTCGTTGGTCATTATATTCACCCTTACTAGGGCTTATAATCCAGTCTACTGAGTAATACAGTCAGTAGACCCACCACAAATTGCAAAAAATACTAAACCAGTCTCTCTTAACCATTTAGTTAATAATATATTAAAATTCCCACTCAATCAAAGCACTGTAACAATGGTTATTTCACCATTGACAAGAAAGCTTCCTCCTCAGAATGACAAAAATGCCATTTTCGATGATCGTCACTATTATCATTTCACCTTCAGACAATTGCAGCCCTAAAATTTGTAGTATTGAATAGAAAGCAATATTATGCATCATAAAAATTTTAAATGTAAAGAATTAATCTGTACCACCATAACTACATGTATGTCACTCTATCCTAAATCTCACTCCCTTGGTGCAAAAATAGTTGCCCAATCTAGAGTTGTGACCAGGTTTAATCAAGGTAAAGTACAGACATAACTGTATTTCCCACTGTACAGTGCTGCCATTCTGTCTCTGAAATGGAGTGATTATAAATTTAGGAACTACAGTTAGTGCAGGTTAAAACTGTCCTAAACTCTCCTTTCGAAATTATGCCATTTGGTCTAATCTGGCAAAAATGTGATACCAGGTAGTAGGCCAATCAGAATAAATTTTCAATCAAGACATCTTCTGATTTACCCTTTATTAGATGAAAACTTTCTTTTTTGTCCTATTAAATTATTTGATATCACAAAAATTAGTTATAGATATACTATTATACTAGCATAGTACCCGTGAAAAAAAAAGAAGTTTATGGGAGCAAAGCCAGATAAAGATCTTGTAGGAAGTGAAAGAAAGCAAGTGGGAAGTTTTCATGGCTGAGGAATTAGTAGTTGTGCTGGAGTAGTGTAAAACATCCGTGAATTTATAATAGGATTGTATATGTTCAAGAAGGGTTGTATTGTATAGAATGGCCGTTGCGTAAATCGAGATGACATAATCATATATTCGTATAAGTTCGGGAAGAGATGAAAAGAAATGAGACTTAGGTCGCAAATTTGAGGGAAATGTGATACAGTGATATTTCAATTGCATGGTAATATTGAAAGCATAATTGCAAAAGTATGGAACAGCATAAACGCCCAGATGGACTATACTATGAGGAGAAATTGTCCTTGTTGGAAAAGTGTTAAGAAATCATTTGACACACTCCGAGAATAACAATTTGTTGATATTTAGGGCCTTTCATGATTCTTGCAGGAAATTGGTAACAAATAAAGTGCATGTGTGACAGCATCCTAAAATATTTAGTGGATGGAAAATGTTTGTTAAAATTTGAGCGCTCATTATAAAAGAGTTGCAGAAATGGTTTTCAAATGGAAGTGAGAAGCATAAACTCAGATATGTCATGTGAACATGAACTTTTTATGCTAAGAATGAAATGGACATCAGTTAAAGAATATGTTGAATAAATTAGAGTATATTTTTCCTGATTATATTGTGGAGGCTAGAAGGGCTATCTTTCTATCTACATGAGTAAATGGCATGTTTATAGTTGAAATGAGAAGTGAGAAAGATATATGCATGGGGAACTTCCCCAACACTTTGAATAGCAGACTGTGGTGCCCTCTGCCATAAACTTTCTGGAGGAAAACATTTCTGACCTGATTAAGGACTGGGCAAAATGTCCAATGTGGAGTGTTTGGATAGTTAAGCATGAAATAAACATGGATTGTAGAGGATATATGTATCTTTGAAGGATAGCAGGCCTTATTGCAAGAGAGAATGACAGCAAGGTTGAGTATGGAAAATGTGGTTGTGATTGATGAAGGAGTGGATGAAGGAAACTGGTAACAACAAAGTTCCAAAGATAGTGTTGTTATGTTAAGATATTCTTGTTTGTATGTGGATTCTGATATTTACCTGGTAATCATCTTAAGAAAGTACCCCATATTTGTATAAATTCAAGGGAATTTCCAACTTAGCATGTAAATTTGCCAGTTTATGGAATATCAAGTCACAGGCAGGAGTGAATGTTGAAATATGCATCAAGTTACTTGTTCCTGCTTGTATAATCATCCCTTCTATAAGCTAAAGTACATTTTACCCAGGTAAAGCCTCTCGCATGTCATAGCAGCATGTTTTTGATTTCATAAAGTGTCAACTGAAGTTTTTTATGCATTGAGCCACTGATTTCATAGAGATGGCCAAAAGAGGAGTAAAACAAGATCATTGTAGGCAGACTATTGGATGAGATCTCTATATCATGAACTTCTGTATTTATATTGATATGAAAAAAATATTATTCAATTCATGGGAAAAGTACCATTCTGGGTCAGCTACATTCATTTTCCACATGAATTTTATTTTGATAAGAGGAGACATTTTAGTTATCATCCATTTAATAATATTCATATCCTTGCATATCTGGAATCCTGCATGGTCATTCTTAAAGATTCGAAATACATTCGAAATACCTTAAACTACCATTTTTCTACTAGAATTATCAATTCGCAAATCTAAAATAGAGTGATTGCACAATAATTTTGAACCACACTCATATATTCAGTCAGTGAGTGACAGTTAGGATTCCTATATTCATAGTTTTAAGCTGATGTGTTTTCCACAGTAGTGTCCTATTTATTCTTGAGAAATGTATTAGTTTTTAAACAGTTGAAGCTGAAAATTATATTTTTGTTGGATAAAACAATGTTTGCCTTAGATAGTGAGATTGGGGATAGAGTATCATAGTTACTGGTGGTGCAGATAAATGCTTTAAATTTTACATTTTATTTGTTGCATAATATTGCATATTTCTATTCAATACTACAAGTGTAATGGCTGAAATTGTCTGAAGGTGAAGTAATAATAGTGAATTTTCATCGAAAATGGCATCCTGATGAGAAAGCTATCTTGTTAATGGTGAAATAATCATTGTTACAGTGCTTTGATTGAGTGGGAAGTTTAATATATTATGAACTAAATGGTTAAGAGAGACTGGTTTAGTATTTTTTGCAATCTGTGGTGGGTCTACTGACTGTATTACTCAGTAGACTGGATTATAAGCCCTAGTAAGGGTGAATATATAATGAGCAAACGAGGTCAATAAAAACAGTTTTTTGCAAATATCTCAGGAACTATTGACCCTAGAAGGTCAAGGTAAGTGGGGCCCATACCAAATATGACCATTCCACACATTTTGAGTGTACTTGCAGCTCTGTAGGCGGAATGGTTTTTGAGATACAGCCCGAAAATCCCAAAAACTGCCATTTTTTAAGGTAAAATCAAAAGTAGGGGGCGAACCGGCATAAGGACATCTTCAATTGGCCTGAAATTTCACAGGAAGTCTTCTGGACTCCATTCACAACTTTCGGGAAGGTTGGGCTCTGATCGGTTAACCTTGCCAAAATTTGGTACGGCCTATTTCAGAGTCAGGTATCAAGTGTAAACTGATTTGGACTCCCGACTCCTTTGGCTTCCTGAAAAAAGTATCTGATTTTGACACCTTAGGTCTCCTGAATTCCTTCTCCTATTTTTTCTGATACACTAATCGCATTAATTGCACATGGTATTACGTTGTCAGTAGAAGAAAAATATTTTCAAGGAATTTGGCATAATCTATATGAATACCTGTTTAGGCAATTTGGTGTAGTTTTTAATTGTTTGTCAATTATTTAGGCTTAAATCATTTCTTGGGAGTAAGAAGTCACTTTTTTCATCTCTATAGCTCTGACTCTACCAGCAAAACTTCGACTGCGATTCCATCTGAAAACCTCTGACTCCACGACCCGACTCCAAAGTCTTCAAAGCCCTGGCTATGAGTAACGGACAGACAGGAAACCTGAGAGACACAAAGAGACCCTTGCACATAAAGCCTCTTGTCAGGATAAATGAGCATCTATGAGACTCAAGTTTAAGATGTACCGTTATTCTGGTTGTTATATAACAAATTGTGCAAGATTTTGTCCAGACTAGTCCACAGACCTCTTACAAAACTGAAAGAGAAACACCTTGGCTTCAGTGTCTTAGAATTCCAAGAGCTTTAGCGAGACAAACTTCAAAGACTAAGTGAAGTCTCACAAATGAACAGAGGAAGCCTCACTAAAGTCAGTGAAGACTGGAGGCAGTCTCGCCAGATTAGAGGCAGCCTTAAAAGATTAGAGACTGTGCACCCTCCCTTTAAGCATAGATCGAAAAGAACATTTGCCTTAATTTCAGTTGTGAGCTCACTTTACCTTGACTTTATCAGTTCCAGGCCTATAGCTCTTTTTATCTAGACATTGATGAAATCAGACAAGAATGAGCACCTTCTTGGAGCGGTGATTGCATTAATTACAGTCTATTGAGACTAAGATTCTGTCGCTTGGTTTCATTGGTGTCATTTGCATGAGAGCTCACTTGGAACTTTGGGACTTTCTTCATGATACACCTTGCTGCGTTAGAAATCTATAGTACCTCAAAGAAAAAGGACAATGCAAATAAAATGCAAATAGATGCGTATAAAATTCAAGTAAAACGCAAAAAAAAATTAGGATGAACCAGGCAGACAAAAGATGAGCCTAATATTATTATACGCCCCCTCAAAACATGATAATAAGTAGAGTTGAATGATTAGATGCTTGCTAGAGGCAATGCAAACAGTGATGAAATTACATGCTCACGTACAATCATAAGTACGAATGTGAACCATATGGAAGGAGGATCATTAAAGCCATTAAATAGCACATGCATTTAAGATTTTTATGAGCACTTCTATAACTTGATGACATGCCAATCTACAATGTACCTCAGCCAATCTTGAAAAAGTTACGTCTGAATCAAGGACCTACATTTTACAATGTGCAATAAAATAAGCTTTATATGATGTGGCCTTTCAGCAATTTCAGGCATACTGCATAGAACATTCATAGAGTCGTTGATGACCTGAACTCTATTCTCCTCAAGTCTGCCTGTTACCCATTGCTGAAGTCAAAAGATTCTTGTGACAAACGACTTTGGTCTCAGGGGTCACATAAGTTGTTGGCATCCCAAAGATGAGAAGAATAACAGGGGAGCACACCATGCAGCTAACCCCCAGAATATTAACACTTGAAGCTGCATCGCTGAGTAGGTCATAATCCTGAAGAGGCTTGCCTTGCATTCTCCCTTAACTTATCATCTGGGGAAACCACATGAAGGACAAGCAGAGAAATGACCCAGCAAGTATGATTTGTTACTTTGTTATATTTCATGAAGGCCTAGATGTTGCACCAAAAAATGCATAAAATAACTAATATCAGTGTTGTCAGTAACCAGATTACAAATTAATCAGTTTATGTAAACACATTACAAAGTAGGGTATCGTAATCCATCTGCCCTGACCCTAACCCTTACTGATTACTTGCAAAAACTGTCATTGGCCTACTCCGGTTATAGATACACAGTAACTCACCCTGCATCAAAGGGGCTACTACTTTATTACTACAATGATCTTTTTCTGTTCTGCTTTGCGTTCCCGTTTTACATATCATCTCTGAAACAACAGCCATAATATCCAAAGTAATCCAGGTCAAGAATGATATTCAGCTTTATTGCATTTGGCCCAAATTTGGGGCATAGATATTGCACCAAAACAATATAGAAGATCTATGATATGAAGGATGCAATTGGCAGCTATAACCGGAGAATAGATGCCAAAGATGAGAACCAATTGCAGGTTGTTATGCCGAATTTTCTAGCTAGATTTACAGGTCTCAAAATAAGATCCTGTCTACCAGATGTCAGTGACCTACAATATATACGTTAATATCTTGGGCTTTTGTTTTGAGTATGGTTCTTACAACCAAAAGTAAAAAGTGATACAAATCAAATTTGTTATTCCAAGGATTCGCTGCTCTTCAATACATATTATTTCTCGTCACTCTTAGCACAGCATCAATCATCTTTGGATGGCAATATGCAACGCTTGAAACAAAAGTCACTTGTCACAATCTTGCAAGTCGCAGACCATTTCTAGCAATTTGTATTCAGTAATGTGCTTGTGAAAGCTGCTTGTTTGGTGATCTTGGTCTTTTAAGTTGAAGCTTATTGTTGTGGAGCCTGTGGGTTATGGCTATCCTTTGCAAAGAGCAAGTTATTTCTGCTAATGCCCTCCACTAATGGATTCGAAAAAATGTTATTGAGCAAATATATCACACACATGGGGATGACCATTTAGCTTATGTTTCCATGTTTGTAACAACTGATTGAAGATAAAAATTGTATCTTACATCTTGTACCGAAGTGGCTATACTAATATGAAGTTACGACACGGTTTGAGGTCTGAGTTACATTTGGGTGTCGTAGGGGCAAAAAATAAAACATCATATTTTGCTATCAAAGTGCATGGAATATATGTGAAAAATGTGAGGATCAATAATATGTAAAAATCAATGCAAAATATTTAACCGTTAAAAAGTTATTCACAATTAATGGGAAGGACCTCATGCTTGCCTAAAAATATAATTAAAAAATTGTAACCACAGCACTTAAAATATATGTTCTTTGGGATTTAATCTTTCAACACAAAGTATTATAGATTTCATACTTTGGCATGTTATTAAGTCAGATGAAGCCAGCCAATTTAAACACTATTTTTGCTAGAAAGGGTCAGTCCGACATCATCAAGTCGCATCAACCACATTTCATCAATACCAACAGAAATGTGATATTCAAATATAATTACTCCCAATAATTTCCAAGGGATGCCTGCATGTTAGGGTATCTGGTAAATTTTTTTTTTCTTACACCGAGATCAACAACTGTTTGGCTTTGAGCAAAAGAACAAATTACTGGAAAATTGTCAGTGACCCGAATATTTCATGAGGCTGCTAGTTATCTATTGCTGAAGTTGAAAGATTCCTATGACATATGAGGTAGGTCTCAAGGGTTGCATATTGCCATCCAAAGGTGATTAATTACCTGACAAGCAGCAAATGCCAAGAACATATAAGTTGAACATCACAAAATGTCAGAATGACAATGAAGGTAGATTTTGTGCATTCTCAGAGTCAAATTGAGCTGTTTATTGTCAGTTGCACTTTGATCTGGTCATAATTAACCTACGTCTGAATACAGGAGCTAAATATTTCTTGAAAGGAAAGATATTGTTTCTGAGGTTTAGGGTACATGTACTGTTCTTTAAAAATGTTTGTCTATTACTTTAATTTTTTTTGGGAGGGGGGGGGGAATCAGTACCCCTTCAAAATTAATTTATTCAAATCTTTTATTCCACCTAAATCAATAACTGCGACTCAGAGCCCTGGCATTTAGCTAGAGACAGACAGAGACCCTTGGACAAAAATGTCTCCTTTCAGGACATTAAGCATTTATTTATGTTACTCTGGTATAAGATGTACCATTATTCTGATTGTCCTATAACAAATTGTCCGAGATTTTGTCCAGATTATTCCAGACTTTTTACAAGACTGAAAGAGAAACACCTTAGCTTCTGTGTCTTTGAATTCCAAAGGCTTTAGCGAGACAAACCTGGAAGTCCAAGGGAAGTCTCACAAATGGACTGAGGAAGCCTTACTACATTGTACTGTTTGTACAGTCAGTGAAGACTGGAGGCAGTCTCACCATATTAGATGCACCCTTCAAGATTAGAGACTTGTTTGTTTGTTTGTTTGTTTGTGTTTTACGCCTCAGCAGCACCTTAGTGGGCTATATCGAGGCAGGCGATCGCCGTATGATGATGAGATGAGAAGACTGTGAGTCTGGTACATACCGTATTAATTCAGGGATGCCCAGGGTCTTTCAGTTGCCCCAGCATAGAACACTGGATACAACCCGCCTCCATTTATTGTCCCAAGGGCTCGGACTAAATTGAGTTCCGGGGTGGGATTCGAACCCACGCCCTCAGAGCCAGTGGTTGTGCAAACAAGCACTCTTAACCATTAGGCCACGGAGGAACTCATCAAGATTAGAGACTGTGAAAAACTGAAACAGGTCACAAACACACCTATCAAGCAATACTGCGGTGTAGACATTTAAAAGAGAAAAAATTTAAGAAGACGATTCAAAGGAGTTGTTCATCTACACATCTACACTGCCTTGGTTAACCAACAATGTGCCAATCAAATCTGTTCCAACCAACTTGCTCACAGTTTGAGGTAGGTATAGAAGTTAGAACCAAGTGTGTAATGATTGAAAGGTATTTGCGTCCAAGCTTAAGCTTTACTTTGACACTGATTATAGGACTCAACGCTCATGACTGTATGACGGCAGATGTGGAATGTGCCTATTGTCAATGCATCTAATCTCAATGATCAATTTTACAATTGCATTACTTCTCTCTCTATCTTTGACTTCTTGCAGAGTGTAAACCGCAGAAATCTGACGGGCACCCTCCCTTTAAGTATTGATCGAATAGAATATTTGTCTTAATTTCAGCAACGAGCTCACTTTATCAGTTCCAGTCCAATAGCTCTTTCTCTCAGGATATTGATGAAATCAGACAAGTTATTAGCTCCTTCTCGAAGCAATGATTGCATTAATTACAGTCCATTGAGACTAAAATGATGTCGCTTGGTTAAAATGGTGTCATTTGCAAGAGAGTTCACTTGGAACTTTGGCACTTTCTCCATGATACACCTTCCTGCATTACAAATCTATATTACATCAAAGAAAAAGGACAATGCAAATAAAATGCAAATAAAATGCAAATAAAATGCAAATAAAATGCAAATAAAATGCAAATAAAATGCAAATAAAATGCAAATAAAATGCAAATAAAATTAGGATGACCCAGGCAGACAAAAGATGTGCCTAATAATATTATATGCCCCCCAAAAAACATGATAATTAGTAGAGTTGAATGATTAGATGCTTACTCGAAGAAATGCAAACAGTCATGAAATTACATGCTCACATACAATCACAAGTATGAATGTGAACCATATGGAAGGAAGATCTCATGAAAGCCATTAATAGCACTTGTAAGCATTTAGGAGTTTTATGAGCACTTCTATAACTTGATGACATGCCAATCTACATGTACGTCAGCCAATCTTACAAACGTTACATTTGAATCATGGACCGACATTGTACAATGCGCAATAAAATTAGCTTTATATCATGTGGCCTTTGAATGATTTCAGACATAGTGCATAAAACATACATGCAATTGCAGATAACCTGAACTCTATTTTCCTAAAGTTTGACTGTTACCTATTGCTGAAGTCATGAGATCCTTGTGACAAGTGACTTCGGTCTCAATGGTTGCATATATGCCGCCTAGGGTGTGGCTGGTGCCCCAAGGTTATCCGATCAAGCTGTACCTTGTTTTGGTACTGTGTTTTGGTCAACAAAACATGTTTGGAAAGTTTAATGGAAATCGGAGCATGCTTACCTTGAGCACAATTCAGTTATAGTTTTATTGAAATATTTTATATATGCAAACCGCGGTATCGTATAACTTCACCAATATTAGTCATACAATGATAAAACTTGTATGGTTGAACTTGTCTTAATTAGAGCTTCATTTTGAGTACCAACTTCAATGGTCTACGAAAATTCTACACAGTCTGTCAAATTGGTAATTCAGTGCTTGTTCGAGAAATAACTTGCATATTTTAAAAAAGCGAAACTTTTCTTGCTGATCAGGATATATCTTAACCACAGGATGCCAAGGACATTGTCTTGCTGGATCAAATATGTTTTGATGATATTTGGATTTCTTAAGTGCAAATTGTGCAATTGCATTTGGTGTAAACGGTTGTATTTTTGAGATCATGAATTTTAATACTTCGCTTATATCGTCACACATTTTAGAGTTAATGATGATTGCGTGTTTAATTCAATATCATCTTCTTGCACACCCAAGAATATATATATATTTATACAAATAATAACAGATGATTTAAAAACACATTTACTTTAAAATTTAAAATAATAAAGTTGGTATCAAGAAGGGGAGACCTGGGCTCATGCATTAAGGTTTCTAGGACAATGTCTTGTCAGATCAAATAGATTTTATTTTAATTCTCTAGAGCATTACATGGTTAACTCAGGGGGAGTCAGTGTTCTGAGTCTCCTATCTCATAGTATCATCTGACTGTACAATTGTTGGACAGCAGTTTCAAATATTCTTTGTGTCATTGCTGAGTTTTATACTCTTGTCTTGAGAAGACTGCACAGGGCCGGATTAACCCTTGATGGTGCCCTAAGCTGCCGGCCAAGTTGGTGCCCCCCCCCCCACCACCCAAGCTACAGTAGTGACAAATTTCCAGATTTGACCTGATTTTCGCAGGCGCTCAACTTGAGTTGGAGGGGCCTCAGGATCAGGGCGGTTTTTTCCCATTGGCGACTGTACCCATACTTTACAACAGGGTTTTTTTATATTTAATTTACTCATTTTACATTTTCAAGGGTTGGGGCACCTCGAGGAGTTTGGGGCATTTTTTTTCATGTTTTGTTTCTGTCATTTTAATGATTTTAATTTTTGAGGGCTTGGAGTTGGGTGGCCCACCCCCCTGAGCAATGGGCACCCTGAGGAGAGGGGGCACCCTGAGGGGGGCAACCTGAGGGGGGCACAGTGAGTGCCCCCCTCCAATGAGTGGGGCCCCCTGAGGGGTGCGGTATGTGGGGAATTTTTTCACATTTTATTTCTGTCATTTTAATGAAAAGTTTTTTTTACTGGGCCCCCTGGGGTGCCCCCCCCCCCGAGGGATGGGCACCCTGAGGAGTTGGGGCACCTTGAGGGGGCACCTTTAGGGGCACACTGAGGGGGCACCCTTAGGGGTGTGGGGCAATTTTTTTTTAATGTTTTATTTTGAACAGTCATTATATAATGTTTTTGTTTTTTTGGAGGGCTCATGGTGCCCCTTGCTAGCATGGTGCCCTAAGCTGCAGCTTTTTCAGCCTATTTAGTAATCCGGCCCTGAGACTGCAATTATAAGATGCATACCAAAAGCCGAAGTTATCGATTAAAGTTCCCTTATGATAACCTGGCACACTTTCTCACACACCATGGTATTAATTCCTTATTCCTTAACTTAACTGTGTGAACAGGATCAATAATAAATCTTGTTATCTATGGCTTGTAATTGAAGTTGTGATGATATAATATTATTATCCACATTACACTTACAGTAGAAGTTTTTATTTCTAATTCCCTGTCCTGTGACGGGCATGGGCAATCAAGGCTTTAGGCCAACTGAAATACATATCTTCTTGACCATTCCTTTTGTGAGCTTAAAAGTCAGACTTCCAAAGCTTTCTTCAGAGGTATCATAGTAGAAAACAACAATGAGTGACAATTTATCTTACGATACATTGGAAATAGCATTTTAACAGTATTACTACACCATGCAATATAGGCCTATGTTTTAAATGAAGTCTTTACTCCTGTTTAACTAAACAATCAAACAACTATAATCACTAATGACAACAGTTACTGTAGCTTACATAACTGTTGTTTAATAATTGTTCTTAGTGTGTCAAACTCCGTCAGAAAAATGGATATGTGCCAAAAATGATCCCTGTAGGTACAGCGTTTAAAATGCGATCTTGTCCATCCACATTTGATACACTACGGGTGCTACATATGGTCTTAAAGTCATGCCAGGTTCTTAAAAAAGAGTTTTTGAAGTCTATTAAGACTGTCTTTTAACTGATATAAGTTACCATGTAAATATCCTGACAAGTGACAGAGACTTGCATATATCTGATAGGAAAGGAAAAAAAGTCACATGAACTAGTAAATAAAAGATTTATAAACTGCATAAAATTCTGCCCTGTGATTTCAAATCACAGTAACTGCCACTTCAGAGATTTTGAGAAAAACGCATTTCTTTGTTTGTAACATTGTGAGCTCTGTATCTTAATCTCCAGATGAAGCACTCTCAAGTCAATGATTCAAATATGAAGAAATATGATCAAGGTATATATGTGTATATCATCTGTCACCCAAAACGACTTCTTACAGATTTATTAGACAATGTTGTGCTTTTTAATGACTTACTGTGTTTTGAATGAGAAACCTTTGATTTTCTATTTATGTCATCGCTGAAGACATCTGCTCAGTTGATGTGAAAAAACAGTATCTCCCGGTTTGTGTCATGTCAAAACACAGTAACTCAAAATTTTGATTTTGAAACACAGTAATTAGCTAAAGAGATACTGTGTTTCAAAACAAAATGAGTAAATTACTGTGTTTTGGCCTGACATGACATGTCCATTTTGATGTAAACAGTTGATACTGTGTTTGTTTATCATGGATTTGTGGGGTAACTAGAGGTGATACAGGTATGAAATTTGGCATAGGGGCAGATATTATAAATAGGATTGAGAAGTTATGCTCAACTCAGTTACTGTCTTTTGGTCACTTACTGTGCTTCAATTTCACAGGGCAGAATTGTCCAAAACCATTAAAGTTGGTATTCAAAATGTAGGTCTAAGTGAGGCCTGTCCAGCCATGCAACTGTTGATGTTCTAAAATGAATATTGACAAAGTTATCCAATACCGCGACTTTCATTCCTAGCATCGAGCATGGAAACTTCAACTGAGTTGTGCTCAAGGTAAACGTTTACCAATTTTCATGAAATTTCTCAGGTATGTCCCTTGGGTCAAACCACAATACCATGAAAAGGTACAGATGGCTCCTCCAAAATTTTCCATTTTGAGGGGCACCAGCCACACCCTAAATTGCCGCCCAATAGATGAGAAGGCAGAATAACAAACGAGCAAAGCAGCTAACCCCCAGAATATTAATGCTTGAAGCTGCATTGTTACAGTCCTTGTCATACTTACGTGAAATCTCAAGTTTTTTTTCTATGGTGTTGAACTGTGATGTCAGAGATGACTCTATTCTAGCATTGCAATATATGTAAATTAACTACAAGCTGTGATGTCATTTCAAACTGGGTCAGATCCCCCAGCTTCTAACCAATGCGAATCCACCAAACTGAGCATCACAGTTTCAACTCAGTGTCAGAGTTAAAATTGGGTCTGGGAAAAACCCATGCAAGTTTGACATCACAGCCTCTCAGCCAATGGGCTGCCAGAACAAATATACATAACATAAGCCATGTGTTTACAAACAAATTGTCAAAGCCTTCTGTTTATACCAACTTCCATCAAAGTTTAAAGTTATAAGTTAGCAAGTTTGTAGATTTATCAAAAACTCTGTGGGGATTATAACAGTTGTCTACTGTGAATGCTCACAAAGCTGCCATTTGGTAGGATTAGACTGGTGATTGCTGTGATAAATCATTGGGATCAAAAATGTAATGCTTCCTTCAATATATCAATGTTTGAACTGTGATGACGTAGTTTACGGTCAGCCCATTGGCTATCAAGCTGTGATGACGTAGTTGCAGGGGCTATCCCTGATAAAACTCTTACTCTGACACTGTGTTGAAACTGTGACGCTCAGTTCAGGAGGATCAACATTGGCTAGAAGCTGGAGAATCTGACCCAGTTTGAAATGGAATCACAGCTTGTAGTTAAATTACATATATTGCAATGCTAGAATAGAGTCAGCTCTGACATCACAGTTCAACAGCATAGAGAAAAAAACTTGATATTCCACGTAAGTATGACAAGGACTGTAATTAAGAAAGTCTTATTCCTCAAACAGTTTGCTTTGCGTGCTCATTTTACATTTCATCCTGAAACCACAGCCACAATAAGCAAATTTACCTTGAGCAAGTATGATTTGCTCCTTTTTTGGATCTTGGGAGCTGATATTGCACCAAAAAAAAAATTAGTAGAAGGACAACAACATGATAGAATGCAATGGAGCAATTATAACCAGAGGATAGATGCCAAAGATGAGAACTGATTGCAAGTTGTGATGCAAGTACTCAAAAGAATGTTCTAGCCTGATTTGTCAGTAACCTACAATATTGTGTTCTGGGTATGGTTCTCACAAGCAAAGCGAACAGTGATACTAATCAAACTTGTCATTTCAAGGGCCAGCTGCAAGTCAACCAATGTTATTTGACTTCACTGCTTGCGGTTGCTAGACATCTGTAACTGAAGTCAAAAGTATGACAAATTACTCAGGTCTCAAGGGTCGCATATTACAAACAAAAGATAATTGATGCACTGCAAGCAGCGAATGCAGAAAACATAGGATGGACAGAAACAAACCCTCAGAATGACAAGAAAGGCACGTTGCTTGCATTCTCAGAGTAAGTTATAGTCATAACTTTAAAAACCTCCGTCTGAATCGAAGGTCTAAATGTTTCCTGAAGATATTGTATCAGAACTTTGGTGTACTTGTTCATTGAAACAATTTTGTCATTATTTAGATACATTTTTGAGAGTCGGGAGTCACCAGTTTCAGCTCTGACTCTGACTCTTGGCTCTAGTAACAGCTAGACAGACAGACAGAGACCCATTGAAATAAGTCTCTTGCCGGGATCAATGATCATACATCTATGTTGCTCAGGTATAAGATGTACCTTTATTCTGGTTGTCCAAAAACAAATGGAGCACGATTTTATCGAGATTACTCCAGAATTCTTATAAAACTTAAAGAGAAACACCTTGCCTTCAGTATCTCAGAATTCCTGGGGCTTTAGCGAGACAAACTTCAAAGATTGCGGGAAGTCACACAAATGAACAAAGGAAGCCTCACTACAGTCGGTGAAGACTGGAGGCAGTCTCGCCAGATTAGAGGCAGCCTTAAAAGATTAGAGACTGTGACTAAAAAGACAAAAGGTCACAAACTCGTGGACCAAGGGCTTGTGTAGACACTTTTAAAAGTGACTGAAAAACTTATTTGGGAAGACAATTCAAAGGAGTTGTACATCTGTATGCTACTTTGGTGAACCAGCAATCTGGAAATATCCTCCAACCAACTTACTTTACAATCTTTTGATATTTAATATACAGTATATATAATAACCCTGTGTGTGATGATTGAAAAGTAGCCTATTGGCAGATGTGAAGTGTGCCACTGTGCCTATTGTAAATGGGTCCAATCTCAATGATAAAATACTCATTACTTTTCTCTCTGTATTGTTGAGCGTAAACTGGGGAAATCTAATTTGCATCCTCCCTTTAAGAATTGATCACATATAGACTAAAAACGCCTTACTTTCAACCATGAGCTCTTCGAAGTGACTTGATCAGTACCTGACTTATAGCCCTTCTTCTCTGGACACATATGAAATCAGACAAGTCATTACCACCTTCTTGGTGCAGTGATTTCATTAATTACAGTCCATTGAGACTAAAATGCCTTTACTTAGTATCCACGGTGTCATTTGCATGGCAGCTCACTTACAACTTTGGGACTCTATGATACACCTACCCGTGTTACATATCTAAATTACTTCAAAGAAAAAACAATAATAAAAATGAAATTAAGATGCCCCAGGCAGACAAATGATAGGCCTAATATCATTATACGCCTCCACAAAAAATTATTATCAGGAGGATATATTTACAGTGCCATAAGGAAACCTTAAATTATACTACCTCAGGGCAATGCAGTTATTGATAAATTAACGGCACATAAAATTGCAAGCATAGATGTTAACATTGTGGGAGGAAGATCTTACTGAAGATCACTTTTATTTGGTAGTGCTAACTTCATTAATTTGACATTTACCTCAGCTGAACATGTATCTAACTTCCCAAATATATACATTTCCATCAATGGGAAGAGTGGTAAAGGTCCTGTTTGGATGAGATGCTAAATTGCCTGCCTCATGTATCAGTGTCTATGCTTGGCATATAAAAGATCTCTCACATGGGGTGTCTAAGGCAGCTAAGTTCCATCTGGAACTTAAAGTCATTTAACAGCTCTCGAGATAGCGATGCATTGTTGACATTTAGACTTTTCGTTACAGATCAGTCGATGTCTCTGGAGCGGAATTTGTTATCACGCAGTTTAAAAGACGAGGTTCAACTGACTCCTAAACTCTGGAGCATGACATCCTGTGGTGACTGATTTTGCTCCAACATGCCAGTGATTAGTCAGTTGCCCAAGCTGTGACATGAAGCTGACAGCATTACATAATGCTTACCTTTTTTGTGTCACGCATTTCCGTCAGAGTCTGAGATGTCGAATCACATGAAACTCTGATACAAATCAGTAGGTCATTTGGAAACTAACTGTATTTTTTATTTTTTATATATTTCGATTTATTTCTCATTTGATCTGTCATCTAAAAACAGCTGTTGTCCAGTATTCTACTGCTGTGTTTCACTAATGAATGATAAATAAATAACCAGTATCCAAAGAAGAAAGTATACATTCATTTTGAGTGTCTTCGTTTCCTCTTAGTTGTGAAATAGTTAAACAGTAAGTACTTCATACTGTGTTAAAACCACATTTGGTCCAAAAACCTTCTCTATTCACAACAAATTGACAAAGAAAGTTTCCTGCAGAGAGAGGATTGGAGAGAGAGGAACTGTCACAGCAGAAACCTGGAATTTTGGGTGAAGAACACTTCCCACTCAGAGACAGAAGTTGCCTTTGCAGGAAACCAAGTTTATTTTTGGACGGCGAGAGTATGCCCTTTAATTCTGTGTAATTATCCCACTTCCCTTGCAAAGATTCCCCATTTGTGTGCAATGAACAAGATTTATAGGAAACCGTGCAATAATGTGTCTGTAGTGATGTTTCACATATATTTTTTAGTCACATCCCTGCTGCAGGCCCGTATTTTGTCCAAAAAGTCCTGATGCTGTTCCATTTTGAAGTTTTTTCCATGTCAACTTGAATACTTTTCAAAAGCAATTACAAAATAATGTTGAGGTAGATGAAGTGAGAAAAGTGTCCTAACGTAGAATAGGAAACTCATGCACCGACTTCAAGTTTGAGTGCATG
This sequence comes from Platynereis dumerilii, assembly GCA_026936325.1. Taxonomy (NCBI): domain Eukaryota; kingdom Metazoa; phylum Annelida; class Polychaeta; order Phyllodocida; family Nereididae; genus Platynereis; species Platynereis dumerilii. The sequence goes on along the minus strand of JAPTHN010000013.1, from coordinate 1,884,780 downwards.
AATTGCATGACATCATGTGGTGACTTCGGTGACTGATTGTGATGCATCATGTCCAGTGATTGGGAAGTTGCCCCAGCTGTGACATGAAGCTGACAGCACAACATCATGCTTGCCTTTCTTGTCATGCGATTTCAACAGTGTCTGAGACATCAACTCACATGAAACTCCGCTACAAGACAGCAGACTATGTGGAAATTAACAGACAGTGTCAGGTAAACTTACGTTTTTATTATTTGATTTTTCCTCAGGACCTATTGTCTAAAAACAGCTGTTTTCTGATATATTACTGTTATATTTTAATAAGTGAATAATCAGGAAACAAATATCCAGTACCCTTAGAAAAATGCAAAATAATTTTATGCGTTTTGGCTTCCACATGATTGAAGAAAGGGCCCTTGTCAGTGAGACTACTTCGGTAGTCGTGAAAATGATAAAATAGTACTGTACACAGTATGCACTAGGGTGGTCCAAAAACACTTTCTTCTGAATTTCTCTGATTTGAATCTTGCATTCTGATCTCATATGGATAGAAGGTATTGTGTAAAAATTTCAGCAAAATCAATTAATATTTAGAGGTGGCACAAAGCCGTTGAAGTTTAACATGCGATTGCCCATCGGCAGACCTCAAAATCATCGGTACTTCCAAATCTTGCTGAAACAGCGCATTATTTTGATCAAATAACCTTTTTTCTAGTATTTCCAGGATGCCAAATCCAGTCCTGATATTCTTTCTGACTTACAAAGTTTCGTAGCAGGTCAGCATAGATATTACGAAGGTTAATTATCAAGCCTTTTTTCATAAAAACAGGCAAATCTTTCACTTACTATGAATAATAGATAAAATATAACCCCCAGATATTACTTTGCCATGCCAGTTTTATCATATCCTAAAAAATCTGGAAAAAATATTCACTTCTGAGAGAGATCTGGGAAATTGACCAATTTTTCAGTTGAGCGAATGAGGAATTACATTATACAGTAGGTTCCAAATTATTACGCAAGTTGGTTTTTTTATGATATCTCAAAAACAACTGAACACATTGAAAAATCCTTCCCACATAACAATTTGTGTTCCATGAAGGCAATACCCTGTAAGTTTTGTCCAATTCTGGTGGTGCAGTGAGGAGTTACGCCACAGAGCACCATATACCCTGTTTTTCGATGTCCCAAGTTATTATGCAAATGTAAGAAAAAGTGATCTAAAAGTACCAAAATGATCTATTAATCCTCTAAACACTTACCTCTTAACGTTTAATGAAAAATAGAACCTTCATTTCAAAAGTTGTTGCTTTAATAATAAAGAAATCCATGATATTCCCCTGCATTGAAATAACATTGAAATTACTAACTTCTTGCATTAAAAAGCTTCTCCAAGAGAAACAAAATTTTTTCACATTATGAAACTCTCTCTGAGGGTTCCTTAGGTTTAGAACGCTTCCCAAAATTAAAGAGAAGCCATTTGAACAAATAAGCATGAACAGTATCTTTAAATGAAAATGATGGAGATTTGGCTTGCATTGACGGCAATGCTAATTCCATGGAAAAAAGAAGCACTCATTTTTGACTTATTGTTATGTTTTGTAGAGAAAGGGGAATTTGTTCATCTTTACACAGGATAACATCATAGTCTCAAAGGTATATTGTTATGTGAATTGGTCCTGATTTGACATTTTTTAAAAACAACAGAGGCTTTATATTCAAGAAAAATGGTCATTTCAATGTTATTCCAATGAAGAGGTTTTATATTGATTTTTTGGTCATGAAAACAATCATCTTTGAAATGAAGGTTCTATTTTTCATTAAACATTAAGAGGTAGGTGTTTAGAGGATTAATAGATCATTTTGGTACTTTTAGATCACTTTTTTCTTACATTTGCATAATAACTTGGGACATCGAAAAACAGGGTATATGGTGCTCAGTGGCGTAACTCCTCACTGCACCACCAGAATTGGACAAAACTTACAGGGTATTGCCTTCATGGAACACAAATTGTTATGTGGGAAGGATTTTTCAATGTGTTCAGTTGTTTTTGAGATCTCATAAAAAAATCAACTTGCGTAATAATTTGGAACCTACTGTAAACTTTTAGGGCTTTGTGCCACCTCTAAATATTAACCGATTTGGCTGAGATTTTGCATGTGTTTGTTTTACTTACATGGTCATCAATTTCCACTTTCAAATAGGGGGTTTTAGGAGATTTGATTTTTCCCATTGAAATGTGGACCACCCTAGTATGCACCAATGTGTCTGTAGTGCGGTCAAGCTAAACCCAGAAAGTGTCAGTACAAAACATCAATTTCTTTGAAAGCCTTCACCTAGCAACTATTCACAACAGATTAACAAAGGAAGTTCCCTGCAGAGAGACACTTGGAGAGAGAAGAACTTGCACAGCAGGAAGCTGACATTAGGGTGCCAATGAAATGCATTGGAAAAATAAAAATAGAGAAATGTCAAGGTCTTACCCCCTGAACTTTTTCCTTTTGATCTCAGGATCACCTGTGCCAAATCTCATGAAAATCAATTGATTTTTAGAGGTTGCTCAATGGCATTGAAGTTTATAATGTAAATCCAATGGGGTTCGGAGTCAAAAATTCACTTACGGGTTCCAGTAGATACACCAAAATGAAAATCTATTGGAACTGTTTTTTTGGGATCCTACTAGTGTCCTTTTATCAAAATGCCATTTTTGATTGACCATTGTTATTTCATAGGCTTCAAATGGCAGCCATTTTTCAAAAACGGCTGCCGAAACCAATTTTTGCCTATATTTTAGACTCTCTAACTGGCCTTGGACTAATAAAATTTTATTCAAAGTGCCAAAGACACATTAATTGTGGTTAATATACATGAAGACATATTTTTATTAAAAAATATGATTGTCTTAGAACAATTTAAGTCAAAATTCTGTGCGAAAATTGGTCTTGGCAGCCATTTTTCAAAATGGCTGCCATATAAGCCCTAGTCATTATTTTTTTGCGGAAACAAGATTGTTTTGATGAAAGGACACTATTAGGGTCCCAAAACCAATAATTCCAATAGATTTTCACTTTGGTGTGTCTGCTAGGACTTGTAAGTTAATTTTTGACTCCGAACCCCATTGGATTTGCATTATAAACTTCAGTGCCATTGAGCAACCTCTAAATATCAATTAATTTTCCAGAAATTTGGCACAATTTATCCCAAGACCAAAAAGAAAAAGTTCAGGGGGTAAGACCTTGATATTTCCAAAGTTGGCATTTCATTTGTACCCTACTGCACATTGGGTTCACCGTGCAAAACGCTTCCCTGTCAAACCACTCACAGACAGAAGGGAGACCACATTTACTTTGGACTGCTAGAATTAGCCTTTTCTGTGTAAATATCCTGTTTCGCTCTAGTGAACCTTTCAGGTATAAAAGCACCTTGCAATGCTTGCATTAACTTGTCTCACTTGCAAAATCAAAAAGTATGAAAGTGCCTTGCTTGCAGATCCAAAAACGTATAAATTGTCTCGTCGTGATTTCGACAAGGAATCAACTTACCTCCATTGAAAGGCCAAAAAGGTATTAACCATAGAAATACATAGAACGGACATGAGGCTCTGGCAGATGAAGCAACCAATCCACCATCTTGGGACTGTCCTGTTATGTATCCTGGCACAATTTAACCGTGACGTCACCAATAACAGTGATGTCACTTATAACAATGGTATGACGTCACATCATAATTAGTCTATTGTGACGTCATGTCTCAGGGCAGTTCCAATATGGCGGATTTGGTGACCTCATCTTCAGGTGGCATCATACAGCCTCATGTCCGTTCTATGTATTTCTATGGTATGAACATTTGCTTGTTGCATCAGCTAGAAGTATCAGAAAAGTATGAAAGTGTCTTCCATGGACTTACCAAAAATGTGTGAGTATTGAGGTGTGTTATTTAAATATCAGCATGCATGGTATGAGTATTAAAGTTTCTGGTCTGCAACCGTTTATCAAGAAGGTATGGAAGTATGTTGTTTGAAATGTCAAAAAGGAATGAAAGTGTTAAGCTTGTCTTCAAAGGCGCAGCAGCTCAATATATCTTTTAAAGGGAACTGTCCGAAACATAATTCCCGATTTACCACAAAATTAACAAATTCACTAAATGTTCTGCCTGAAACTCTCAAAAATAGCTTTTTATCAATTTTAACGGGGCGGCAGCTCCCCCAGCCCCCCCTCTCCTACGCCTATGGTTCTCTTGTTTGTTTTGTTCGAACCCTGATGCCTTCCCTGGGTCTTGTCTTCCTGTCCGTCCACTCATGATGGTGGAAATCTATCAGTAGCTCTTTACATCATCTTGCCTTATCTGATTTAATTAAAAAACAGTTTTTCTTCAGAACATTAATGTGCTAGCTATTCACAGCACATTATGAAAAGTTCCCGCAGAGAGGAATTCAGAGATTGATGAGCTCACACTGCTGGATGCAGGCTTATTTGGGTGTGCTTTGAAAAACAGGCTATCAAGGTTTCTTTTTTAATCATTCAGTTGAAACATGCCAAAAACTAATACTTTTTTTGTATTAATGATGGTGTACATTTGAATAAACGACCTACATTATACAGTGGGCAATAAAATAAGCTTCATATCATGTGGCCTTTGAACAAGTTCAGGCACACTGCATATAACATCTATAATTGCATGTAGATGACCTAAACCCAATTCTCCTTAAGTCTGCTTGTTTACCTATTGCTGAAGTCAAAAGATTCTTGTGACAAACGACTTTGGTCTCAGGGGTCAAATAAATGGTTGGCATCCTAAAGATGAGAAGACAGTATAACAGGGGATCACGCTATGCAGCTAACCCCCAGAACATTAACACTTGAAGCTGCATTGCTAAGTAGGTTCTTATCCTGAAGAGGTTTGTTTTACATTCTCCCTTTACTTATTATCTGGTAAACCACATGAAGGACAAGGATGAAACTGACCTAGCAAGTATGATTTGTTACTTTGTTATATTTCATGAAGGCCTAGATGTTGCACCAAAAAATGCATAAAATAACTAATATCAGTGTTGTCAGTAACCAGATTACAAATTAATCAGTTTATGTAAACACCTTACAAAGTAGGGTATCAAAGCAATCCATCTGCCCTGACCCTAAACCTTACCGATTACTTGCAAAAACTGTCATGGGCCTATTCTGGTTATAGATACACAGTTACTTGCCCTAGTATCTAAGGGGCTGCTATATTATTGTAAGGTTTGCTTGGCATTCTCGTTTTACATATCATCTCTGAAACAACAGTCACTGTATGCAAAATAATCCTGGTCAAGAATAATATTCCGCTTTATTGCATTTGGCCAAAATTTGGGGAATAGATGGTGCACCAAAAAAATATAGAGCGACTATGATATGAAGGATGCAATGGGAAACTTTATCCAGAGGATAGATACCAAAGATGAGAACCAATTGCAAGTTCTAATGCGGAATTTTCTAGCTAGATTTGCCAATCTCAGACACAGCGCTCCTGAATAAAATGTAAGATTTTCAAAATATACCGAAAAAGTTACGAACGTAGCGTGAAAGTAGAAGGTCTCAGCTTCGTATTGATGTAAAAATTAAAATATTCTGTTGGGAAAATTTTGAGATATTTGAGTTTAAAATTTTTGATTTATCACACCCCTGTAATTTACATCATTACCACTCGGTATCACCCAATAAATCACCTAATAATTCAATGATGCGGTAAATTTGTAGCTTTACATGTTTAATAAGACATTTCATTGAAATTTTCCTGAAGAGATCATTTAAATGGCACTTACATGATAAATATAGCATGGAGTGTGTTGCAAACTCTTATAATCATATTTTTCATGAATCTTACTGCCTGCTAACTTACTTGTATGGCATCCTGTATATGATATGAATTGAAATGCTTCATGGTACAGCAGAGATTGTTTAAATAATAGGATTGATTGATATTCTTGATTTTGTAACTGTTGAAGAGTCTGTCAAATTTAGAGAGACAGCTCTCGAGAACCTGCTCAGAAAAGGGGCCCAGTGGCTTCTTCATTTGTTCAATTAACTCTGCACATGACGAAGAAGGATATGAACTTTGGTAGTGAGAGAAATCCCCAATTCTTAGTATATCTTTCCAACTTTGCCAGGTTGCCTTGGTAAGCATCATCCATTGTAAAGCCAAACGAGGCTTGAATAGCATCATGAAGTGTGACAAAACAGCATTGAACTTTATTAGGTGTTGAGTTATCATGTTGCTCAGCATTTTGAGGTTTACAAGGAGCTTGTTGCAGTTGTTACCCTCAAATGTACTTCTTTGATCTATGGGTGTAAAGAGCCTCACGCCAGTGATCGATTTCGGGAAAGAGTTTCTTCAATTCAGAATATATAGAATATACTTTATTCACAAACCCCAACTTAATATTCAGTGCTAGAGGAGGAATACCAGTGACAGCATTGTTTTCTGAAGCCAGAGGAAAAGGCCTAGCTGTGCTGCCATTTTGGGTACACTCAGAATCTGGCGACATAATCATGATCCGCATATCACAAGAGGATAATCAGGGTTTTCTGGATTGAAACTGCTTAATACAAAGCTCTGAATTGCTTCTATGTCTGTGGAACTTAATTATCTTGAGGCCTTCTTATAAAAAATAACACAAACTTTTCTTGAAGCATCGTAATGATCCATCATAAAAACCTAAACCAACTAAGTCTTTAAAATTAGATGAAACTGAGAAGTTCAGACAAAACACAGTATACAAATGTTGACTGATACGAGGGCAACAGTGCAATCTGTTTGACCCTCGGGAGTGACAGTCACCTTGCTGTTTCACGAGGCCGAAGGCCGAGGGAAACAGCAAGGTGACTGTCACTCCCGAGGGTCAAACAGTTTGCACAGTTGCCCGAAGTAACAGTCAATAATTGGTTTTGTTATACCTTGAATGCAATTCTGACAAAAAAGATAACTTTGGAGAGACAGGAAATTTCTCTATCAAAGTTTCAAAATTGATCAGGTAGTCATCCAGATTTAAAAGACTTATAAATTTATGATACTATCCACAAGTTCTATTGTCACTTAATGTTGTGAAGAGCAATGGTCTATTTATAGCCTCACTGTGGTGACGTTACAACTCTATAGCATCACAATGGAGTGGCATCACAATGGTCACAAATGCACAGTTAATCAGTTGAAATAAACAAGTGAAGCTGCAACAATATCTTGGATTAAACCGTTTTTTGCATTTTCATCAGATGAAAAAGGTTTAGGTAACATCTGTGGTTCCACCAACCACTTCTGTACAGCTATCTTGATCAGCAGTCAGCCTAAGTGTGAAGTCGGCGAACTGATGCCCTCTCACATGCAAAAGTAAACAGTGATACAAATCAAACTTGTTATTCCAAGAGTTAGCTGCTCTTCAACCTATGTTACTTGCCTTCACTGCTTACACTGCATCAATCATCTTTGGATGGCAATATGCAACGCTTGAAACAAAAGTCACTTGTCACAATCTTGCAAGTCACTGACGATTTAAATAGCAATTTGTATTCCGTAAAGTACTTGTGAAAGCTGCTTACTTGGTTATCTTTGTCTTTTAAGTTGTGGCTGTAAATAATTGTAGAGTCGGTTTGTTACATGGCAATCCTTTGTTTTAATGGAAAACCATTTTTAAGGATTTTCGACTGGGAGACCAACACAGGCACAAAAACCTAAAAAGATTAATTTCACACATAATAAAAATCTCATTACATCACAAGCTACTTTTACATCATGACTTGAACTTTAATGATTTCTGACCTCAGGCAGAGCCACCTAATAACCAATAACAATGCCATAAAATGAGGTTATTGACCAAATATATCAAACCAAATTACTGGGGGGATAACCATTCAAACCATCACGGTTGAACTAAAATGAAGTAACACCCAAGATCAACAATGGAATGTGGCTTTGTGTGCAAGAAACAAATTGCTGGAAAATTGTTAGTGACCTGAACCGCATACTTTGTGAAGCTACTTGTTATCTGTTGTTGAAAGATTCCTGTGACAAATGACTTGGGTCTGAAGGGTTGCATATTACCATCCAATGATGATTGATGCAGCGCAAGTAGTGAATGCAGAAAACAAAGGAGGAACATCAGCAAACCCTCGGAATGACAATAAAGGCAGGTTGTGTGCACTCTCAGAGCAGGTTGAGCTGTTTATTTCATCTAATCATTTGGTAAGCAGCAAATACAGAAAACAAAGGAGGAATATCAACAAACTCTCAGAATGACAATAAAGGCAGGTTTTATGCACTCTCAGAGGAGGTTGAGCTGTTTATGACATCTTGATCTTGTTATGATTAGCTGAGTCTGAATGAATGGGCTAAATGTTTCTTAAAAGATACCGTTTTGTGTATTTGTTCAGTGAGACATTTTTGTCAATTATTTAAATACATTCTTGGCATTCAGGAGTCACCAGTTTCATCTATAACTCCAGCTCCTGGCTTTAAGTAACAGACCCAACAACATATTAAGTCTGTTGTCAGGACCAATGAGCATCTATGTAATTCAGGTTTAAGATATACCGTTATCCTGGTTGTCCTAGAACCAACTGCCCAAGATTTTGTCCAGACTAGTCCACAGACTTCTTACAAAACTGAAAGAGAAACACCTTGGCTTCAGTGTCTTAGATTCCAAGGGTTTTAGCACGACAAACTTCAAAGACTAAAGGATTTCTCACAAATGACCAGAAGAAGTCTCACTAAAGTCAGTAAAGACTGGAGGTAGTCTCACCAGATTAGAGGCAGCCTTAAAAGATTAGAGACTGTGACTAAAAAGACAAAAGGTCACAAACTCGTGGACTACGGAATGCTTCTGGTGTAGACACAACTTTCAAAGTGACAGCAAAACTTTTCCTTCTTCAGAAAAACTTTCCTGAACAATTCAAAGGATTTTTACATCTAAAGTTTGCTACCTTGGTCAACAAACAATCTGTCAATCAAGTCTGTTCCAACCAACTTGTTCCCAGTTTTGTTGTTTTTAACAGATGCAGAACCAAATGTGTGATTAAAAGGTCTTGCATTACGTCCTGGCATAGGTTTTGCTCGACATTGAGAACAGGATACAACGCTCAATACTGCTCGATGACAGTTTGGAAATGTGCTCATGTTAATTATCAAAGTGTGTTGTCTCAATTTCAATTTTCATTACTTTTCTTTCAGTTGCAAGGATTGTGAACTGTGGGAATCTGGCAGCTGATGTGCACCCTCCCTTTAAGCATAGATCGAAAAGAACATTTGCCTTAATTTCAGTTGTGAGCTCTTTGCATTGGCTTTATCAGTTCCAGGCCTATAGGACTTCTTCTTTGGATATATACGGAACCAGGGAAGCAATGAGCACCTTCTAGGAGCGGTGATTGCATTAATTAGGCCACACATAATTGATCTTTAGCTTCTCGGAATCTCTCAAGGCACTTTTTCTAGGGTCAATCGGTACGACAAAAATAAGGTGAAAAAAATTTTTTTTTACATTTTATTTTTTTTTCATCGGCAGGATATCTATTTTGTTGGCGGGTCCGCGAAGCTAATAATCAATTATGTGTGGCCTTACAGTCTATTGAGACTAAGATTCTGTCGCTTGGTTTCATTGGTATCATTTGCATGAGAGCTCACTTGGAACTTTGGGACTTTCTTCATGATACACCTTCCTGCGTTAAAAATCTATATTACACTCAAAGAGAAAGGACAATGCAAATAAAATGCAAATAAAATGCATATAAAATGCATATAAAATGCAAATAAAATTAGGATGACCAGGCAGACAGAAGATGAGCCTAATTTTATAATACGCCCCCTCAAACATGATAATTAGTAGAGTTGAACGATTAGATGCTTACTCGAGGAAATGCAAACAATGATGAAATTACAGCACATAAAATTGCAACATGAATGACATTGTGAACCATATGGAAGGAAGATCTTAGTGAAGCCATTAAAAGCACTCGCATTTAAGATTTTTATGAGTACTTCTATAATCTTGCAAAAGTCACATTTGAATCGAGGACCTACATTTTACAATGCGCAATAAAATAAGCTTTGTATTATGTGGCCTTTGAAAGATTTCAGGCATAATGCAAAAAACATATACAATTGTCAGTGTCTTGAACAAGTTTGCTTGTTACCTATACATTGTACTTACAATATATTGCTGAAGTCAAGAGATCCTTGTAACAAATGACTTTGGTCTAAACAGTCGCATGTGATGCTGTCCCTTAGATGAGAAGGCAGTATAACAAAGGATAGATAGATAGATAGATATGGTAAATGCAGCCCTCTAATCCAAGTTCTGAGTGCTCACGAGGGTTGATTTATGAGATGGGAGAGAGAGTGGGAGTCCTGGACATTTTAGACATTTTCCCCATGTGAGGTATCTTTTACTTTCCCAGCATAGACGCTGATACAAGGAGCACAGAAGCTTACCTCCAGAATATTAGCGCTTGAAGCGGCATTGCTAAGTAGGCCTTATTTCTTTTAAAAACAGCTTGCTTTGCACGCTCCTTTTACGTATTGTCTTGGATACCACAGCCACAATAAGCAAATTTACCTTGGGCAAGTATGATTTGCTACTTTTTTGCATTTTGGGAGCTGATGTTACACCAAAAACAAATTAATGGAAGGACTATAAGATGACAGAATTCAATGGGGCAATTATAACCAGAGGATATATGCCAAAGATGAGAGCTGATTGCAAGGTGTGATGCAAGTAATTAAAGGCATGTTCTAGCTACATTTACAGGTCTTTACCAGATGCACATAGACAGATGAGGTAGGAGTTCCATTTACTTGGCCACTTGGCAGCATGTCTATCACCTGGATCTAAATTTAGCAGTCAAGTATTGCCAAGCATTTGAATCGAACCCTGGGGGTGGGGAGCGTAATAATAGTTTACTTCTCTTGTTTGTCTCGTTTCTATTTCACCTGTGAATCATTATGCTGAAACATGCATTTGAATAAAGGGCCTACATTGTACAGTGTGCAATAAAATAAGCTTTATATCATGTGGCCTTTGAACTGTTTCAGACATAGTGCACAGAACATTCATGCAGTTGTTGATAACGTGAACTCTATTCTCCTCAAGTCTGCTTGTTTACCTATTGCTGAAGTCAAAAGATTCTTGTGACAAACGACTTTGGTCTCAAGGGTCAAATAAGTTGTTGGCATCCAAAAGATGAGAAGACAGAATAACAGGGGAGCACGCCATACAGCTAACCCCCAGAATATTAACACTTGAGGCTGCATCACTGAGTAGGTCTTAATCCTGAAGAGGTTTGCTTTACATTCTCCCTTTACTTATTATCTGGCAAACCATATGAAGTGCAAGGATGAAACTGACCTAGCAAGTATGATTTGTTACTTGGTTATATTTCATGAAGGCCTAGATTTTGCACCAAAACACGCATAGAATAACTACACTGAAAGACAAAAGTCATGCATATGTTGTGCACTCAAGAACCTTATCTGTGTACTCAATATAAGGTTCTGCCCAACACAAGCTTTACATAAAGTAAACCATAAAGTCTAAAGATAATGGTCTTGGGTTCATTCGAAGGTTGAGATGTCCTCTTATCTGTAGCATCCCCTACAACATCCAGAAACATGCCTTCATTACAATGGGTGGTATCTTGAGTTCTGGTTGTTTTTCTGGGTCCAACACCTCTTTGTTTATTCCTTGTCTACCCTACCTCGCTGTAACAGGCAGGTTTCTTTGATACACTTGACAGATGAACATCATACACTCTACAACATTAAGCTGGGTTTTCACACCTGCAGCATTCCAATAGTTTCATCCCCGTCATATTCTGTAATTGGGGACACAATAAATTCAGTTGTAAAAGAATTGTGTGCTTGAATGTTTAAGGATTCATTCAAGCTCACATAAAATCGCATACCTGCAAATGGTATGGGTCAGCAGCAAAAACTGTGTTTTCTGAAAACTCCCCTTTGTCAGCCATTTTTAAAAACAAAAATGTTTCCCAGTTCAGTGATTTATTGTTTGTGACCCTGTTTTCGGGTGTCTTACACCATGGAACCATCATATTGACCATGCCTCTCGAAATCCTGCACTCCCGACACATGCGTAACTTTTGTCTTTCAGTGTAATATCATTCTTGTCAGTAACCAGATAACAAAGTAATCAGTTTATGTAAACACATGACAAAGTAGAGTATCAAAGTAAACCAACTGCCCTGACCCTAAACATTACTGATTACTTGCAAAAACTGTCATAGGCCTATTCCGGTTATAGATACACAGTTACACACTCTGTATCAAAGGGGCTACTACTTTATTACTACAATAATCCTTTTATGTTTTGCTTTGCATTCCTGTTTTACATACCATCTCTGAAACAATAGCCACAATATGCAAAGTAATCCTGGTCAAGAATAATATTCAGCTAAATTGGATTTGGCCTGAATTTGGGGCATAGATATTTCACCAAAACAATATAGAAGGACTATGATATGAAGGATGCAATTGGCAGCTATAACCAGAGAATAGATGCCAAAGATGAGAACCAATTGCAGGTTGTAATGCTTTTTCTAGCTAGATTTGCAGATCTCAAAATAAGCTCTTATCTACCAGATGTCAGTAACCTACAATATATATGTTAATATCTTACGCTTTTGTTCCAAGTATGGTTCTTACAACCAAAAGTAAAAAGTGATACATATCAAATTTGATATTCCAAGGATTAGCTGCTCTTCAATACATATTATTTCTCATCACTCTTTGCACAGCATCAATCATCTTTGGATGGCAATACGCGACCCTTGAGACCAAAGTCACTTGTCACAATCGTTCATGTCACAGACAATTTATAGCAATTTGTATTCAATAATGTGCCTGTGAAAGCTGCTTGTTTGGTGATCTTGGTCTTTTAAGTTGAAGCTTAGTATAACTGTGGAGCCTGAAGGTTATGGCTATCCTTTGCAAAGAGTAAGTTAATTCGGCTAATGCCCTCCACTAATGGATTCGAAAAAGTGTTATTGACCAAATGTATCACACACAAGGGCATGACCATAAAGCTAATGTTTCCATGTTGGCTTTGAGCAAAAGAACAAATTACTGGAAAATTGTCAGTGACCCGAATATTTCATGAGGCTGCTAGTTATCTATTGCTGAAGTTGAAAGATTCCTGTGACAAATGACTTAGGTCTCAAGGGCTCCATATTGCCATCCAAAGGTGATAAATTACCTGACAAGCAGCAAATGCCAAAAACATAGGTTGAACATCACAAATTGTCAGAATGATAATGAAGGTAGATTTTGTGCATTCTCAGAGTCAAATTGAGCTGTTTATTGTCAGTTGCACTTTGATCTGGTCATAATTAACCTAAGTGTGAATCCAGGAGCTAAATATTTCTTGAAAGATATTGTTTCGGAGGTTTAGTGTACATGTACTGTTCTTTAAAAATGTTTGTCTATTACTTGACTTGGGAGGGGGGGGATCAGTACTCCTGCAAAATTAACTTATTTGAATTTTTTATTCCACCTTAATCAATAACTGCGACTCCAATTTGGACACTCTTTTCAGGACATTAAGCATTTATTTATGTTACTCTGGTATAAAATGAACCATTATTCTGATTGTCCTATAACAAATTGTCCGAGATTTTGTCCAGATTATTCCAGACTTTTTACAAGACTGAAAGAGAAACACCTTAGCTTCTGTGTCTTTGAATTCCAAAGGCTTTAGCGAGACAAACCTGGAAGTCCAAGGGAAGTTTCACAAATGAACTGAGGAAGCCTTACTACATTGTATAGCCAGTGAAGACTGGAGGCAGTCTCACCATATTAGATGCACCTTAAAGATTAGAGACTGTGAAAAACTGAAACAGGTCACAAACACACCTATCAAGCAAAACTGCAAGTGTAGACATTTAAAAGAGAAAAAATGTAAGAAGACGATTCAAAGGAGTTGTTCATCTACACATCTGCACTACCTTGGTTAACCAACAATGTGCCAATCAAATCTGTTCCAACCAACTTGCTCACAGTTTGAGGTAGGTATAGAAGTTAGAACCAAGTGTGTAATGATTGAAAGGTATTTGCGTCCAAGCTTAAGCTTTACTTTGACACTGATTATAGGACGCAACGCTCAAGACTGTATGATGGCAGATCAGTGGCGTCCCTATGGGGGGAGCACGAGGGGCACGTGCCCCCCATATTGGACCTGTGCCCCCCCAGGTGCCCCCATATGAACTTTCCAACTCTGGCTAAAATATACAGTTAGTATAGTGGGTGCCCCCCAGAGAATTGCGTGCCCCCCCAGGTGCCCCCACACTCGAGACCCTCCAGTTACGCCACTGTGGCAGATGTGAAATGTGCCTATTGTCAATAAGTACAATCTAAATGATCAATTTTACAATTGCATTACTTCTCTCTCTATCTTGGACTTCTAGCAGAGTGTAAACCGCAGAAATCTGATCGGCACCCTCCCTTTAAGTATTGATCGAATAGAATAATTGTCTTAATTTCAACCACGAGCTCACTTTATCAGTTCCAGTCCAATAGCTCTTTCTCTCAGGATATTGATGAAATCAGACAAGTTATTAGCTCCTTCTCGAAGCAATGATTGCATTAATTACAGTCCATTGAGCATGTTGAGACTAAAATGCTGTCACTTTGCATCATCTGTGCCATCTTAATGAGAGTTCACTTGGAACTTTGGCACTTTCTCCATGATACACCTTCCTGCATTACAAATCTATATTACATCAAAGAAAAAGGCCAATAAAGCAAATCAAATAAAAATAAAATTAGGATGCCCCAGACAGACAAATGTGAGCCTAATATTATTATAAGCCCCCAAAAACCTGATAATTAGTAGAGTTGAATGATTAGGTGTTTACTCAAGGCAAGCAAACAGTGATGAAATTACATGCTCATGTACAATCACAAGTATGAATGTGAACCATATGGAAGGAAGATCTTATTAAAGCCATTAATAGCACATGCATTCAAGATTTTTATGAGCACTTCTATAACTTGATGACATGCCAATCTACATGTACCTCAGCCAAACTTGAAAAAGTTACAGGTGAATCAAGGACCTACATTTTACAATGCGCAATAAAATAAGCTTTATATCATGTGGCCTTTGAACGATTTCAGACATAGCGCATAAAACATACATGCAATTGTTGATAACCTGAACTCTATTTTCCTAAAGTTTGACTGTTACCTATTGCTGAAGTCATGAGATCCTTGTGACAAGTGACTTCGGTCTCAATGGTTGCATATATGACGCCAAATAGATGAGAAGGCAGAATAACAAAGGAGCAAAGCAGCCAACTCCCAGAATATTAATGCTCGAAGCTGCATTGCTAATTAATTAGATCTTATTTCTGAAACGGTTTGCTTTGCATGCTCATTTTACATTTTATCTTGGAAACCACAGCCACAATAAGCAAATTTAACATGGGCAAGTATAATTTGCTACTTTTTTGCATTTTGGGAGCTGATATTTCACAAAAGAAAATTAATAGAAGGACTACAACATGGTAGAATGCAATGAAGCAATTATAACCAGAGGATAGATGCCAAAGATGAGAGCTGATTGCAAGGTGTGATGCAAGTAATTAAAGGCATGTTCTAGCTTGATTTGTGCGCAACCTACAATATTGTGTTATGGGTGTCACATGGTATGGTTCTCAAAGCAAAAGCAAGCAGTGAACATATTCCAATGAAATTGCATGCTCATGTACAATCACAAGTATGAATGTGAACCATATGGAAGGAAGATCTTATTAAAGCCATTAATAGCACATGCATTCAAGATTTTTATGAGCACTTCTATAACTTGATGACATGCCAATCTACATGTACCTCAGCCAATCTTGAAAAAGTTACATTTGAATCATGGACCTACATTTTACAATGCGCAATAAAATAAGCTTTATATCATGTGGCCTTTGAACGATTTCAGACATAGCGCATAAAACATACATGCAATTGTTGATAACCTGAACTCTATTTTCCTAAAGTTTGACTGTTACCTATTGCTGAAGTCATGAGATCCTTGTGACAAGTGACTTCGGTCTCAATGGTTGCATATATGACGCCAAATAGATGAGAAGGCAGAATAACAAAGGAGCAAAGCAGCCAACTCCCAGAATATTAATGCTCGAAGCTGCATTGCTAATTAATTAGATCTTATTTCTGAAACGGTTTGCTTTGCATGCTCATTTTACATTTTATCTTGGAAACCACAGCCACAATAAGCAAATTTAACATGGGCAAGTATAATTTGCTACATTTTTGCATTTTGGGAGCTGATATTTCACAAAAGAAAATTAATAGAAGGACTACAACATGGTAGAATGCAATGAAGCAATTATAACCAGAGGATAGATGCCAAAGATGAGAGCTGATTGCAAGGTGTGATGCAAGTAATTAAAGGCATGTTCTAGCTTGATTTGTGCGCAACCTACAATATTGTGTTATGGGTGTCACATGGTATGGTTCTCAAAGCAAAAGCAAGCAGTGAACATATTCCAATGAAATTGCATGCTCATGTACAATCACAAGTATGAATGTGAACCATATGGAAGGAAGATCTTATTAAAGCCATTAATAGCACATGCATTCAAGATTTTTATGAGCACTTCTATAACTTGATGACATGCCAATCTACATGTACCTCAGCCAATCTTGAAAAAGTTACATTTGAATCATGGACCTACATTTTACAATGCGCAATAAAATAAGCTTTATATCATGTGGCCTTTGAACGATTTCAGACATAGCGCATAAAACATACATGCAATTGTTGATAACCTGAACTCTATTTTCCTAAAGTTTGACTGTTACCTATTGCTGAAGTCATGAGATCCTTGTGACAAGTGACTTCGGTCTCAATGGTTGCATATATGACGCCAAATAGATGAGAAGGCAGAATAACAAAGGAGCAAAGCAGCCAACTCCCAGAATATTAATGCTCGAAGCTGCATTGCTAATTAATTAGATCTTATTTCTGAAACGGTTTGCTTGGCATGCTCATTTTACATTTAATCTCGGAAACCACAGCCACAATAAGCAAATTTAACATGGGCAAGTATAATTTGCTACTTTTTTGCATTTTGGGAGCTGATATTTCACAAAAGAAAATTAATAGAAGGACTACAACATGGTAGAATGCAATGAAGCAATTATAACCAGAGGATAGATGCCAAAGATGAGAGCTGATTGCAAGGTGTGATGCAAGTAATTAAAGGCATGTTCTAGCTTGATTTGTGCGCAACCTACAATATTGTGTTATGGGTGTCACATGGTATGGTTCTCAAAGCAAAAGCAAGCAGTGAACATATTCCAATGGCCAGCTGCAGTGCAACCAATGTCACTTGACTTCACTGCTTGAGGCTGCTCAATATCTTTTACTGAAGTCAAGAGATTCCTGTGACAAATGACTTAGGTCTCAAGGGTCGCATATTACCGACAAAAGATGATTGATGCAGTGCAAGCAACGAATGCAGAAAACATAGGATGGACAGAAATGAACCCTCGAAATGATGATAAAGGTAGGTTGTGTGCACTCTCAGAGCAAGTTTGGCAGTTTATTACTCCTTGATCTGGTCATAATTAACCTAAGTCGGTATCAAAGGGCTAAATGTTTCTTAAAGATATTGTATCAGACCTTTGGTCTACTTGTTCATTGAAACCATTTTGTCATTTATTTAGATGCATTTTTGAGAGTCAGGAGTCACCAGGTTCATCTCTTACTCTGACTCCTGGCTTTTAGTAACAGCTAGAGAGACAGTCAGAGACCGATAGACATTTATAAGTATATTGTCGGTACCAATTAGCATCTATGTTACTTTGGTATAAGATGCTCCATTATTCTGGTTGTCCAAAAACAAATTGTACAAGATTTTATCGAGGTTACTCCAGAATTCTTATAAAACTTCAAGAGAAAAACCTTACCTTCAGTGTTTTAGAATTCCTTGGGCTTTAGCGAGACAAACTTCAAAGATTGCGGGAAGTCACACAAATGAACAAAGGAAGCCTTACTACGGTCGGTAAAGACTGGAGGCAGTCTCACCAGATTAGAGGTAGCCTTAAAAGATTAGTGACTGTGACTGAAAAGAACAAAAGGTAACAAACTCACCGATTAAGACATTCTGCTTGCGTAGAAACTTTTAAAAGTGACTGACAAACTTCTTTAGGAAGACAATTCAAAGGAGTTGTACATACATATGCTACTTTGGTGAATCGACAATGTGGAAAAATCCTCCAACCAATTTACTTTACAATCTTTTGATATTTAACATATATATAATAACCCTGTGTGTGATTATTGAAAAGTAGCTCATTGGCAGATGTGAAGTGTACCTATTGTAAATGAGTCCAATCTCAACAATAAATTTTACATTAATTTTCTCTCTGTATTGTTGAGTGTAATCCCGGGAAATCTGATTTGCATCCTCCCTTTAAGTACATGTATTGATCGCATATAGATTAAATATGCCTTACTTTCAACCATGAGCTCTTCGAAGTGACTTGATCAGCACCTCGCTGATAGCCCTTTTTCTCTGGACACATATGAAATCAGACAAGTCATTACCACCTTCTTGGTGCAGTGATTTCATTAATTACAGTCCATTGAGACTAAAATGCTGTCACTGGGTATATCATTGGTGTCACTTACATAAGAGCCCACTTGGAACTTTGGGACTTTACTTTCTCCCTGACGAACCCTCCTGTGTTACACATCTACCACTTCAAAGAAAAAATTATAATGCAAATGAAATTAAGATGCCCTAGGAAGACTTATGATAGGCCAAATATCATTATACGCATCCGCAAAACATTATTATCAGGAGGGTATATTTACAGTGCCATAAAGAAACCTCAAATAATGCTCACTCAGGGCAATGCAGTCATTGATAAATTAACGGCACATAAAATTGCAAGCATAGATGTGAACATTGTGGGAGGAAGATCTTACTGAAGATCACTTTTATTTGATAGTGCTAACTTCAGTAATTTGATAACATGTTCTACATTTACCTCAGCCGAACATGTACATCTAACTTCCCAAATATATACATTTCCATCAATCGGAAGAGTGGTTAAGGTCCTGCCTGCTTCACTAAAGGTATTTATCTGCATGGGTTCAGATGGTTGAGGAACCAAAAGTTTACAATTGACCTTCATGAGCAAAATCTCAACTGGATTTTGTAAGGATGAGATCCTAAATTGGCTGCCCCATGTATCAATGTGTATGCTTGGCATATATAAAAGATCTCTCACGTAGGGTAGATGTGTAACATGTCGAAGACTGCCCCTCTCTTTCTCTCATATCTCACCAATCAACCCTCATCTGCACCCAGGGCTTAGAAGGCTACACCATATCCATATCCATGAACCAACAACAAACTGCCAAATTTGAGGGTTCTATCGCCAAATGTGAACTCTTCTTTAACCGCAAGTACTCAAAGGTGCCTCCAATAACAAAAATGAAGGTTGCCAAAGGTATAGGCAGTGTCTAAGGCAGCTAAGTTACATCTGGAACTTAAAGTCACTTTTACAACTCTCGATATAGCGATGCATTGTTGACATTTAGACTTTTTCTTACAGATCAGTCGATGTCTCTGTCTCTGTCTCTGGGGCAGAATTTGTTATCACGCAGTTTAAAAGACGAGGTTCAACTGACTCCTAAACTTTGGAGCATGACATCCTGTGGTGACTGATTTAGCTCCAACATGCCAGTGATTAGTCAGTTGCCCAAGCTGTGACATGCAGCTGACAGCATTTATTTTATTTATTTAAAAATATATTTACACGCTGGATAAACACAATCTGTACAATAAAAAACAGTTTTTCATGTGGTCCAGCCAACAGTAACGGTATAAAATCATAAAATAGGTATCATAAAATCAACTAAAAACATTTCTAACATTAGTTTTAAAAACTTCGACTGATGATGACTCTTGTATATTACTAGGTAAATCATTCCATACATTAGAACCCCTATAAATAAAAGATTTCTTAAAAATGTTGGTTCTACAAAATGGTATCTGGACATTCATAGTGTCATTACTCCTGGTATTAATGTTATTGGCTTCACAAGCCATTACAATAGCATTACATAAATTATCGGGTGCATTGCCATATATACAGTTATACATCTGTGTCGCTAAAAAGTAATTTACTCTCTGAGAAATACATTGCCACTTTAGTTGCTTAACAAGATCTTCACCTCTAACATTTATTATATCAAAATTTGAACATATGATCCTGGCTGCTCTGTTTTGTAACCTTTGAATTATATTAATATTTGTATTACTACAGCCCCATACTGTACAAGCATAATCAAATATGGGCTGGATGTATGACTTATAAGTTAAGATTAGAACAGGTTTAGGTACAATGCGTCTAAGTCTACATAACCATGACAACTTAACAGAGATTCTTTTAACTAATTCATTTACATGTATATTGAATTTTAACTGATCATCTACCATTACACCAAGATATTTTGTACATTTGACAGTTTCTAACATAGCACCATTGAGATTTATCATAAAGTCATCATTGTGATGAGAGTTTGTTATTAACATAGCATTAGATTTATTGACATTGAGAACTAACTTATTGGCTTTATACCACTGACTAACATGTAGTAAGATATCATTTAATTCATCACTAACATCAGTAACATTATCATGACTTGTATGAATGATGGTGTCATCTGCGTACATTGTACATCGACCATTATTAATATTACATAATGCTTACCTTTTTTGTGTCACGCAATTCCGTCAGAGTCTGAGATGTCGAATCACATGAAACTCTGATACAAATCAGTAGGTCATTTGGAAACTAACTATTTTTTATTTTTTATATATTTCGATTTACTTCTCATTTGATCTGTCATCAAAACAGCTGTTGTCCAGTATTCTACTGCTGTGTTTCACTAATGAATGATAAATAAATAACCAGTATCCAAAGAAGAAAGTATACATTCATTTTGAGTGTCTTCGTTTCCTCTTAGTTGTGAAATAGTTAAACAGTAAGTACTTCATACTGTGTTAAAACCACATTCGGTCCAAAAACCTTCTCTATTCACAACAAATTGACAAGAGAGAGGATTGGAGAGAGAGGAACTGTCACAGCAGAAACCAGGAATTTTGGGTGAAGAGCACGTCCCTCTGAGAGAGAGGAACTGTCACAGCAGAAACCAGGAATTTTGGGTGAAGAGCACGTCCCTCTGAGAGAGAGGAACTGTCACAGCAGAAACCAGGAATTTTGGGTGAAGAGCACGTCCCTCTGAGAGAGAGGAACTGTCACAGCAGAAACCAGGAATTTTGGTGAAGAGCACGTCCCTCTGAGAGAGAGGAACTGTCACAGCAGAAACCAGGAATTTTGGGTGAAGAGCACGTCTCTCTGAGAGAGAGGAACTGTCACAGCAGAAACCAGGAATTTTGGGTGAAGAGCACGTCCCTCTGAGAGAGAGGAACTGTCACAGCAGAAACCAGGAATTTTGGGTGAAGAGCACGTCCCTCTGAGAGAGAGGAACTGTCACAGCAGAAACCAGGAATTTTGGGTGAAGAGCACGTCCCTCTGAGAGAGAGGAACTGTCACAGCAGAAACCAGGAATTTTGGGTGAAGAGCACGTCCCTCTGAGAGAGAGGAACTGTCACAGCAGAAACCAGGAATTTTGGGTGAAGAGCACGTCCCTCTGAGAGAGAGGAACTGTCACAGCAGAAACCAGGAATTTTGGGTGAAGAGCACGTCTCTCTGAGAGAGAGGAACTGTCACAGCAGAAACCAGGAATTTTGGGTGAAGAGCACGTCCCTCTGAAACCACTCAGAGACAGAAGTTGCCTTTGCAGGAAACCAAGCTTATTTTTGGACGGCGAGAGTGTGCCATTTAATTATGTGTAATTATCCCACTTCCTTGCAAAGATTCCCCATTTGTGTGCAATGAACAAGATATATAGGAAATCACGCAATAATGTGTCTGTAGTGATGTTTCACATATATTTTTTAGTCACATCCCTGCAGCAGGCCCGTATCAATCACCAAAAAGTCCTGATGCTGTTCCATTTTGAAGTTTTTTCCATGTCAACTTGAATACTTTTCAAAAGCAATTACAAAATAGTGTTGAGGTAGATGAAGTGAGAAAAGTGTCCTAACGTAGAATAAGAAACTCATGCACCGACTTCAAGTCTGAGTGCATGAATTGCATGACATCATGTGGGGACTTCGGTGACTGATTGTGATGCATCATGTCCAGTGATTGGGAAGTTGCCTCAGCTGTGACATGAAGCTGACAGCACAACATCATGCTTGCCTTTCTTGTGTCATGCGATTTCTGAGACATCAACTCACATGAAACTCTGCTACACGTCAATAGATTATGTGGAAATTAACAGGCAGTGCTACGTGTTTATAGTTTTATTTTGTATGTTTGTTTTTCCTCAGGACCTATTGTCTAAAAACAGCTGTTTTCTGATATATTACTGCTATATTTTAATAAGTGAATAATCAAGAAACAAATATCCAGTACCCTTAGAAGAATGCAAAATAATTTTATGCGTTTTGGCTTCCACATGATTGCAGAAAGGGCCCTTGTCAGTGAGACTACTTGAAGTTTATAATGTAAATCCAATGGAGTTCGGAGTCAAAAATTCACTTACGGGTTCCAGTAGAAACACCAAAATGAAAATCTATTGGAATTGTTGCTTTCAGGATCCTACTAGTGTCCTTTTATCAAAATGCCATTTTTGATTGACCGGTGTTATTCCATAGGCTTCAAATGGCAGCCATTTTGAAAAATGGTTGCCAAAACCAGTTTTTGCCTATATTTTAGACTCTTATTGGCCTTGGACTAATACAATTTTATTCAAAGTGCCAAAGACACATTAATTGTGGTTAATATACATGAAGACATATTTTTATTAAAAAATATGATTGTCTTAGAACAATTTAAGTCAAAATTCTGGGCGAAAATTGGTCTTGGCAGCCATTTTTCAAAATGGCTGCCATTTAAGCCCTAGTCATTATTGTTTTTGCGGAAACAAGATTGTTTTGATGAAAGGACACTATTAGGGTCCCAAAACCAATAATTCCAATAGATTTTCACTTTGGTGTGTCTGCTGGGACTTGTAAGTTAATTTTTGACTCCGAACCCCATTGGATTTGCATTATAAACTTCAGTGCCATTGAGCAACCTCTAAATATCAATTAATTTTCCAGAAATTTGGCACAATTTATCCCAAGACCAAAAAGAAAAAGTTCAGGGGGTAAGACCTTGATATTTCCAAAGTTGGCATTTCATTTGTACCCTACTGCACATTGGGTTCACCGTGCAAAACGCTTCCCTGTCAAACCACTCACAGACAGAAGGGAGACCACATTTACTTTGGACTGCTAGAATTAGCCTTTTCTGTGTAAATATCCTGTTTCTCTATAGTGAACCAATCAGGTATAAAAGCACCTTGCAATGCTTGCATTAACTTGTCTCACTTGCAAAATCAAAAAGTATGAAAGTGCCTTGCTTGCAGATCCAAAAACGTATAAATTGTCTCGTCGTGATTTCGACAAGGAATCAACTTACCTCCATTGAAAGGCCAAAAAGGTATGAACATTTCTTGCTTGTTGCATCAGCGATCACTAGAAGTATCAGAAAAGTATGAAAGTGTCTTCCATGGACTTACCAAAAATGTGTGAGTATGGAGGTGTGTTATGTAAATATCAGCATGCATGGTATGAGTATTAAAGTTTCTGGTCTGCAACCGTTTATTAAGAAGGTATGGAAGTATGTTTTTTGAAATGTCAAAAAGGAATGAAAGTGTTTAGCTTGTCTTCAAAGGCGCAGGAGCTCAATATATCTTTTAAAGGGAACTGCCCGAAACATAATGCCCGATTTACCTCAAAATTAACAAATTCACAAAGTGTTCTTCCTGAAACTCTCAAAAATAGCTTTTTATCAATTTTAACGGGGCTGCAGCTCCCCTAGCCCCCCCCCTCTCATACGCCTATGCTTCTCTCGTTTGTTTTGTGCGAACCCTGATGCCTTCCCTGGGTCTTGTCTTCCTGTCCTTCCACTTATGATGGTGGAAATCTATCAGTAGCTCTTTACGTCATCTTTCCTGATCTGATTTTTATTGAAAAACACAATTTTTCTTCAGAACATTAATGTGCTAGCTATTCACAGCACATTATGAAAAGTTCCCGCAGAGAGGAATTCAGAGATTGATGAGCTCACACTGCTGGATGCAGGCTTATTTGGGTGTGCTTTAAAAAATCAAGTTTTGTTTTTGAATCATTCTGTTGAACATGCCAAAAAATATTACTTTTTTGGATTATTGATGGTGTACATTTGAATAAAGGACCTACATTGTACAGTTGGCAATAAAATAAGCTTTATATCATCTGGCCTTTGAACATTTTCAGGCATACTGCATATAACATATATAATTGCATGTAGATGACCTGAACCCTATTCTCCTAAAAGTCTGCTTGTTTACCTATTGCTGAAGTCAAAAGATCCTTGTGACAAATGTCTTCGGTCTCAAAGGTCACGTAATTTATTTGCATCCTAAAGATGAGAAGACAGAGTAACAGGGGATCACACATACAGCTAACCCCCAGAATATTAACACATCAAGCTGCATTGCTAAGTAGGTTCTTATCCTGAAGAGGTTTGTTTTATATTCTCCCTTAACTTATTATCTGGGAAACCACATGAAGGACAAGCAGGAAAATGACCCCAGCAAGTATGATTTGTAGCTTTATCATATTTCACAAAGGCTTAGATTTTGCACCAGGACATTCATACAATAACTAATATCAGTGTTGTCAGTAACCAGATTACAAATTAATCAGTTTATGTAAAAACATTACAAAGTAGGGTATCGTAATCCATCTGCCCTGACCCTAACCCTTACTGATTACTTGCAAAAACTGTCATTGGCCTACTCCGGTTATAGATACGCAGCTACTTGCCCTAGTATCTAAGGGGCTGCTATATTATTGTAACAATGATCCTCATAAGGTTTGCTTGGCATTCTCGTTTTCCATATCATCTCTGAAACAACAGCCACAATAAGCCAAGTAATCCTGGTCAAGAATAATATTCAGCTTTATTGGATTTGGCCTGAATTTGGGGCATAGATATTGCACCAAAACAATATAGAAAGACCATGATATGAAGGATGCAATGAGCAATTTTAACCAGAGGATAGATGCCAAAGATGAGAACCAATTGCAAGTTGTAATGCTTTTTCTAGCTAGATTTGCAGATCTCAAAATAAGCTCCTCTGTAACAGATGTCAGCAACCTACAATATTTATGTTATATCTAGCCCAGTTATTCTAGTTTGGTTGTCACAACCAAAAATAAACAGTGATACAAATCAAACTTGTTATTCCAAGAGTTAGCTGCTCTTCAACCTATGTTACTTGCCTTCACTGCTTGCACTGCATGCATTAATCATTGTTTTGTGCAACTGATAATGCTTTGTTTGACGCACAAGAAGGAGCATTGGTATTATTCTGAGAAACTTAATTATATTAGTATCATAATTTATAGAAAATGTCTATATGAATATATAGTTCAAAAATCAAGCAAATAGGACCAGTATCGTTCGAGCCAGAACTGAAAACAACACATAAGTTACGGTTCAAAAGTACAAAGGCCTTTTTCTCAAAATCACTGTTTTCCCCTAAGCTCCTTTTTGCACCAATGGTCTCTTGTCAGGACAAATGACAATCTATTTACCTTAATTCTAGTTGTACTATAACAAGTAGTGTTAGACTTCTTGTATAAAACTGAAAATAAACACCTATAGCTTCAGTGTCTTAGAATTCCAAGGGTTTTAGCGAGGCAACCTTCAAAGATTGAGGGAAGTTTCACAAATGAACAGAGGAAGCCTCAACTAATTTGGTAAAGACTGAAGGCAGTGGCGCCAGATTAGAGGCAGCCTTAAAAGATTAGAGACTGTGACTAAAGGACAGAAGCTCACAAATTCACGGACCAAGGAATAATAAGGCATTGATATACCTGGTAAACGAAATTCCAGCAATTACATGAGCCTACAACAAACTGCTATATTCCTGATTCCCAACACCTAATGCATATTGTGAACCAACACACATACCTAGAAAATTAATCTACTGCCACACGGAAAACGCATCTTTATCAAACTCCAACAATAACAAAAATATAGGTGGTCAACAGTTTCTACAAGCTAAGTAATGTCTGTAACGCATGAAGCCACTTTGCAACTCTTGAGGTGGCAAAGCATTATTTGCATCAAAGGCTTTTCGCGACAGATCTGTGGACGTCTCGGGGGCAGAATTTGTTATTACTTAGTCGAACAACTGCCACAAATGTCACGTACTTGAAGACCAATGTGTCACTGGAGACGTTCACCATATTGAACGCCTTGCAAGCAGTGACTTGTTTCCCAGTATACATAGTTTAGTTTCCCCAGCACAACAAGAGATTATTTTAGACTGTTCCATAACACTGTGTACCGTTTGCTCTATGCGAAGCGACCTAGTTAATCACAAAATCTTAAATTTTAGACAAGAAACCAATTCAATTATAACAAAACATAGCCAGTATGCTGTATTTATGTATTAGACATCTTGATGTGAAATTACAAGCATTAAATATTCAACAATCAAAAGATTTGGTGATTCTAGTAAAAAATGCACTATAATTTACTAAAACTGCCTAATCTCCCAGAAAACTTGACTGATTGATTCCAATTTTTTTATGTGTACTACTTGTACTATAAGTCAGCATACTGGCTATAATGCAAAATTTTTTTGCTCTATATATGAGAACTAGCAAAATGTAAACAAAAAAAATCCTTAATTAGGTCACTTGGTTGGTACACAGTGATTAGGTACTTACTATCATACGATAGTCCTTCTTAATCTATTTTTGGTGCAATATCTGCTCCCAAAATGCAATTAAGCTGCAAATCATAGTTGCCCAAGGTTACTTTGCTCCTTGTTGCAGTGGTTTCCAAGATAATGTGTGAAACGACTATGCAAAGCAAATTGTTTGATGATGAGGACCTACTCAGCAATGCAGTTTCAAGTATTAATATTCTTTGGTTATGTTGCCATATTCTCTTATTATTCTACGTTCTCATCTATTGCACAGCATTATACGCAACTGTTGAGACCGAGGTCATTTGTCACACTCTAAAAAATTTCAAAATTTGTTTTTTAGATTCAAAATGGTTTTTTGAAAAACCAATATTTAATGCAAAAAACCAACATGGATTTTTTTTTTAATTCATGTTGGTTTTGCATTGAAATTCGGTTTTTCAAAAAACCATTTTGAATCTAAAAAACCAATTTTGTCCCGACATTTTGTAGAGTGCACCAAATATTTTGACTCTAGAAATAGGTAACAAGCATACT
This sequence comes from Platynereis dumerilii, assembly GCA_026936325.1. Lineage (NCBI taxonomy): Eukaryota > Metazoa > Annelida > Polychaeta > Phyllodocida > Nereididae > Platynereis > Platynereis dumerilii. The sequence continues at coordinate 1,857,376 of JAPTHN010000013.1, read as the reverse complement.
CAGTGGCGTCCCTATGGGGGGGCACGGGGGGGGCACAGGCCCCCCCATATTGGACCTGTGCCCCCCCAGGTGCCCCCCCATATGAACTTTCCAACTCTGGCTAAACTATACAATTAGTATAGTGGGTGCCCCCCCAGAGAATCGCGTGCCCCCCCAAGGTGCCCCCCCACTCAAGACCCCCCAGTTACGCCACTGAGCATACTTGAGGTGAATAGAGTTCAGGTCATCAGCAATTATATGTCTGTTTTATGCAGTATGCTTGAAATTGTTCAAAGGCCACATGATAGAGCATTTCGCGAAGTGAATTGAGCACAAGAGAGGATTCAAAAATCTGTGCAGTGATGGTCTCAACATCAACAGTCCATGGCAGAGAATTAGGTAAAGTCGCTCCTGCTTCTTATGAATGATTTACTTTCATATTTCACAAAACATAACATATTTATCTTCACTAGTGTCCTAAACTTTAAGTTTCTCCAATAATATTCTCTGTACCTGTAATTTAATGGCTGGGTTATTTATTAGGCTTGATAAACTAAAATCAAATTATTGACAAATGATTCATTTCATTTCAAAACAGACAAAAAGAAAACATAACAAAATTAAGGTAACATTTTCATTAATTGTCAACTGATGATTATGTAACAGTGAGCCATTAATCTACATACCAACCATGTTATTGTTTTGTATTACTGTTATACTATTATGTAATATCAAAAACCTAACATTGACTTAAATTTGGCAACTTGTAGTGTTTTCTGCCTTTTTACTAATATTTAGCTGATTATTTATCAATCTATCAATCTTATCTATCAATTTAATATCTATCTATCTATCTATCTATCTATCTATATTTTTTTATCTTTCTATTCTACATTTCTCTCTGTCTTTCTATCTGTCCTTCTATCTGTCCTTCTATCCGTCTTTCTAATTATTTTAAACAGTCTAATGTTGCCTTTCATACATTGAATATCAAATACAAATCAAACTTATGGTAACACTATTATTAGAGTCCTACAGAAACTTTTAAGTGATGCGCAAATTTCATGGCCATGCCATTTACATAATATTATTATTAAGCTTATTTTATATAGCGCACTGTACAATATGCTGTCCTTCATTCAAATGTACACCATTAATAATCCAAAAATGTAGTATTGGTTGGAATTTGTCATCAGAATGATTCGCAGATGAAATTAAGGGTTAAAAAACCAACTTGATTGCCCGTTTTTTCAAAGTACACCCAAATAAGCCTGCATCCAGCAGCGTGAGTTCTTCAGCTTGAGAACTCCTCTCCATGGGAACTTCCTTTTCTTAATGTCTTGTGAACAGTTACAGCCGACGAATGATGAGAACTTACATTTTGCTGCTTGTGGACATCAATGACCTCATAACAGGCCCTATCCACAGCATTGAAATTAGCTGTTAACTTGTCATTGAGTAACTTGTGACCTCATTGACACTTAGTTGGTCACTAGTTTTATAGCATTGCAAGTATAGCCTATGACTTCATAAATTCCTTATGACTCATAAGAATAACATGGTATTGATAGGGCTCTGACCTCACAAGGAACATTTCAGTCCAAATCTGTAAGCACTTGATGTTCGTCTACTGTAACAGGTTCACGTTCACGGGATAGGTTGCCCATTATACAATGCCCAAGCTTGGAAAAGTTTGTTAATCCAGACGCAATACTATTCTATTGGACCATGGAGTACAAACTTTTGCAATAACTGAATTCATATCAGTCACTATAATTTTAATGATTTCATGTACATTTTGTGCCGATTTTGAGATAATTTAATGTTTATTCTATACCATGCTTTACAGCGAAACACTTTGGTATAGAATTAAAGTGGACTGTGGCACTGTGAAAAAGGCACTTCATGACTCATGATAGCCGATGAAGGGTCATCTTCTCTACTTTCAACATGGGAAACATAGCAATAGAGGCTGTTTGATTAGTCATGATCAAGAGAAAGCCATTTGACTTCTCATAACAAATTTTACAGTGAAAATCAGATACATAATCATTTCGTTTGGCTGTCATCAACAAGTGGGATAAGTCTCCTTCAATCAAATTAACATTGAAAGTATTGGGTTTGATCATGACAAATCATCAGCATGATGACACACAAAGTGCCATTTTCACAGTGCCACAGTCCACTTTATTTCTATATCAAAGTGTTTCGCTGTAAAGCCTCTTCATAACCAGAGGTCAGCTGCTGTCCACTGTCAGCAATTTCTGCTTTACAGTGTTTCCAGCCCTTTACCTGGGTATTAGTTAGACACCTATTTGGAGGGTTCTAACTTCTAACATGCAGTTTTGGGAGGGATCTAACTGACAAATATGTTGGAACCCGACAAAGAGGTGCCGTGATTCTGCCAGGTATACCTTCCAAAATCCTTTAATAAACAATGCCTTTTTTTATGTTATCCAAACCAATCTACTAAATGTTGGCTGATGTCCTTGATAACATGATATCATTTCCTTTTGCCATTTCAAAATGGAATTGTAGTTACTTAGGCTAATACATCTAACAATTGACCTTGATCGGGTGTTAGGCAGATCTAATTACCTTTTAAGGATAAGACTTTTGGGACATGCAGAAGAATTACACTACTGTAAGCTTTCTGTGAGCTTTGCTGATAAGAATTTGAAGGTGATCGTGTAGAAAATGTTGTTGCAATTCTCTAAAATTATAATAGTTAATTTCGAGCAATGCAAATCAATCTATAGTTTTTTTGATTTCTTCCATTACAACTTTGAAAAAGACTAGCCGCAAGTCAGATGTTGAAGTATAGATCAAGACAAACTGCTCGTACCTTTGGTATTTTAGTATCTATGATATTTCATATTCCATTGCCACAAACAATGCCGAGAGAAACTTTGAGATAATAGCTCTTTGCAGATTGACCCTCCAAACAGTTTAAAAACTAACTTTCAACTTGGTCTTGTGATGTTACTGTGTGACATGCTACATGATTAACTGGTGAAATTGTAAAGACGTTTTTGCAAAGTACCTAATGCAGATTCTCACAGGTAAAAAACCAACTTGATTGCCTGTTTTTTCGAAGAACATCCAAATAAAGCCTGCACCCTGCAGTGTGAGTTCATCAGCTTCGGTATTTCTCTCTTGCGAACAGGTTATTATCGTTTTCATAGCTACGTGTTTTTCAAGTTTGCAATTTGCTTCAATCCAAAACTGTGATGTCAGAGATTTAGTAGAATAATTTAGTTTATTACAAGCACAGATTTCAGGAAACTGACAGAGTGCAGTGACACAAGTTTCACTTGTTTAGCTTGCCCTCGCTGAAAGATGCTTCAATGATCTGTAACTGAACCAAACAGACTACTTAGCGTCAAAGGAAAACTTTGCAATTACTGACAAAAAAGCTGTTTGAAATTACGATGACTGGTGTCTTTTGAAAAACAGCAACACATTTTGTTTGGAAAACAATGAGGTGCAACACTCAGCTTAGACATGCGTTGTTTGTTGTGGTTGTTCACTAATAGTAACATTGCCTGACAGTTTTAAATTCCTTTGTCATTAACTGTGATGTCAAACTCTGAACTGATATGTCACAGATTGAAGATTAGACCAATCACATTGACAGATACCCTCTGATGTCACGGTTTAACTGCAAAACGAAGTTTTCAAAAAACACATAGCTATGAAAACAATAATAATGCTCTGTAGAAAAACATGCGCGTTTTCAATTTAAACCAGAAAAGGAAACATATATATGAAAAGAGCTACTGAGAGATTGCCAAGGACAGGTAGACAAGTGGTCAATTGCAACCCTTATTCTAACCTGACCCTGGGTCTGTTTTCACCACTAATGTTTTGACCATGTGTTTTGTCACAGACATCCTTGGATGTTCATTATTTTCAACAATTCAGCCTTAACTTAAATTAACTATAGCTATAAGTTCCGCCTTTCTCCCTTAAATAATGTGAGCACTGAGCAGAGTAGGATTTTCACATAGAAAAGGCACATTTTCACAGTCCAGAAATAAACTGCAAACGAGCAAAGGCAACTTCCGTCTTTGAGAGCTTTTGAGTAGTTTGCAAGGAACAGGTCTTTCATGGCAAACCTAAATTTACAGGTTCCTGCTGTGCGGGTACTTTGGTCTCCAATCTGCTCTCAGGAGGAACTTCCTGTGTTAATTTGTTGTGAATTATTGATAGTTGAAGGGTAATTAAGCTTTTTAAAGACACTGATGTTTTTAAAATGACACAATCTGGTTTTAAGAAATGGCACAACAGGCCTATATTGGTGCATAAAGTACTGTTTCATTATATTTTACAACTACAGTATTAGTCCCACTGACATGGGCCATTTCTGTAATCATGTTACAAAATGCTCAAAATTCATTTGAATTCTTCTTTGGGTACTGGACTACTGGTTATTAATTTAGGTTTCATTGATTTATTGAATACAGCATAGAATATTAATAAAACACACATCCAACTGCTTTTAGATGATAAATCCAGTAAATAAAAATACCGTGCAAGCACTTCAAGAGATGCTTGTAGATAGACTGGCTAGGACTGCCCATGATAGCATCTACCCCTTTGCCTGTCACCTGCAAAGGGGTATCTGGCATGTGAGACCTGCAGAGGGTATTTGTCACTGAGACCTGCTGGAGGGTATCTGGCCTGTGACCAACTTTTGGTGATTGATCTTTGACCTGCAGAAACTCAGCCTGTTTGTTTTCTTTATTAATTTCTTCAGAAAGACACCAAAAGTTTTTCAACTCAAGATAAAATTCTATTGAGACTTTATGCAAAGTTTTAAGGACAGAGATGAAAGAGCATGACCAAGGCAGTTGTCATAAGTTTCAGAGCCTTCCTCCCACAATAGAGATGCCGCTTGCAAGCAAGCAAGCATCTCTAAAAACCAACAACAAAATTAAAATATAGGCAGTAAATCAACAGCAGGACCTGTTAAGGGACCGTTCAGAATTTATGACTGGGGGGGTGGGAGTTTTGCCCGAGGGGGTATTAACTTTTCACACGTGTTTCAAGGGGGGGGTATTAATTTTTGACAACACTTCCAAGGGGGGGTAAGAAATTTTAACAAAGAAAAAATGTTATAAAACCCGCATAAACTAACTTTATCCGCGCTTTTTTACGCGCAAAAGTCCGCGAAATGGCGCGAATCTGTACGCGTTACCATATATATATAACAGTAAATATGTGTGTATTTGTTTATGTGTGAAAGGGGGGTACTAAAAATATGCATGAAACCTAGGGGTAGGGTACTAAAAATCCGCATGAATCTCAAGGGGGGGTATCAATTTTTGACGGGAAGTTCTGGCAAAACTCCCATCCCCCCCCAGTCATAAATTCTGAACGGTCCCTAATTTTCGCATGATCTACTGATGTGTACCAGACCTTCATGTGATTCAGTATTTGTTGTGTTTCATGTCACTAGAAAGGCAAGCATGATGTTGTGCTGTCAGCTTCACGTGCCAGCTGGGGCGACTTCCCGATCACAGGCCGGTTGAATACATTCAGTCACCACAATATTACTGTCATGTATGATGACAAGTGACACATGCACGCTGAATCAAAGTTGTTGCTATAGTTTCTAATTATACATTTGCAAGGATTGTTAAGAAGGAGTATGTTAAATAGGGTTGAAGTTGTCTTCTTGCTTTTTTTCGATGGATTTTCACAAAAATGTTAGAATTAATCCAATCACTATCTAAAGATAGGTTGTACATCAACTGCCAGATTTCCATGCACTGTATACACTCTACAAGATATCAAAAGTTCAATCATTGATAAAATAGCGCATACCACCTCTGCCATCATTGTTGCATCCTATTGTCAGTGTCAATGCAAAGCTTATGTCGGTAAGTATGAAAGGTTATTCACCACGGGAGAGGGAATATGTGATTTATCACCCGAGGCCTTTAGGCCGAGGTGTGATAAACACATATTCCTGATCCCATGGTGAATAACCGGCTTATACCATGAGACAAACACTCAAACATTCAAACATGAGAGGACAACTGGACAACAAAGAATATGGGAATTATTCCCCTGAAATACTGTTATGTGATTGGCTGACAGTGGTGTCGAATGGTATAAACATGAAAATACCTTAAATCATCACTAACTGGGTTGTGTATCTGCTGCATATGACGAAACTGTGAGCAAGTTGGTTCCTTTGAATTGTCTTCCTAAAGAAGTTTGTCTGTCACTAATACAGGGTGGTCAGAAAAAAACTTTACACTTATGAATAATTTTTTTAATAGCGCTCATTGTAAAAATTACTTATTTTTCAATACAAAAACAACTTGTATAGAAATAACAACCTTTCTAGAGATAATTTATTCATTCGGAGGTCCTTTTGGACTGATGACTTTTCTACAGTGGGCCTAAATGATGCAGAGGTGTCAAAAATGTAGTTTTGTGTCCGTTTTTCCCTCACAAACTTAATGGAAGCCTTCATTGGGCAACGAAGGTCTGTGGTGTCTTGCAGTGATCTTCCTCTAAATTTGGCCACCCAGATTGATCAACTAGAAAGAGAGATTTTGTGATAATAGGGGCTATTGTCCAGCCGAGAAACTTGACAGAGTGAACCTTGATCCAGTTCTGGGGCTTTCCATGAGGGTGTGGCTGATACCCCATCTTGTTTGAAGATCAAATTATATGTAGCACTGTATGTCTTATCTATCCTGGGCTTCGGACACTCTTTTAAGATGTCAATATATACTTTTCCTGTGATTTTAATACCCTGATAATCTACCTTCAGATGACTTCGTTTTTAAATCTTAGAATGGCCATAGTGCAGCCTGAACTTGGTCCAGCCCTTCTGGCTTACGCTGAATTGTGCCTCTGTTTTCTCATTTTTATTTTATGTCGTATTTATTTTGTCTTGTAAAGCTCGGTTGCTTCAAAATTGATGATGGGCCATGATCAGAGTAGTAAAAATGCAGGAGCATTCCTGCTTCCATTTTGTCTTTTATCAAAAAAGTAATGACCCGTTTTAATCTTCAACTAATTTTCCAAAGATCTAATATACTTTGCTTGTATACACAATAAGTATCCAGGCACTGACTCAATTATGGCAGCCAGGAAAATGACATATCAACTGTGAAGTTTTTTTGTGACCAGTAAAAGTGTCTACACTATAAGCATTCCTTGGTTTGTGTGTTCATGATCTTTTTGTCTGTTTTGTCACAGTGAGTCTCTTATCTTTTAAGGCTGCCTCTAATCTGGTGAGACTGCCTCCAGTCGTTACCCATTGTGGTGAGGCTTCCTCTGTTCATTTGTGTGACTTCCCTTAGTCTCTGTATACATGTAGTTTGTATCGCAAACACCCTTAGAAGCCAAGGTTTTTCTCTTTCAGTTTTATAAGAAGTCTGGAATAGTTTGGACAAAATCTTGCAAAAATTTGTTATAGGACAACAGAATAACGGTATATCTTAAACCTGAGTTACATACATGCTCCTTGGTCCTGCCAACAGAATTATGTCAATGCATCTGTGTCTCTAGCTGTTACTTATAGCCAGGAGTCTGAGTTATAGATGAAACTGGTGACTTCTGACACCCCATGAAGAACGTATTTAAATAATTGACAATAAAGTCTCAATGAACATATGCACCATGCAAAGTTCCAAAACAACATGTTTTAAGAAACATTTAGCCCATTCATTCAGACTCAGCTAATCATAACAAGATCAAGATGTCATAAACAGCTCAACCTCGTCTGATAGTGCGCACAATCTGCCTTTATTGTCATTCCTAGGGTTAGCTTACGTTCATCCTATGTTTTCTGCACATTCTCACCTTGCCAGATAATCAATCATCTATGAATGGCAATTTGCAACCCTTGAGACCTAAGTCATTTGTCACAGGAGTCTTTCAACTTCAGCCAGGGTGCCGGAATAGGGGGGGGCAGGGGGAGCAATTGCCCCTCCTGCCCTTACGGTGGATACATACAAACGTCACTGCAAAAACAAATGCAAATTCTCTTGCAGTGCTGGGGAAACTATGTATATTCTGCAACAAGCTTCAAAGTCAGGGCTTGCAAAGTGTTAAGTAAACATCGTCTCCTGTGACACATTGGTCTTCAAGTACGTGGCATCATTTGTAGCAAAAAGCTTTGCCTGTGACACAGTTCAACTAAGTGATAACAAATTATGCCTCCAAGACATCGTCTGATCTGTCACAAAAAGCCTTTTTACACAAATAATGCATTGCCATCTCAACAGTTGTAAAGTGGTTTCAGCCTCCAGACATAGCTCAGCTGTTTTTAAGCTGGGCCCTTGGGCTGTAAGATGAGATCTATCATAGCACATACTTCTTAAGGCACCCAGCGTACTGTATCAATTGGTATGTAGGGAAAAGTGTCAGCAGGAGAATATCTCCATGATGTAGTAATATTAAGTGGAGCATTGAAAAATGAATTAGTGTTGCAGATACTTCAGATTGTTCCATACATGCTGCAGCACATCTACCATGTGTAAAGCCATCAACAAAGATGCAGAGCTTGAAACAGTTAGCGGTGAGCAGTTTGGTCGACAGGAGAGTGGTAGTCATGTGATTACATGCAAATCAGATGCAAATGAGATATGCAGATGAGGTCATCTCAGGTCACAGAGCTGTTCATGGCTAAAACTCATTTCATGGGCATGTCATTCCTATGAAATGTTAAACAATTTTCCTTTTCTACTCTTCTTCTTCAAATGCAAGTCAGCAGCTGCTGTTTCTAGCTGTTTTACAGCTGAGATTCACAGAGGTCATCAGGGGTCATCAGTTTCGAGACACCCCACAACTCTCTGGCCACCAACATTCCCCCAATGTTATTGTTGCTCCCCCTCAGTGTCACTCAGTCACACCCCCAAGGCCAGCCAATGGGATATCTTTGGCCTGTCACATGACTGGTCACTCTCCTCTGGCCAGACAGCCCCTGTGCTTGGCAGCTACATATCTTACACAAGCTCCTTCAATACAATATTATAAATTATGTTATCATAAATGTACAGGCTTTGAAAAGAAGAACATCAGTAGGATATTTTAGGTAGGAAAGTCAACCTTCTTTGACATTTTATGTTGAGCAGACATAATCTTTGTTGATGCTGCAGTGGTGGGCCACTGTGGCCAGTGGTCTGTCACAGCTCTTGTTGCACAATGTCATGTGACTGTGCATAGGCCTCTCAGCTGGTGAGCTCCTATCCAAGACCTGTGGCTTCAAACACATGACAGTATTTGCATGTCTACCCTATATCAACAAAACTGTCATCCAACAAAGAAAGACCCATTAAAATTATGTATATGGTTTCATTGGTTTGAATTGGCTATATTTTTTTGTAAAAAAATATTTTCTTGTTAGAATTTTTTGTTTGAATTGATATCAGAAGCTACAGTTATTTCAAAGTGAGATAGCCTACTCCTCACTTTTTCAGGTGCAAATTTGTCTACCAGACATTTCTGTAAAAGTGTACATATATGTACTCACACAGATACTTGGCATAATTTATTTTTAAAAAAACTGAATAATTTACAATTATAAAAACAGTCAAAGCACAGGCACCAGTTCATGTTGCCTTTTATGTATTAGAAAAGTTATTATAAAAGAAAGATACAGATAGATAGGTAGATAGATATCTACATGTGGAAAGATAGATAAATTGACAAATGGAAAGTTAGATCGATGTTGACAACAGATTATGAGGTTTCCATATTATAATTAATTCTAAAGTGGGAGTGTGAGACTGTGAGCTCAGTGGTGGCATGCTAAGCTCCAGGGCAGATTTCACGAAAAAGCTGCAAAATGACTTACCACAACTTGTCCACAAGTTACATTAGCACTATACTAATAAGGCCAGACATAATCGATTCGTAGATTCTCAGATTTTCTCAGGGTGCTTCTTCTGAGGATAGCTGGCAGGACAAAAAAAACTGAATTCTAAATCTTTTATTGTGTCAATCCATTAAATAAAATCATGGGTAAACAGTCTTTTCTGTTGGATTGGTAGGTCAGAGTAGCTAAAAATATGGCCTTGTGCTAATGTAACAACGATGAAAGATGGAGGACGGAATTTTTTATGCTGATCCTACTGCAATATAAATGAAGTCACCAGCAGGCTACCACCCATGGCCTGCTCCTGGGAGACCTGGCTTTCAGTTCAGAAAAAATTTGAGATCTAATCATGTGTTTTTTAACATAATTTTTATGTACACATTTTGCTAATGTAACACCATGAAATGGACGGATGCAAAATTGCAGTTACATTAGCAATAAAGAAACGGGTACCACACCCAGTCGTTTATGTTTTTGGTGATGTATATAGGCAAATAAGACATGTTTTTCAATAAATATTATAATTTCATGTTTGAAATTGGCATAAGTAGCGAGAACACCGAAAAATTTCCATGTAAAAGTTGCTAATGTAACCTCAGTGTCCTAGGACGGAATCGAGTTACATTAGCAGTCTTTTTTTATTTTTCATTTTTCTCAAGTTTTATAATGACCAAGACAATTAAAAATGGTTCCAAAATAATTTTCAAGATGTTTTTTATCAATCACATACCATTGCATTTTCCTGAATTGGTTTTAGCAGATTCCACAGAGTGCCAAAGTAAGCATGTCTGATCACCAGTAAGTTTGGTCGTCCAAAATTGTCCTCATGAGACATAAAAAAATATCTTTTTAAGAGGAAAAAGCTACATATTTGAGGAATATTTTATTGAAATTTATTCATTACCTCACAGATGTAGTGAGTAATATGTTTACTTGCTTAAGGAAGCAACAGGGAGATAACAAAAGGGTTGGAAAGTTTAAGGTACATTTTAAGAGCACTTTTCGTGAAATCTGCCCCAGTCACTGGTCCAGGGTTTGAATCCAGCTCTTGGTGGGTCTCCTAAGAAGCTCCAAGACTATGTTGCACGGCTGTTTCAATCATCCAACAGTATATATAATACATAACTTAAAAGCCCCAATTACATACATCCATCCTAGAAAAGGATCCTACACCATTTCAAATATATTTTTATACCATTAACACTATTTCAATATTTAAATTTGTAATCACTACAACCAGCTTATCTTTTTTTGAAAAAAGATTTTCTTGTTTAGAAACTGTTCTCCCTTGGTAAACTATTTATATTTTTGTCATTGTGGCGGCACCTTTAAGTGTGATAAAAGAAGAGTTTGATGTTTGCCTACGTGGCTGTAAGTTTTGAGGTATGCACTGTGTATCGTTTGCTCTATGTGAAGCGACCTAGTTAACCATAAAATCTTAAATTTTAGGCAAGAAACCAATGTAATTACAATGTAACATAGCCAGTATGCTGTATTTATGTATTAGACATCTTGATGTGAAATTTTAAGCTTTAAATATTTAACAATCAAAAGATTTGGTGATTCTAGTAAAAAATGCACTAAAATTGATTAAAACTGTCCAATCTCCCAGAAAATGTAACTGATTGATTCCAAATTTTTTATGTGCATTACTTGTGCTATAAGACAGCATACTGGCTATAATGCAAAGTTTGTTGTTTGCTCTATATATATATGAGAACTAGCAAAATGTAAACAAAAAATCCTTAATTAGGTCACTTGGTTGGTACACAGTGTATGTGTTGGGTCACAAACACATTTGGTTTGAGCACCCGCGAATTTGTCAGTTTGTAGTTGGCTCATATGGATATGGATATGGATAGATATGGTGAGTAAAGACTACAGCCCTCTAGGTCCACTTCTTGACACTGATAAGGCTTGATTGACGAGACAGGAGAGAGAGATTTGTGGAGTCCTTCACTTGTTCCACATTTACGTCATGTGAGCGATCTTTTACTGGCCCGGCACAGACACTGATACCTTGGGCTGCCAGTTTAACATTTCATGACTAGGCACTACGCGAATTAGATAGAACTAGCATTATACCCGTTCTACGAACGGGAGGTTTGAGAGCCAAGGCATAAGTTATGGCTTGATAGCATAAGTTGACACAAACATTTAGGCCCATTGGCAAACATTTACGCCCATTGGCAAAACATTTGCGCCCGTTGGCAAACATTTGCGCCTGTTGGCCAACATTGGCTAACATGTGCACCTGTTGGCAAACATGTGCTCCCGTTGGCAAACATTGGCCCGTTGGCAAACATTTGCAGCCGTTGGCAAACCTGTGCACCCGTTGGCAAACATTTGCGCCCGTTGGCAAACATGTGTGCCCATTGGCAAACATTTGCGCCCGTTGGCAAACATTTGCGCCCATTGGCAAACAGTTGCGCCCGTTGGCAAACATTTGCGCCCGTTGGCAAACTTATGCCTGTTGGCAAACATCTGCGCCTGTTGGCAAACATTTGCGCCCGTTGGCAAACATTTGCGCCCGTTGGCAAACATTTGCGCCTGTTGGCAAACATTTGCGCCCGTTGGCAAACATTTGCGCCTGTTGGCAAACAATTGCGCCCGTTGGCAACATTTGCGCCCGTTTGCAAACATTTGCGCCTGTTGGCAAACATTTGCGGCTGTTGGCAAACATTTGCGCCCGTTGGCAAACATTTGGGCCTGTTGGCAACATTTGCGCCCGTTGGCAAACATTTGCGCCCGTTGGCAAACATTTGCGCCCGTTGGCAAACTTATGGCCCTTGGCAAACATTTGCGCCCTTGGCAAACAGTTGCGCCCGTTGGCAAACATTTGCGCCCGTTGCCAGACATTTGCGCCCGTTGCCAAACATTTGCGCCCGTTGGCAAACATTTGCACCCGTTGGCAAACATTTGCACCTGTTGGCAAACATTTGCGCTCGTTGGCAACATTTGCGCCCGTTGGCAAACATTTGCGCCCATTGGCAAACTTAGGCCCGTTGGCAAACATTTGCGCCTGTTGGCAAACATTTGCGCCTGTTGGCAAACATTTGCGCCTGTTGGCAAACATTTGCGCCTGTTGGCAAACATTTGCGCCTGTTGGCAAACATTTGTGGCCATTGCCAAACATTTGCGTCCGTTGGCAAACATTTGCGCCCTTTGGCAAACATTTCGCCCGTTGGCAAACATTTGCGTCCGTTGCCAAACATTTGCGCCCGTTGCCAAACATTTGCGCCCGTTGCCAAACATTTGCACCCGTTGACAAACATTTGCGCCCGTTGGCAAACATTTGCGCCCGTTGGCAAACATTTGCGCCCGTTGACAAACATTTGCGCCCGTTGCCAAACATTTGCGCCCGTTGCCAAACATTTACACCCATCGGCAAACATTTACACCAATTGGCAAACACTTACACCCATTGGGAAACATTTACACCCATTGGCAAACATTTACACCCAATGGCAAACATTTACACCCATTGGCACCCATTGGCAAACATTTACACCCATGGAGACCCATTTAAACATTACACCCATTGGCGCTTGATAGCATAAGTTGACACCTCTACCCCCTAACTGAAGTGTGGACACTGGGGCATTATGTTGTTTATACATAATCCAATAGGGGAGTTGTGTGTGTAGGTTGTGATTTGCAGAGCCCTCTGTTGTTATTTGGTAAAATCATTTGTTTACATTAAATGGAGTGGTGGATGAGGGATGAGAAATGAAGACTTTTGAAGGATTATTACGGAATACTGTTGAGCAGTAGGGAGGAGGGGACCCCCCATTAACACGGAGGGAAGAGGTTAGATGAAGTGGATTGGCATATTTGGGGGATGGGAGTGAAAGGGAGGGCAGTTAGTGGCTACATTGAGCATAGCAACCATGCTGGGTTTGGTGAGTTGTGTTGCTAGGCAGCGGTAATTATATAGTGATTGTATTAAGATCCGTGCTAATAAAAGTGCTCTTAAATAAGATCTTCCTGCCATATTGCTCGTATCCATGCTTTTAATCTTGTGAAGTGGCTGCATAGCGCGGAGAGTGCATCATTCAAGATCTTTTTATATTCTCCTGATCACAATATTTTGTGTGAGCGTGCAATGACATTACACCCACAATTCGTCTGCCATGCATGGGCATCTTGATTTCATTTGCATTGTCTTTTTACTTTGAAGTAATATATATTTTTTTTACACAGGAAGGTGTATCATGGTGAAAGTTCCAAAGTTCCAAATGGGTTCTCATGCAAATGACACAAATGATACCAAGTTACTACATTTTAGTCTCAATGGACTGTAATTAATGCAATCATTGCTTCGAGAAGGAGCTAATAACTTGTCTGATTTCATCAATATCCTGAGAGAAAGAGCTATAGCAGCCAATGGGCCTGGAACTGTTAAGTTTAGTCACTTCAAAGAGAGCTCTTGGCTGAAATTTAGGCTACCAATCTATTTGATCAGTAAGGCAGGGTGCAGATTACATGTAGCTGCAGATTTCCAGTTTACACTCCACCAGACAGAGAGAAAAGTTATGAGATTAGACTCATTGACGATAGGCACATTTCACATCTGCCATAATGCAGTAATGAGTGTTGCGTCCTATGTATCAGTGCCAAAGCAAAGCTTAAGCACGGTCGCAAATAACTTTTAATCATCCCACATCGGGTTCTACTACTGAATAACACAAAACCGTGAGCAAGTTGAGTTGAACAGATTTGATTGGAACATTTTTGGTTGATCAAGGTAGTGTAGCTTAACAACTCCTTTGAATTGTCTTCCCAAATAAGTTTTTCAGTCACTTTTAAAAGTGTCTACACAAGCCCTTGGTCCACGAGTTTGTGACCTTTTGTCTTTTTAGTCACAGTCTCTAATCTTTTAAGGCTGCCTCTAATCTGGCGAGACTGCCTCCAGTCTTCACTGACTATAAAGTGCAGCTTTCTCTGTTCTTTTGTAGGACTTCCCTTAGTCTTTGAAGTTTGTCCCGCTAAAGCCCTTGGTATCTTCTAAGGCACAGAAGCTAAGGTGTTTCTCTTTCAATTTTAAAAGAAGTCTGGAGCAGTCCTGACAAAATCTTGTGCAATTTGTTATCGGACAGCCAGAATAACAGTATATCTTAAACGTGTTAAACCTGAGTTACATAGACGCTCATTCATCCTGACAAGAGCTTACTATTTTCATTGTCCAAGGGTCTCTGTCTGTCTCTCTAGCTGTTACTTAAAGCCAGGGCTTTGGATTCGGAGTTGTGGCGTTGGAGGTTTCCAGGCTGAGTCAGAGAAGTTAGTTTTGCAGGTGGAGTCAGAGTCATAGACGAAACTGATGACTCCAGACTCCCAAAAATACTTTAAATAATTGACAAAAATGTTTCGAAGAACAGGTGTAATAAACAGCTCAACCTGCTCTGAGAGTGCACACAACCGGCCTTCATTGTCATTCTATGTTTTCTGCATCTGTTACTTTCTACATGATAAATTATCCTTGGATGGCAATATGCGACCCTTCAGACCCAAGTCATTTGTCACAGGAATCTTTCAACAACAGATAACAAGTAGCTTCACAAAGTATGCGGTTCAGGTCACTAACAATTTTCCAGCAATTTGTTTCTTGCACACAAAGCCACATACCGTTGTTGATCTTGGTGTTACTTCATATTGGTTTAGCTGTAATGGTTTGAATGGTTATCCTCTATTAATATTGTGTGATATATTTGGTCAATAACGTTTTGGAGGGCTTTTTTATTGGTGATTAACTGGTCATGCCTGAGGTCGGATATTATTAATGCCCAAGCATTGATGTAAAAGTAACTTGCAATGCAATGAGATCACTTTTTTTTCTGCTGTAAAATGAAAAATAGTTATGGTTTTAGTGCATGCGTTGGTCTCCCAGTTGAATTTCCTTAAAAAATATTTTGCTATAACAACAAAAGATAGCCACAACCTAGAGGCTCCACAATTATACAAAGCCTCAACTTTAAAGACAAAGATCACCAAACAAGCAGCTTTCACAAGTATATTACTGAATACAAATGGCTAGAAATTGTCAGTGAGTTGAAAGATTGTGACAAGCGTGTCTAGCGTCGCATATAACCATCCTGAGATTACTGATGAGGTGCAAGCAGTGAAGGTAAATAACATAGCTTAAAGAGAAGCTAATGCCTAGAAAAGCATATACATTACTATTTTGATTTGCATCACAATGTTATTACAGATTTCGTATAAGTGTGCCATGTTCCATGTGAATATATGCACAGATGATGTCAGTATTGCAATACTGACATCACTATTGGCACTCCAAGCTTGAGTGTTGATTCCAACTGCTACCAACAAGTCAGGCTTATGGGCTGTCTAAGTGTGAATAACAATTGATTAATCTGCATTCACTGGTATGGTTGTTTGATTCAGTTGGAGCAGGTGAAACTGATATGTTTGAGCCACTTGCTTGATCCATCATGTGCATTCATGGTGTCCTGTTGTGAAATTTCTTCTTGAGGGCAGCACCTTGTGGCTTTTCAGCCTTTTAGGTGAGATCTGCCCCAAAGAAACTGTTCAGAATTGATGACTGGAATGGGGATGATGGGGAGATTTTTTGGAAGTGAATGTGGCGGTGTTGCATGGGCATACCAGAGGACGAGAAATGAGGGGGGGGGGGGTAGTTGCTCCCTAAAAATTTGGGAAAAGGCCAGACAAGGAGGCCAACAATATGATCATCAAATAAACATTATTGGAAATCAGTGATAAGGATGCCCCCAAGCAAAACTCCCCCCCCCTCAGGTCTTAAATTCTGAATTGTTCCTAAGTATATTATTTTTGCCAAGACAGAGCAGCACATGATAACCTCTCAGACCAACAAATGAATGTAAGGGAGAATGAATTTGTTTTGTTGTAAAAGTGCTAAAACTGATAGCAGCAAAACACAAAATCCATGCATTATATATAGCTGGATATTGTAACTTTTGGATTTATTCAAAACATCAAACTGAATAATCAATGTTGAGCAACAATCTAACAGCTTATTGTGGATTTGTAATGGTGTGATCAGTATGGGTTCTAAGTGACACAGCTGAAACTGCGAATATACCAACTGTGAAATCATTATGCTGATACTGACATCACAAGAGCACTGTGGCAGTTGAAAAGAACATGGCACACCTATATGAAATCTGTAATAACTTTGCTTAGATTTCACTTGCAAGGGCTGGATATGAACATAAATAATATTGTAGATTACTGACATCTGGTAGACACTAGCTTATTTTGAGATGTGCAAATCAAGCATTTTTGGATGATCTGATTGGTTCAGACCCAACAGAACGTCACACAGTTGGTATATCAAACGTAGCAAGTGCATGTTTAGCATTGATTCCTCACAGCCAAGTGTGAATGACAAGAATCACATGGTAATGAAATCGCCTGTAAGCTGCAGATTTATAAAGAATGAGCTCTATATAAAATCATACTGTTAAGCTGTCACAAACAGACTTACAACAGTCCAGACTTGAATGCTAATCAAAGCAATGGGCTCTAACCTTCAGCACCACTCCTGTGCTTATAGTTGCTCCATTGCATCCTATTGCTGTATCTTATGACAGTCTGTATATCCTTTTTGAGGTGCAATATTTGCTACCAAAATGCAATAAAGCTGCAATTCATACTTGCCCAGGGTTAATTTGCCAACTGTGTCTGTGGTTTCGCAGATGATATGTAAAACGAGCATGCAAAAGCAAACTTATTGAGGAATAAGACCTACAATGTACCATCAAGTGTTAATATCCTTGGGGTTAGGTGCATGGCATGCTCCTGCGTTATTCTACCTTCTCATCTTTGGGATGGCAATAACTTATATCGTCAGCCCAGAGCAAAATTGGTCTAAGTCAGACTTAGGCCATTTTTCCTTTTTGGTACCATAAGAAGGTCCTTA
The DNA here is from genome assembly GCA_026936325.1 of Platynereis dumerilii. NCBI lineage: Eukaryota > Metazoa > Annelida > Polychaeta > Phyllodocida > Nereididae > Platynereis > Platynereis dumerilii. The sequence continues at coordinate 1,839,635 of JAPTHN010000013.1, read as the reverse complement.
TGATAATACATGTGCTAAGAAAATTTGAACTCCTAAATTAATAATAAACCCTTCAAAACTCCAACTCAATTTTCGCACAAATGGCCTAAGTCCTGTTGAATTAGGCCATTTGGACTTAGGCCAATTTCGTTATCACTAATTTTAGCGGATATCACCAATATTTTTCAGTCATAATTGTGAGTATTAATTTTATTGAAGTTGTTTCCTCGCATTTCATTCATACATTTTATGGAGAATTGTTTAATAACACAGCTACACCATAAAAGTTTTGGCCTAAGTCATTTTTGTAAAAAAAAAATTGTCCTAAGTCAGTTTTTGGCTGTTTGCAGAAAATTGCCAAAAATTACTTAGGCCGATTTTGCTTTAGGCTGACAATATGCCCGTTGAGACCAAAGTCATTTGTCACAAGGATCTTCAGCAATACAGGTACACTCTAAAAAAATTCAGACAAAATTGGTTTTTTAGATTCAAAATGGTTTTTTGAAAAACCAAATTTCAATGCAAAAAACCAACATGGATTTTTTTACACCAAGATTAACACTGGATTAGTGTTATGCCAAGATCAGTACAGTGGTCCCTGCGTTATAAGACCCCCTGTTGTAAGACCGACTTGCCTTATGTGACCGCCTTCCTCCTGCACTAAATAGTATTTTTAGTGCATTTTGCACCCCGACGAGAGACCGCACCCCCACGAGAGACCGCTTCATGACCGCAGAAGGGGCAGTCTTATAATGCAGGGACCACTGTATCAGTATGTGGGCGTTGTGTACAAGTGCAGATCACTAGAAAATTGCCGGTGACATGAACAGCATACTTAGTGAGGCAGCTTGTTTTCTATTGCTGAAGTTGAAAGACTCCTGTGACAAATGACTTAGGTCTCAAGGGTCGCACATTGCCATTCATAGATGATTGATTATCTGGCAAGGTGAGAATGTGCAGAAAACATAGGACGGACATCAGCAAACCCTTGGAATGACAATAAAGGTAGGTTTTGTGCACTTTCAGAACTAGTTGGTCTGTTTACTATAATGATATAATAATAATATTAAGTACTTATATAACACCAATTCCAGTAAACTGCTCATTGGCGCTTGGTTAGATTAGCTGATATGTCCGTAAAATTTTGCAAAAAGATAGGTTTTCAGTCGCTTTTTGAAGTTATCCAGTGTCCTTCATTTTCGCACATTTTCAGGTAAGCCATTCCACAGTATGGGTGATGAATAGGAAAAGGCTCTATCCTCAAACTTGTTTTGATTTTGTGAGGCAGGTACCTCTAACAGTCTAACATCATTTTACCATTGCTGCGGAGGTTCAACTCATTTTCAGGTTTATGTTGAATTAGACTTTTGAGGTACTGAGGTGGTTGATTATTCACAGCTTTCCATGTAGTTGTCATATACCTCCTTAGAACTGGTTATGATTAGACGATGAGTGAATCGAGATGTTTCTTAGTAATCCTTCAGAAAGTATGTATAATTTGAAAAATCAGATTTCATAATGCTGGGACACCATGATTGGCCATGATGGCCAGCGTGATGCAGTATTTGAAATGTGATGTACAGCCCAGAATAGCCATATCGGTATAATCAGAGGCGTATCGGAGGGGGGGGGCAGGGGGGGTGATGGCCCCCCCCCCCACCAAAAGTTTGGAAAACTGCAAGATTCGGGCAAAACGGCTAAAAAATTTGGGCAGATGATTAAATAAACATTATTGAAAATGAACGGTTTCCAAGAAATTTCATATGACATGGGGGAGGGGGGAGGGTTGGTGTAGTGGTAGCATGCTGGGCTGCCAATCGCTGGGTCCAGGGTTTGAATCCAGCTCTTGCCGGGTTCCCCTGGGCCTATGTTGGACGGCTGTTTCAATCATCTTTCGCCTCATTGCCGTGTCCTCCTCCTGTCCTAATTAGCCTACCAAGTGCATAAATACAGGGCGTAAAGCCCCAATCATCCATCCATCCATCATATGAAATGGTATTAAATCTAGATCTTCAAATTCGGGCAAATGTTGCTCGCCCCCCTAAAAATCGCGTGCGCCGTACGCCTATGGGTATAATTATGGTTATGTGACACAAGATGACAGTCTTTTTCTTTTTTTATATTATAGTCAGTCTGATGAGGGCTCAGCTCTGTCAAACAAGAAAATTACACGTTTTTGTCAAACCAAAACTGCTTTGACTAACAAACTGTATTTAAGCAGCTATGAAATACAACAAGAGTGATGTGATGTGTATGTAGCTTTGCAGTCTTCAATGGTGTGATGTGCAGTGAGTCTTGAACCTCATTGGCTGAATACCAGGGTTGGGCACGAGTACAACCAAATGTACTCGAGTACGAGTGCGAGTACTTGCCACATCTACGAGTACGAGTACGAGTACGAGTACAGCCTTTTGTAAATGTACTTGAGTACGAGTACGAGTACTTTCAAATGTACTCGAGTACGAGTACGAGTACATTCATGCATTTTGAACTTTATTTGTGTAATATTTAAAGATACACGACATATTAACAAATATTATTTCAGTTGAATAGGAGAATATTAATGGAGGCTACCTTAAAGCAGGGTGCCCATGCAATACTGCACAAAATATTATAGGAATTTTTCACTGTAAAATAAAGGAGGATTTTTACCAACTTTAATGGAACAATATAGGAATTATTCGGCAGCAAAACTATCATTAAATCATGTAATTGCTACAACGTAAGCTGAAAACTAAAGTTTCGGACAAAACTTCATATATCAGGGGTAAAAAATGCTAAACTTCGCATCGCAGACAAAAATGTGTATATGTGCAAAATATCTCGAAACTAACAAAATATAGGAATATTTCCAAAATATAGAAAATTATGGGAGGCCCAAAAACTATAAGAATTACAGGAAATATAGGAGGAGTGGGCACTCTGTTTTTAAAAGCAGCCCCTTCATTATTTAAGTTTTTGAAGCTGGTGAGTAGTTGGCTTGGGATCTTGTTGGAATTTGGATCACTGTTTAAGTCTGACCAAAGATGGATTGATGATTGGGACTTTACGTCCTGTAAATATGCACTTGATAGGTTAATTAGGACAGGAAGAGGACACTGCAATGAGGTGAAGGATGGTTGAAACAGCTGACTTAATTGATAGGAGAAATAAAGCCTTATTTAGATATGTTTATAGGCCTACTTGAACACTGCAAATCTTATTGACTAAAGTGACAAATCAAACTTCAGCAAAATTTGACTAATTAACTAAGTAAATTGATTAACTATTAACAAATCTGACTAATTGAGACCAATGACTAAACAATATAGTAAAAAAAAAAAAGTCAGTGTTTTTTCTCTTAGTTATCTAAGATGGAAAAGTTCTAGATAGTTCATGGCAATTGCTCACTGTATATAATTTAAAAACAAATGGATAGAAAATGTTGTCATATTTGTTTGGACTATAAGTTGTGTAGCGCTTCTGAAAAGCATTGTGATTTACTGCAGTCATGTAATTAGATGTGAATACTGCACTCTGATTGGTCGAGATGAATGCAGCTTAGATCTGTGACCTCACACAGAACATCTGATTACATGACTTCTAATTCTGGTCTATTGGAAATGCCACGCTGTAAATTTTGAATTTTGAGTTAGCTTAATTGATTGAGTGAGATGGTTGCACAATTCCTTTGAGCCAAGATAGCTTGTTGTTTGCAAGTTATAACAACATAAAGATTATCATAACTCAAAACAGCAAGCTATCATGGCTCAAACAAATTGTGCAACCATCTCACTCAATCATTTGAGCTAACTCAGAATTTCAGAATTTACAGTGCATATGATGTCACACTCCCACACTACAAGAGAAAATCATGTTATAGTACTGTATACTCTCAAGAATAAGGGCAAAGATCTATACAGAGTGGTAAAGTACAATAATCATTTAATATCAGCAGATGATGAAGACTTTGCTGCAAAACACTTTGATATTAACAGTTCAACAAAAATAAGTCCCTTTTACAAAAACGTGAATATCTCAAAGACCTCTTCTCCAATTTTGGTGAAAGTTGGCTAGTTTGTAGGTCTGCATATTGACAGTATGCGTGTGTATTTGTAGCTTTATTGCTAAATTTTTGTCTGCGCTAGAGACCCCGAGTGCACGTACCCCTCTTTTCAAAAATCCTAAGTTTTGGTTTTTCCAAAAAAAAATTTACCAAAAGGTGTTTAAACTCCACTCAAATTACTTGTTATTGCATCCAAGGAACCTAAACTGTAAAACTGTTACAAAAGAAGTCCTTAGTTACCTTCTAAACACGATTGAGAAACAAATTTTATCCAGAAACATGATGAGGTTTATCAAGCTGGTGGCTCCCTCGCATGGTGAAATTGTTCATATCCATTGGGAAAGCCATGGATTTTTGAAAACAGGGGTAGGCTCACTTGAAGGCTGCTGGCTCAGTGAGGAATAATGCCACTGAGCTATAAATACACACTTGTAAAGTCGATATACGGGGCTATAATTTAGCCAACTGTCATAAATATCAGCGAAGGAATCTTTGTGATATTCAAGTTTATCCAAAGGGGGACTTATTTTTGTTGAACTGTTTAGAATTAAAGTGGACTGTGGCACTGTGAAAATGGCACTTCGTGTGTCATCAAGCTGATGATTTGTCATGATCAAGCCCAATGCTTTCAATGTTAATTTGATTTAAGAAGACTTATCCCACTTGTTGTCGACAGCCAAACGAAAGGATTATGCATCTGATTTTCGCTCTCAAATTTGATATGAGAACAAATGGCTTACAATTGATCATGACTAATCAAACAGCCTCTATGTTTCATGTTGAAAGTAGAGAAGATGACACTTCATCAGCTATCATGAGTCACGAAGTGCCATTTTCAGGGTGACAGTAATGTCGTCAAAGGTTCAACTCGCCAGTTGGTGAAGTCGTCCCATGCTTGGTAAGGTCGTCAAAGGAACCTAGTAAGGTCGTCAAAGACCATAGTGAACTCGTCAAAGACTGGTCAAAACTGCCAGGTCATCAAAAATGCTAGTAAGGTCGTCAAGAGAGCTAGTAAGGTCGTCAAGAGAGCTGGTATAGTCGTCAAAGAACTAGTTTCTCATCTATTATTTGCTTCTCAATTTATGAACTGATTATGAACTGAATGGTTTATAGGTATTAAATATAAATCCACGTTTGAACATGGGGTACTGAACTTGTATATTTTAAAAATTAATTTAAATAATATTTAAGTATATTCACCCAACAGTCTTTTTGCAATTGCAATTATCAGATCTGGTACAGCATATGGTGTGTCGCTATTTTGAAGTCTATGCCTTGAATGTAATTGCTATTGTCCCATAGATAATTATTTGCCAAGACTAGAACATGCTAGAATTGCTGAAATATATTTATATTAAAAAACACATAGATTGTAAGTTTTGCAAAACTTCCTCAGTGTGCCATGTATCTTTCAATTAAGTGATATTTTACAAAATTATATTTGCATTTACTGATGTTTTATTTATTATTTTTTTATCATTTATATCTGAATTGTAAATTGTTCAAAGTTTAGATATAATTCCGCTACTAGCCCTATATGAGAGGCTGTGGTAGACCACAGCTGTAAGTAGCCAAAAGCCTGAGATCTATCTAACTATAGTACTTTTACTGCACACAAAATATGACGACTTCACCATGGTCTTTGACGACCTCACTAGGTAACCTGGCCAGTTTTGACCAGTTTATTAAAATCTTTGACAAGTCCACCAGCTCTTTTGACGAGTCTGCCAGCCTTTTGACGAGTCTACCAAGTCTTTTGACGAGTCTACTACCTCTTTTGACCATTTTACTTTTTTTTTGACGACCTCACTAACTGGTGAGTTTACCTATTGACGACTATACCAACATTCCCATTTTCACAGTGCCACAGTCCACTTTAAGGTGGCTCGCTACTCATTCGAATTGGTAGTTAGCGCACATTCACGCGCAGCCAGGCAGGCCCTATACATCGTAACGTCACCACTGCAGCTGATCTCTGCTGTCATCTTTTTTAAATTCTGAGAATTTCAAGTGTCGGTCGCTTCGTTTGCAAATTGCGCCGCTTCTATTGGGGCTAGAGACTTCCCGTTTGAAGCACTAGATGCGCTATGATGAGTACTAAAAACGACCGGAGTTTCAGCTTGATAATCAGAAAAGAAAATTTTTACAGGCGATTTTCCTCAAGCAGGTCTAATTTCTCAAAAATGACTTGGTAACAAAAAAAAAATTGTATGTCAATTTCAAGTGTGGTAGGAAGGGTTGTCTGTGTTTTCATATTGTTCCCCACTATTTTTGGAAGTAAATGACAAAGAATTAAAAAATCCTATCTAGTAAATTTTTTTTAGCACTATGGTTTATGAAAAAAATTAAAATTGTCAAAATCAAAACTTTTATTCCGAGACCCTTGGAAAGTCCTTTGAACTAAATATATCTCTTTGAAATTGCAATCAGCTTTTCCCTTCAAGTGTTTTCTTTAATTTCATGCTTCATTGCATAATATGGGATGCATGACCACGGAATAGCAGTGAAAACTTCACAGTAAAAAATTTAAGAAAAAAATTCAGTTTTTCAGGTTTGGGTGAACTGACTTTCTCGTGCATAATCTCAAATATTTTTTTTTAAAGGCTGGTAGCGACCACTTTTTTTTGCATATCTTTGCTATAAACTATATTTTGGATCATTCTAAACTAATTTTGAGAAATCCTATCTCGGAAAGTTCACGAGTATCGAGCCACCTTAATTATTATTATCGCCCATGCTATGCATAGGGCGATTATGCTTCTGTGCTGAAATCTACTGAAGGGGTGAAATTACCAATGCTGTAGCCTCAACCAGCCCAGTGTGGAAGTTCAAATCATAATAATGTATATTGCATTAATGATATTGTAGATGTGCACAACGGATCGTTTTTCCAGTTAAATTGAACATTGAATAATTTAGTATCATCAGATTTAGAGGCTATCCAAGGTCCAGAAGGTCTCCATTGGCGCCGCCATTTTCCCTTCCACAGTGTCCGTCATTACGTCGCATCGCCACTAGGGGCGTTGTAGTGTTAATTGCCTACCTCATTCATAGGTGTCGCCTGAGTCAACAAAAGTAGCAGACGATCATTTGAGCACAGTACCGTCATTTGCGATGTTATGAAAATTCAACAAGTCAAGCAAACATGCACTTTGTGGCTCACTCGTGCGTCTCACAGAAACCTATCGCATGTGTATGAACTCTACTCAACACGAGTAACATGCTGATGTGACTAACACAGCTGAGAAGTGAGTCTTTCTGCTCCGAAATTGCCTCTGAAACTGTCACGTTTTTTCAAAGGACAAATTTGTGCATGAGGCCGAGGGGGGCACTATCAACAAATTCCATTTATGATAAAACTTTTCTATTTGATTTGTTTACTTCAAATAAGCCCATATATATGTGTGTGTATATATATATATATATATAGGTATAGCATCAACTGTCATTCAATTCAAAAGTCTGCCCAGCCATGACTGTCATCTTTACATAGTTTTGGTTGTGTGTAAATGTGATACAGCCAGTCATTTAAGTCCCTGTGGGACAGCATTACGATGCATTCTAAAGGCGGTCCGTTCAATCTACACACTAATTCTACTTGTACATGTCCCCAATTATCGGCAATAAACGGCACATATGAATTGCGGGCTAGCGTTTGCGGGAAAAGTGTGTAAAATGCGGATCCCTATTCGCATAGTTTAGCCACCAGGCATTATCAAATGAGCAGCAGTCCCCATTAATAGCTATTAATATAAGGACCCTTGTGCACATCATCTTCTCCTGTAAAACATGTGGGGCATGGGCGATGCTGTGCCATTATATGTGCTTTAGACCTGTTCAAAAAAGACTTTCTATTTTATTTTAATGCAGGATGCAGTGATTCCCATTCTCCAAGCTATAGAATGGCCAAATATGACATTTTTTTCAATTTTGAACTTTGGGAATGCCTGCCTCATGAGCCATGAAGTTTTAATGTTTAATTTCGTCAAAAACGTCAAAAATATCAGAGGGGGGTGTTATATTTCTCCTCATATCTCTATCAGAATTAATTGTAGAACAATATGGATGGTGTCATATGAAAGCTTGTTAAATTATCTTTCAATTGAGACCAGTAACTTGGTATTTGAGACACTTTCACTTCTCTTCAAAGCAGAAATGTGTACATTTTAGGAAATATATTGATGTCGATTAGTGTATTTTGCCTCATATGCTAATCCAAATTGATCATAGAGCTGCATGAGTGGTATCATTTGAATGCCTGTAAAGTTGTCTTTAAATGGACACCATTTTTAAAATTATTTAGATAGTTCTCATTGTCTCTGAAGCAAAAATTCCTCCAACTTAAGGGGCTTCCTGCCCGATCTTATTCATTGCAGCACTGCATTGACCAGAAAATGTACAAAATTGTTTGTCTTAATATTAAATCCATTGTGGTTTTTTTCAAGTGACTGGAACATTTTAGAAATACTTTTACCATATCCTTATAATGACTTTCTATTGAGGAAATACATTGTTGGATTTGAACTGAATCGAAACAAACATTATCGATCACTTTAGTATTGTCATTTTTCAACAGCCAGTGTTACCTTGGCACATTCTTCGAGCAAATATATACATATTTTAGAAAATTCACTAAAACTTGACTTAACATTTTGAGCAACAGCATGCCACAGTTGTCAATTCTAATAATAACGCTATAAGTAACTAAGTGTCCTTCTTGCGCCACTAAAATTTAATGAATAAAGACTTTAATCGTGTTTGAGTTTGACAATTCAAAGATTAACACAATATTGGATTTCATTGCATTGTGGTGATACTCATTGTCTGAGCTCAGGCACCTTGAAGTTTATGATGGATACCTCAGCCAGCAGAAACTTGGAGGGATCAAGAACAACATGCGGGGCAGAGTGGCTGGAAGTCTGTTATATCGACACACAGTTTTGCTTAAGCAATAAATCACTGATACCAAACATAAGTCATAAAATAATAAGAATTCACCAGAAAGCAACATACCCAGAACAGTTTTGTGGGTGACTCATTTTCTAGCTATGCTAAGGGCATATAATGGTATGTAGGTGGACAGTTTTAAAAACCCACATTCAAAAGTTGTGTTAAATTTTCTCTTGGCTACCTTTAACAAGTCATTATACACAAAATCTGTGGAACTGTGTTACATTGCAAATTTGCAATTACTATTTCAATTTATATTTGTGATATTAGGCCCTCATTTATGTCATAGTATTAGTGTATGATAGTTATAAGCCAAGAGTGATTTACATTTTACTGTGTAGACCTGCTATTGTCAATATTGTGTTAATCTTTGAATTGTTAGCCGTAAACATGATTAAAGTCATTATTCATTTAGTAGCACAAGAAGGACACTTAGTTACTTATTGCATAGTATTAGAATTTACAACTGTGGAATACTGTTGCTCAAAATGCTAAATTAAGTTTAACTGCATTTTTTAAAATATGTAGCATACATGTAATACTAAAGTTATTGATTACGCTTGTTTCGATTCAGTTCAAATCCAACAAAGTATTTTCTCAATAAAAAAACATTGTAAGGACATGGTAAAAGTATTTTTTAAAATGTTCCAATCACTTGGAAACAATATCAGTGAAATTAATTAATAAGACAAAAGAGTTTGTACATTTTCTGGTCAATGCAGTGCTGCAATGAATAAGATGGGGCAGGAAGCTCCTTGGAATGGAGGAATTTTTGCTTCAGAGACAATGAGAACTATCTAAATAATTTTAAAAATGGTGTCCATTTAAAGACAACTTTACAGGCATTCAAATGATCCCACTTATGCAGCTCTATGACCAATTTGTATCAGCATATGAGGCAAAATACACTAAACGACATCAAAATTTTCCTAAAATTCACACATTTCTGCTTTGAAGAGAAACAAAAATGTCTCAAATACCAAGTTATTGGTCTCAATTGAAAGATAATTTAACTAGCTTTCATATGAAACCATCCATGTTGTTCTACAATTAATTCTGATAAAGACATGAAAATAAATATAACACCCCCCTCTGATATTTTTGGCGTTTTTGGCAAAATTAAACATTAAAACTTCATGGCTCATGAGGCAGGCATTCCCAAAGTTCAAAATTGAAAAAAATGTCATATTTGGCCATTCTATAGCTTGGAGAATGGGAATCACTGCATCCTGCATTAAAATAAAAATGAAAGTCTTTTTTGAACAGGTCTAATGTGCTTGTTCTATATCAAAGTGTTTAGCTGTAAACTGAATTTACATGCAAACAAGCAAATTGAATACCACATGAAGCTATATGCATTGCACTTCACCAATGTCCAATAAGCATTCCTCTCATATTAATTAGCCATTTCTTCAAGCCGCAGAAAAAATATGTGTGATTCGCCGTCAAATTATATTTACAGCCTTTTTCAAATAATGGAATATGCAATATCATGCATTTTTTATGAATATGATTTTGTCACATTACCTGTCAAGAGCTATTTCCTATCCGTTAAAAAAATAGATCTGCCAATAGCAAATATGTGACCAAGGTTGAATTCCAGGAAACAGTTATCACTCTCATGGTGACAGTAATCTGTCATAATTCAGCTCATGTCAAGGACATGATATTCCTATTTCAAGAGGGCAAACCAAGCTACAGAACCTTGGCAAATGTGTACATTACAATAGAATATTTTGTCTTAGCTCACATAGAATTCAACAAAATTGTTTCTAACAATCATGTACACACTGCCTCCATTATTATTTTGGCAGGCAATGTATACGTAAGAACTGTGGACAGAACCAGATTTTAAAGGGTTCCAGGAGGCCCCAGGCTAAACTCTCATATGAGGTCCCCCTCCTATCAGACTTCTTACAGCTGGATCCTGGGGAACATGTATAATTGTATATAATCAACAACAAATTTACTGAATTTCTTCCAAAAAAAAACCCCAATGTGTCAATTCATTCTTTCTGTTCTGTAAAAACACAATGATTATGTGAAGAAGAAGTAAGGATGAAATTATGATCTCAGTGAGAATGTCCTCCTTTTCAGACAATGTAGTTCTTTTGGTCTATCATTTTGTATTATTCATCAAGTGTACCTTCTATTTCTGATCTAATGTAAATTTCTGCAATATTAATTTCATATTTCTACCCAAATCATAAACAAAACTGATATGAATTATCTTCAATTGCCCTTTAAAATTTAATTACTCTCCGCCTTGATTTAGCTCTTGTCGAAATAACGTAAGGGGAAGTAATTATAAATAAACAGTTTCTCCAACAGTGGTTAAGAGCTATTTCTGATCCTTAAAAAACAATTAGATCTGCAAAAAAAAAGTGATCAAGGATAAATGGAAGATGATATCATCTCTTCTCACCGACATAATATTTCATTTCATGCCATGGTTTGCCAATCTGCGGCACTGTAATAGTTGTGTAACAAAATAAATCATGGATTGGACAAAAATGGTGCACTTACCAGTTTCGATTGATCTCGAGGCGTAGTGAATGTTTCAATGTCTAATATGTCAGATAGATAGATAGATAGATAGATAGATATGGTAAGTGCAGCCCTCTAAGCCCAGTTCTGGGCGCTCACGAGGGTTGATTGATGATATGGGAGAGAGAGCGGGAGTCCTCAACATGTTACACATTTGTCCCATGTGAGGGATCTTTTACTTGCCCAGCATAGACACTGATACAAGGGGCTGCCAATTTATTACAGATCTCGTATAAGTGTGCCATGTTCCATGTGAATATATGCACAGATGATGTCAGTATTGCCATACTGACATCACTATTGGCACTCCAAGCTTGAGTGTTGATTCCAACTGCTACCAACAAGTCAGGCTTATGGGCTGTCTTAAGTGTGAATAACAATTGATTAATTTGCATTTATTGGTATGGTTGTTTGATTCAGTTGGAGCACGTGAAACTGATATGTTTGAGCCACTTGCTTGATCCATCATGGACATTCATGGTGTCCTGTTGTGAAATTTCTCCTTGAGGGCAGCACTTTGTGGCTTTTCAGCCCTTTAGATAAGATCTGCACCAGAGAAACTGTTAATAATTGATGACTAGAATGGGGATGACAGGGAGATTTTTTGGAAGTGAACGTGGCGGTGTTGCATGGGCATACCAGAGGACGAGAAATGGAGGGGGGGGGGGGGTGTAGTTGCTCCCCAAAAATTTGGGAAAAGACCAGACAAGGAGGCTAAGAATTCGATCATCAAATAAACATTATTGGAAATCAGTGATAAGGATGCCCCCAAACAAAACTCCCCCGCCCCTTAGGTCTTAAATTCTGAATGGTTCCTGAGTATATTATTTTTGCCAAGACAGAGCAGCACATGATAACCTCTCAGAGCAACAAATGAATATGAGAGTGAATGAATTTGTTTTGTTGTAAAAGTGCTAAAACTTAATAATCAATGTTGAGCAACAATCTAATGGCTTATTGTGGATTTGTAATGGTGTGATCAGTATGGGTTCCAAGTGACACAGCTGAAACTGTGAATATACCAACTGTGAAATCATTATGCTGATACTGACATCACAAGAGCACTGTGGCAGTTGAAAAGAACATGGCACACTTATACGAGATCTGTAATAACGTCTCATCCGAACAACATCCAGCTGGGATTTTGCTCATGAAGGTACACTGAAAATTTTGGGTTCCCCACCCGGGGTTCGAACCCATGCAGGCAAAGACCTTCAGCGGAGCAGGCGGGAACCTTAACCACTTGGCCACCCAGCTGCCAATGGCTCTGAAGTTCACTTTATTAGGCCCGTGGACGATGGGTCTAATGTTTTCACTTGCATGTGTCTGTCTGTTTGTCCGTCTGTCCAGTGTCTATCCGTCTGGCTGCCCATGCATCCTTCTGTCAGCGCGATAGAGGACAAACCACTGAACGGATCCAATCGAAACTCGCCAGGATTTTTCTTTTGTCAAAATCCATACAGCGGATACGTCACAATCACTAGATACAGCTTTTATTATATGCAGGCACTGATAACTATCTAGCCTGCACTTAATTCATATATGTTTGACTAGAAAATGCCCATTAGTGAAATAAATAAGTTTGGCAATGCATTATGGTGAAGTGATGCTGTTGAGGCTGTCATTAAAGTAGGGAAATATTTTAAGGACACCTGGTAGTTAGAGTGAGTTGTAGGTGTTTAAAGTTGAAAAGGCTTTAAAATTGTAAATGGGTAATTGTTGACATGCTCCTGTAGATGGCAGGGAGATGTTTGCTGGATTATGCAGGTCAATCAGAGATGTATTATAGCCAGGTTGGCAGGTTATCGGATCAATGATAACATAGGGACAATGTGCCTGTTGCGTAAGGTGCTGCCACCCGTGGGAAAATGGTTATAAGAAGTGGCTCCCTCTTTGGAAGAGTTAAATATGAGAATATGCAGTTTCATGCACTCCTGGTGGGAGATGAGTTGTGGAGTAGGGAAACAGAAATGAGAGGGGAGTTACACGATTGTGGGCTCCCATATGAAGTATGAGGCCAAAAAAGAAGGATAGGAGCAGTGGCGTAGCTAGAAATCCAGGAGTGGGGGGGCCAAGGGGGGGCCAGGGTCTGGACCAGGGGGGTCGGCCTTTTGCGGCATTTTTGGGCCAATACAAGGGTAGAAATTAACACCGTGACACAAGCCCTCTCTACAGACGACATAGGAACATTGACGCGCTTTTCTTCAAGGAACACTTACTGCATCTACTATTTCATTTAAATATATAATTATCACTATATATTCTTTCAGAATTACTTTTTAGAAAGAATAACTTTCCATAAAACCAGTTGGGACAAAGTGCAGAATGTTGATTTCAGGCGTAGGATTTGTTATGCACACCGAATGAGAAGACAGTTCATTACGAAAATAGCACTTGTTGATTCATAATGCTGAAGACTCTCATGATCATCTTGGGGTTGGGTTGCACTTACTTTTGAAAGAACACGGCCCCTAATCAGGATAAAAATTCCCTGATGCAACATTAATCACCATGCTTTATTATAAACAAGAAAACAAGGGTGCATGCAATAATGATGTAACAATCATTGCCATGATACAAGTATTACACAGACTTGAATGGTCTCCTGAAATTACTTTTTTTTAATGTCATCATATAGGCCTAAAAGCTAATTACCATTGCTGAAAATAACACAAATTCCACAAATATAGGGAAATTCCATGCAACACATGAAAAATTGAGCAGTTTGTACAAATCACTCTTGTTCATCTGTCCTGTCCAGAGATATTTCAAAGGCGCAATATTTCTTTCTAAAGCTCAACAATGGGAAGGGAAAGATTTCCTCAAATCACAAGATTTTTTAATTTTGCATGGAACAGCTATGATACATAGGCATTACGGAGATGAGGGGTTAAATTGGGAAAACTAAGGTTCGAGGCAACTGGGCAGAAAATTCAGGTAGATTATTAAATAAACATAAATAAAAACCAATGGTTTCCAAAAGATGTCTTTTGAAAAAGTATTAAATCCAGATCTTAAAAAATTAGGGTAGCTAAATGTCACTAGGCCACCCTAAAAAGTTTGGATGCAGGTATGCCTATGTTTGCCAGATATTTTGAAAGAAAATAGAAAATTGTCAAATGCCTTAGAACTTTTTAAAAGGCAAATTTCATTCTGATGAGAATCGGGTATAATTGAGCACCGACTCAAGTTACAAAGACAGGCATGCTCTGTTCAAATAATTTTTCAAATTTCTCAAATCTGAAATGGGGGGCCAGTGGGGGGGCCACTAATCCATTTGGGGGGGCCTTGGCCCCCCCCCAGGCCCCCCCATAGCTACGCCACTGGATAGGAGGATAGTTTGGTTGAGGGACATGCCTGTGGGAGGTGTATATAGCTGGCAACTGGGTAGATCATGTGATCTGAGTTTTAGCTGAAATGTTAATGGGATGCATCAGTGATCTTCTTCTACAATTATTTTCTGCATCTTGTTCAGACGAACCTCCATTTCGAATAATATAAATCAATATAAAATCCTTCAGAGTAATAAAAGTTGCAGTAATAATCCATTAGGATAATTGGTTGTCTGCTTCAATAACTCACATCACAGTTACCACTGAAAAGTGCATCTGAAATGTATTATTCAGGCAGCCAATCAGAAAAGGCCATGAATCTTCTCCTTCCAATGAGATCAAACTTTAAACAGAAACATTTGATTATTAAAAATCATATTTGCAATATTTGCATTCAACCTTCAGCCATAAAATTACCCACGATAAATTATTCAACATTTAAGATCATTAAATAAGATCCGATAAAAACATGGAACACGAGGCTGCATCAAATTTGTCAATTAAATCACCAGAATTACACTCTAAAAAATTTCAGACAAAATTGGTTTTTTAGATTCAAAATGGTTTTTTGAAAAACATTTTTAGAGTGTACCCCAATTATTTCCTTCCGTAAAGGAGGTTCAAATGTT
Source organism: Platynereis dumerilii (assembly GCA_026936325.1). Taxonomy (NCBI): domain Eukaryota; kingdom Metazoa; phylum Annelida; class Polychaeta; order Phyllodocida; family Nereididae; genus Platynereis; species Platynereis dumerilii. The sequence continues at coordinate 1,824,153 of JAPTHN010000013.1, read as the reverse complement.
ACATTTTTGTTCCACAATGCATTGGTATGTACAGTGCTGGCTGTGAGCAAGTGATAATTAGCCATTGGGTCAATGCTAAACATCCCTTACATATACGAGGGGTGTCCCAAAAGTTCTGACCAATTTTTTTGGCAGACGTTTCTATTTCAAATAGCTGAATGAAATTTTCACAGAATAAATTTCTGGTATTTGACCATCTATTTTGAAAAAATCAGGACTGTAAGTAGTGTTTAAGTTACTGTTCTGTTGCCATGGTTATGAGAGGTCAGTGCACCCAGCGCAGCTGAATTTCTCTCACGGAATTCAGCAAATTAGCTGTGTTAAAAGTCAGAGAACTTATAGTAAAAAGCAAATGATTGCAAGAAAATGTATTTCCTGATAGGCTTGCAGTCTTTCAAGATATCTTCCATTAGATTATAAACATTTATTTATATTTCATCCTGATCAGCTGAGGCAATTACCAAGGCGTTTTCCAGCAGTTGCCTAACAGCTCTTAAGACGGTTTGGCTGAAACAATCTGCTGTCGAGAGGCAGTGCTCAAGAACCTTAGGTTCAAAACCCCATCTTATCAGCTTTAATTACCAGATTTGGCCTTCCGAAACTTTGCATGATACTAAAATTCATGTACCAGTTCAAAAATTAAAGAAATAATAGTCATAACGAGAAATGAAGCAGTCTCCACGTACACTGAAATTCCACAATTTAGGAACAGCCCAGTTTGGAGGACCCAGGTGATTGCCTCAGCACATTGGTTAAACTGATTCACAGTGACTTTAAATGTAAATGAAAAACTTTGAGATACTGTTAGGTTTCCAAATAATATTTTTCATGATCATCCACTGCATATATACAGTAAATTTCTTGGTTATTTACTAGCCTAGACACTTGGATTTGGCCTAAAAAATTGAGCTGCGCTGGGTGCACTGACCTTCTGTTTCCATGGCAACAGAAAAGTTATTTAAAATGTTCGAACAGGTACCATATTTTCAAAATGGATAGTGATATACCTGAAATTGATTCTGTGAAAATTTCATACAGCTACTTCAAATAGAAACGTCTACCAAAAAAATTGGTCAGAACTTTTGGGACGCCCCTCGTACAAACTGCTTGTGGAAGCAAGGATACTCATCCGGTGAGGAGAAATCATACAGGGTCATAAATGACGATATTTGAGATGTGTGAGACACAAATGGCTGCCAATTTTCTTTGCTTATTCAGAGTTACATATGGGTTTAAATCTTCAGAAAGTAAGTGACCCCCCCCCCCTCCATTGAAATTGCATTGGCCCAGTGATTCAATCACTTAGCAAGGATTTTGACCAGTTCGAAACTCTTGAGTGTAGCAAAGATAATAATAATCGGCATTAATTTGTATCCCACACTCTAAACATTTGGTTGTTTTGGTTGTCACTGTGACTAGTTTATGACTACTTTAGGGTAGTAATGGTTGCAAAAATTTAGTAGTGACTTCCTGGAAAATCATTTTGACTATTCTATCATTATCAAAATGACTACGTTGACTACGTAAGTGTCTGAAATGTAGTCAATTTGAATATCCCACAATAGGCAGTGTAGTTCTGGCAAAAAACCATGTGATTCAAGCCATGTGGTTCATCGTTGTGAACCACATGCATCTCATTATCTGACGTTGTTATGTAAACAATGGGCAGTGAAGTGATGACGTCACAATGTTTTGACGCTCTCATTGGTCGATGTGGTTGCTAGGGATCTTTTTGTGGCCATTCAAACAAAATAGTGCCTCTTGAAATTATTAATTATTATCACTGCAGGTCTGTTTTTATTGTGGGATATAAATAAAACTTAATGGGAGTGTGGTTCACAGCAATGAACCTCACTCATGTCAGGTCTGCTACAGAATAAACACTCGTCCTTCGGACTCGTGTTGTATTCTTCCGCGACCTGACATTCATGAGGTTCATTGCTGTGAACCACACTCCCATTAAGTTTTATTATAGTACCACCTGGTAGCTTTGATTACCAGAGTGGCACAGCTTAGGCCTACTAATCCAATATTTGTTACATTGGCAACTCTTTAGTAATTTTGACTCAAGGAGTTGTCGGTTTAGGCACCAGGAATTACCACTCTAGAGTTGTCATCCTGACCACCCTGTGTTTAGAGTGCACATGCCTTTTAAAAATATTGTCAGGGAAACCCCATGATGTGTTATACCAAATATCTGTCATGAAGCAGGTACTGGCTGGCTGGCAGACTGTCAGCTTGGATTTTCCCAACTGGCAAAGTTGTCAGCTGGGAGTCAGTTATTGCCGTTCAACCAATGGAATTTGCAGTCAGGTAATGAGAAAGCAGTTGGGGTGACTGGCTGGGAAAAAAAAATCTTATCAGCTGGCAAGGAGGTGCTGAATGACGCTTGGGCTGGCTAGCAACCCAGCAGGCAGCATAACAGATATTTTCTCCCAGTTGCATAAAAATATTAATCTAAACGTCACAAAAGATGCGCAACCAACACCTTATACCGATATGGGTATTATAATAACACACTGTCATGAGGTGTTCCTGTATTGCCTCTATGACCCCATATGCATCCATCTCATTGGATGAGAATTCATGCTTCCACAAGTAGTTTAGTTGGGGATGTATAGCACTGACCCAATGGCAACAGTTAAGTTTAATGTTTTAGCTCTGTTGGTGAAATTGTAAATGCTTTAGCTCTCTCAATCAAATTGTTTTGACAAGACTTAGTTTTAAATAAATTGGTTTACAAATGGGTCATTCCACAGTAACTAAGTTTTTTGTGTCACTGAAGCTGTTTACAGCAAAATCATAATATTAGGATTTTGCTTCTAATCACATGCCTTTCACATCTTTTCAAGAAGTTATTTTCATTGTTAAATGGAAATTATCAGCTACTGCTTAATATATATGTGGAGTGATTTGTGCACACTTAAAGTTGAATCCCACACTTGGCAAAAAAAATAGATGGGCTATCCAACATAATTTTTAAACTATGATCTTTTCAAAATCTTATGTCATTACATTAAAACATACAGCAAAATACTAAAACAGTGTGGCAGTTATAATGAAAAGGAGCATCACTCTAACAATATCCATGAGATATTTATGAAAAATCAAATGAATATAGCTGAAAATACACTTTATTGAAAAACAATTTTTTGATGGGGGGTTACCGATGTTTTTTGAGAGTTACGCGGTGTACAATATGATAAAATTATGAAAAACAGTTCAACAAAAATAAGTTCGTCGTAAAATAAACTTGAATATCTCAAAGATTCCTTCTCCGATTTTTATGAAAGTTGAATTGAATTATAGGCCTGTATATCGACCAAAAATGTGTGTATTTATAGTTCAGTGCCATTATTCCTTGCTGACCCAGCAGCCTTCGAGTGAGCCTACCCCTGTTTTCAAAAATCTGTGGCTTTTCCAATGCATATGAACAATTTGACCAAGTGGGGGAGCCACCAGCTAGGGTATTTTTGTTGCACAGTTTAGTTACGTGGAGTACAATAGGTGGAGAAGCTGTACTCTGTGGGATTCAACTTTAACAATATCTGAAATATATATCCAAAAAGTGATGTCACAGAAAATTTTTCTCTCAATTACCATACAGTGCCGCCTGTAATTAAGTGAAACACATGATATTGTGCCATTGCATCAATGTTAAACATCCTTAATCAAAATGCTTCTGGAAGGACGAATTCTCATCCGATGAGAGGAAAACATTTTGGGTCATAAAGGCCGATATGTGAGGCATGCGGGATAAAAATAGCAGCCAATTTTCTTTGCTGTAGTTGGAGTTAGGTATGGGTCAAAGTCTTTGATAAGTAAGTGAAACACAGGCCCAATGTTAAAAGATAGGGAAGGTTGGTTCATTTACTTGCCAAAGACTTTGACCCATACCTAACTCTGACTTCAGCGAAGAAAATGGGCTGCTATTTTTATCCCACTTGCCTCACACATCGGCCTTTATGACCCACTTTGTTTCCCTTTCATCCGATGAAAATTCATGCCTCCATAAGCAGTTAGGCTGATTATGTTTAGCATTGATGCAATGGCACAATGTCATGCGTTTCACATACTTACAGGCGGCACTGTACGTTTTTCACCATGTAAAAACAATCTAAATATTTGTGGTGGGTCTAAATCTCAGGACAACAAATCCACATGCTTATATCCCAAGACTGACTGAATTTTTCCTCTCCTGCATGTGTATACTGTGGAGAACAAATGACCACGTCACCAGAAAACATGTCACTGGTGTTACTCATTAAATAAAGCATGGCTGTGAAAGGAATACTCCCTTCTATCTTTGGTCTAATGTACCAGGGGACTTCTTCTGATGAACAGGCAATGCATCCATGGAAACTGCAAATGTTGGCATTTATATGTTTTTAGCATGCAAGTATGAGATTGCCCAAAGTTCTTAATTGAAATTAAGAGAATTATTTTTCGGTGTCACTGGTGTAACCCTCAAAAATGGTCTTTTATTATAGAATTTTCAAAAACTGCCTTAGACAAAGGATGTGTCCTGTTTACAGAAATCAATCTTTGGAAAGGCCTGTTCAAATCATTGCATCAGTGTGTGAGCCATAGTATATTATGTATATACCTTTTATAGGTATTTCAGTGCAAATGGTCACTGGTGTTACCATCACTGGTGTTACTCCAAAATGGTTAACACTGGTGCCCAATGGTAACACCAGTGATAAATGATGGCAGAAATTCCAATGAAATTCTTATTTTAATGGTGAGCATTTTAAACAATGATTAATTTGGTCACTGGTTTCACTTTGGGTCCATGGTGTTTCGTAACTTGTACAGTACAGTAACACCAGTGACAGTTGTGTCTTATTTATTGTGGAATGACCCAATTTATTTATGTAAGTGCAAAAGTCACACCACCTGCTGGTTTCTAAATGGCAACTTTGATCAGCTTAATTAATTGGCGTTCTCTTTTAATCTGTAACTTATAGTAATTCAGTGCCGGATCCAGACCAGGTCATCTAGGGGGGGGCCTGGGCATGTTTCGGCATTCGCGGGCCGGCATCGCCAAGTATTTTCTTCAAAATACTATTATTAGTCTCAGTGGTCTAGGGGGGGGGGGCCCCCCTGGATCCGCCACTGTAATTAGGCTAACAGATGTCATGGGTTTTTCAATCCTTTATTATCCCTCTGATTGCCTTGTATTCTCTTCCTAAGTCAAAGCATGACATTTCTATTGGAGCTTTTGATAATGCCTTTCAGGTTAATACCAGTTTAGCCCAATTCTTTTTGACAAGATTATTTTACAAACGATCAAAATGTTTTAGAAATTACACAAAACAACAGAAAGAAAAGCCATATGGGGGAAATTTAAGATCAGTGGAAATCTTGTTCTTGGTTCATGAACTTAGCTGAAGAAGATAAAAATCTCCTGTGCATATAAAAAGTCTTGAGTAAGTCAAGTTATACATTTGAAAAATCAAGTTATAACATCGTTTATTAGCTAATTAAGCAGCAAAGTATGCAAATCAAGCTACCTAAATTATGCAAATCAAGACGCCTACAAGTGCTTATCAAGCTGCACAAACAAATCAAACTGCATTGATGAGTTCCTTTGTGGCCTAATGGCCAAGAGTGCTAGTTTGCGACCACTGGCTCTGAGGGCGTGGGTTCGAATCCCACCCCGGAACTCAATTTGATCCGAGCCCATGGGACATTAAATGGATCGAGGCGGGTTGTATCCAGTGTTCTCTGCTGGGGCAACTGAAAGACCCTTAGCATCCCTAAATTAATAGGGTATGTGCCCAGTCTTCTCATCAATCATCATCATACGGCGATCAACATCACTGGAGGGTGCTACAGCATGGGAACCTCGGGCAGTGTTCCTGTATCCTCTGCCATGAGCGCTGCCCTGCAGCTGCCCTGAGCTGTATTTTAAGTGGAAGGCTCACTAAATTTCATGTGCCGCATGCTGGTTCATGACCTTTAAAATCAAATGAAATCGATTAAGAGCGTATGCCCATTCTGCCCATTTTCCAGTGCTGGCCGTGCCCAAGCAATAAATCTTGCTCCCTCAGGAAAAATGTCAAGCGTGTCTGATACTCCAATAATCAATGTTTGATAATCTGTCACTTCACAACAAATAGTATTTAGAGTTGGTGCTTAACCGGTTTAACCAACGGCCAATTTGTTTTGTGTTCTTGTATAAGCCTGAGATTAAGTTATCAGCCTCCCGCTCCTTGAGTTATGGCCGGGATTAGGCTGCCATGCGCGCTTTGAGCAAAATTAACTTGTACTTTTGCTTTTTCGTTGTTTTGTCTCAGATATTTTATGTGCGGTTATGAGATGTAGCGGTAGCTTTTTGTTTGAAATCCTTACAGCCATTCACTTTGATACAGAAAAAGAGTGTACTATTGCATTGTGAAAATTGGACTTGGTGTGTCATCATACTGATGATTTGTCACAATCTCACCCAATACTTTCAATGTTAATTTGATTTAAGGAGACTTATCCCTTTTGTTGGTGACAGCCAAACGAAAGATTATGCATCTGATTTTCAATCCAAAATCAGTAAGGACAAGTCAGATGGCCTGCTTTTGATCATGAGTAATCAAACTGCCTCTATTTTTCCCATGTTGAAAGTATAGAAGATGTCACTTCATCAGCTATCACGAGTCACTAAGTGCATTTTTTACAGTGAACTGGTCCTCATTTTTAGCAGACCTCTTATTAGCAGACCTCTTATTAGCAGACCTCTTATAAGAGGAGCTGCTTATGACATTGAAATTCTGCCATATCTTGTGGGTCAAGTTTCTGCTGCCTGCCTTCTTCAATCATAATGCCATTTACCATGTATTAAGTGATGGGCCACCGCGTGAAGCATTCAACTCTTGGTACATGTTCATCTCCAAATACAAGTCTCTAGCAAGGGAAATCCATTCAAATAAAATGCTATAGCAATGAATGACATCACATACATTCCCCAAGGGGGTTCCCCAAATAAGGAATCCCCCTGCAGCAGACAGCTAATTTCACGCGTCACTGAGCAGCAGCTGAGCAATCATTTCTGGCACAGACACGGAGAACAAGAAATAATCACATGTGAGATGAAAAAAGGGTATCTCTAGCAATTAGCAATTAACAGAAGACCAAAAAAAAATGCCCGTAAGCATGTCCCATTTAAATTTTGCGCCGTGGGGGAACATATAACTAAGTTTCTCACTATTATCACATATTTATGATTTAATGGCAAATTCTCACTGCATGCCACAAGGTCTGCTTTAAAGTGCCTTGTGCACGTTATGTTTTCTTTATCAAAGTGAAAGGCTGTAACTTACATTGCCCAGAGTTTTTAAAATTCATGCGAAAAAACCTTCTGAAAGAAGTTTCGAAACTGGAAAATTCAATGAATGACCCATCGTGTTTGACATGACACATAGCCACATAGGTCATTAATGCAGTTTTAATTATGGTCTGCAAAAACATCTTTCTAATTTTCCTATCCAAATTTCACAGAATTTAGCCAAAAAAAGGAATTTTATGCATGAAAAGATAATCAACGTGATTATGTTGCGATACAAAAAACCAAAAATATGCTCCTTGAAAATACTTAGCCCTTCATTTTTACGTTGGCACTCAGGGGACATACAGGGTGGTCAAGAAAAAACTTTACACACTTTCCGTGGCATATATAGTTCTATCAATTTGTCTCTAATTACTATCAAACCTTTTCTAATGTAAAGAGGATAGTCATGGCAATATATTATCTGTAGTATGTTCCCCTGGGCCATGTTGTGTGAACTTGAGCTCTGATTTTGCAGAAATAAAAAAAAGGCCATTTTCACACATTTTGCTGTCCCGAATGCAAGGCATTGCCATCAATTCAAATATTGTACCATTAGCGGGGCTGGTATGTAAAAAAATAGTGCATTTATACATAGAAGCATGAAACTTGGTGCACACTTAAAAAACATCTATGCAAACATATTTGGATGGGGAGCCACTTCAGATTTAGCTTAGGTGGCTACTGGCAGCCATTTTCCAAAATGGCGGCCAATTCTTCCATTTTGCTGCTTTCTGTGTAGTTCCTACACGTAAATATTGTTTTTTATTGCTTCTCTAAGTATTCAGTACATTACTATAACATTTTTTCGTAGCGTTGGTCTATTTTCAGGCTTGTTGGAATCTTTTTTGTTAGAAATATTGATTCAAACACTCAGTGGCGTCCCTATGGGGGGGCATGGGGGGCACGTGCCCCCCCATATTGGACCTGTGCCCCCCCCAGGTGCCCCCCCATATGAACTTTTCAACCTTGGCTAAAATATACAATTAGTATTATGGGTGCCCCCCCAGAGAATCGCGTGCCCCCTCAGGTGCCCCCCCATTCGCGACCCCCTAGTTACGCCACTGCAAACACTGGATTTCGCGGTTACGGATGGTTACACCAATTCTCTATAAATCTCAAAATAAGTTACATATTTGAATTCCTTGTAAGAAGAGCTTTCAAATGAGTACCCGCATCAATGGGTTTAGTAAACTTTGTGCGAAAATGGAAAAAATGAAAATAAAATGATTTTTGAAGATTTAGTTTTTTCTTTAATTTTGACATAGAATCCATCGAAATTATTGATTTCATTTGAAAGCCCTTCTTACAAGGAATTTAAATATGTAGTTAGTTTTAAAATCAATTCAGATTCCATGAAACTATGGGAAACCGCGAAAATGATACATTTTCTTAAACAGTTCTAACAAAAAGGACACTGACTCCCCTTAAAATTCCTCAGTTCAATCCAGAAATCAATTGATAATGTTTCTTCGATCTGCAGAAGGAATAATAAGCACTGTTTTTTCATACTTTTAAACTACAGGCACTTCACAGAAAGCAGGAAAATGAGATAACTGGCCGCCATTTTGGAAAATGGCTGCCTTGGGTCAACCAGGTCAAATCTGAAGTGGCTCCCTATCTAAATATGTTCTTTAAGACGTATTTGAAATGTGTGCCAAGTTTCATGCTTCTGTGTAAAAATGCACTATAGCGGGGAGGGAATCCGTCAGAATCTCCATGAATTGTGCACTTGGTGACAAGTTTTTGAAATTTGGCATGGAGGTTTATATGACCAAAGGGTTTTCAAAAATCACCGCATACAAAGTGAGACACCCCCCTGGTGGTTGGTATGCACAAAATCCAAAATGGCCGCCGCGAAACATGAAAAACACCATATCTCGGTCACTATTTGTCCTATTTTAATGTGCAATACATCATTTTCCACTATTTTAATAAAGGAAAATGTGTTTTTGGTGTTATTTTGTAGCTCAAATGTAAATTTCAGTGTCAAAGTCACTGTGTATGGCTGCAATAAGATGCGAAAATGACGTCTCTTGGTATTTAGTGTATTTTGGGAATTGTCACGAATATCTGACTTGCATTTGACTTATCAACATATTGTCCTCACTCATTATTGTCATGGAAAGTTATGGGATGAACAGATGCTTAATTGTGTAGTTCCTGGAAGATTGGATACCATCCCATTTAGTGTGCACAGGGCCCAAAAGTTGCTTGTATGCCAATTTTAATGCACATTTAACAACCCATTATGTACATCTGAGGCTTGAAAATTACTAATGTACCTTTGTTTTATAAATATGTTACTGTGAGAATTATATACACCAATTCATATATAACTCTTGGCTGTCTTATACAATGGTTAATGTTTGATAACATATACCTTTTCAAGCTTGAATCTTAAGGGTAAAACAAATTACATCAATAGGATTTCGATATTACTCAGAACTAGTGATCAATCACAACAATTATAATTGAGAATTGTTAATTTATATCAATACAAGTGTGTCCTGGGTCAATTCTATGTGGGACAATATATACAGACTTAACTCGAAAAATTGGAAATTGAAGAACCACCTCTTCTCTGGTCATTCACATGGCAGATGACTCAATCAAACTTGTAAAAAAAAAATTGTCTTTTGTGACTTATGGTTGTGAATATGTGGGTTTAAACGGTAAAGAGAAGCCAGTATGCATTCATGTTCCATTAACCATGTCAAATGAGTCCTTGCTTTTAATCAAGTAATGTTCCAAGATGTGCATTACATATTCTTGCTTATTTTCTCATAATCAGTCAGATGATGTCAGTCAAATGGCGGTTGTACAGTTTTCCTCTATTTTGTGAGATACTTGTATTGAAGAATGCCATGACGTTTGTAAATCTAGATTGGTCCAAGTCATGGAATTTTACAGCCCATGTTATGCGCATAAGAAGTTAGTAATGCCGGTGATGTTTCAAAGCAACATTGAGGAGATAAAGACCAATGGTTTGACAATTTGCTTCTCTAATAATATTATTTCTCTCACTCTTTCACGAACCTCTTGGCGTTGTCTGAGCTAGCAGAAGTGAATTCTAAGGGAAAGTTGTACTTGATAGCCCACCAATCTCTCACTTGTCTATGGTGGGATATTACCTTCTCATCACAGCCAGTGGCCAGCCATCCAGCAAGTGTCCTACCTTCCTACAATCATGCAGTGGACTCTCTCCTTGATTCATGTTTGGAGACACTATGCAGGGTGGATGTCTGTCCTTTTGTGTGATATAGCACCAACTTCCAAATATGTACCCCTCAGTCCAACAGAAATCATCTGGATAGAACTATCAACGCAGCGTGGGGAGAGGATCTACATAGCAATCTTCTACGGACCCCAAGAAAATATCCCGAGGGAAAGAGTGGAGGCAATTTACGAAGACCTTAAAACCCAAGTAGCCATCAAGAATGCCAAAGGAGCGGTCATACTCGTGGGAGACTTCAATGCAAAACTAGAGATAAGCGACCACCGGGCAACACAGAATATCTCCAGAAACGGCAGAATACTTCAACAACTTCTTGATGACTCGGGACTCAATGCGTTAAACCACATGTCAACGACAGGAATGTGGACAAGGGTAATCAGACATAACCCTGAAGAAAAGTCCATCATAGACTACATCATAGCCAACGGTAGGGGCACAGCAAGGATATGTGATATAGAAATTGATGAAATAGGAGCAAGGAGACTAAACAACAAAGGGAAAGAAACGGACCACAACACAATCACATTTAAAGTGGAAATAATGGTGAAACACCAGAGAAAGAAAATCAAAAAATGGAACATAAGAGCCGAGACAGACTGGAATAAATACAATGAAAAACTCGCAGAACTCGTGGGAAACAAGAGGCCCTCATGTGAAGAAATGTCAGAGAAGATAAGGAAAGCACTCAGAGAAACTGTAGGCCAGAAAACGATCACCATTGGGGGAAGGAAGAAAATGGAGCATGCAGAAATAAAACTGTTAAGAGAGGAGAAGAAGATGAGAAAAAGGAAAATGGAGGCGGCACCCCCGGACAAGAAAAAAGAATGCCTGGAAGAATACTACAAGGCACAACAAAAACTGAGAAGGGCAGCTGAAAAACAGGAGCAACAAAGGATAAAAGACATTCTGGAAAAAATTGCAAAAAGTAAGGACCCAAACATGATTTGGGAAATAAGGAAAAGACTCCTCGGGAAGAAGAGAGAGGACTTCGATACTGTAGAAGAACAAGGGCAGAAAATAGGAAACCCAGAACTGGCCAAGGAACACATTGCAAGCTACTACGAAAACCTATACAGAGCAAGGGAGGAAGAAGAAGCTGGTAAAATGTGGACAGAATTGATACTCCAAGAGAACAGAACGAGAGAGGAAGAAATGGGCAGAATGGCCAACTTGGAAAACATAAGGAGCAGTGAAATAGAGACAGCAAGGAAGAAACTGAAAAAGAAAAAAAGCTGCGGACCTGACCAGATCCCAAATGAGGCCCTCTTGTATGCAAACAAGGACAACCTGGAGATGATAAGAGGAAGCTTCAACTCAATAATAGAAAAGGGGATCATCCCACTGGAGTGGAAGACAGGAAGAATAATCACCCTCTATAAAGGCAAAGGAACAAGAGGGAAATGCTCAAATGAGAGAGGAATAAACATTGGAAGCAACATGGGAAAGTTCTTCGAGAGAATCATCAACGACAGAGTAAAGAAAAGCATCAACATTAGTGATATGCAAGGAGGGGGAAAACAGGGTGCCCAGACAGTCGACCATATCACAACAATTCTAGAATTGGCCAAGAAGGCAAAAAATGTGTACATTGCATTCCTAGATGTAACAAAAGCCTACGACAAGGCGTGGGCAGCCAGAATACTCCACGTACTCTACAAAGAGGGACTAAAAGACAAAACGTGGGAGATAGTAAAGAAACTGAATGAAGACTTAACTGCTCAAGTAGAGACAGCCCATGGGGATACCAGGAAAATAACAATGAAGGATAACATCAGACAAGGAGGAGTCTTATCAGTCATCATGTATGCAGTCCTAATGGATGAAATCGTCAAGGAGGTGGACACCCGGAACCTAGGAATCCCTTTAGGAGGAAAGAAGATAGGGTGCCTACTCTGGATGGACGACGTAGCTTTCATCTCCACAGACCGAGAAGAGCTCCAAAAAATGCTTGACATTGCACACGATGTAAGCGTAAAATACAGAATCAAATTCGGAGATGAAAAGAGTAAAATCCTCAGAATGGGAAAGAAGGTCCCAACAGCGGAATTCACCCTAGGCCCCATGAAACTGCAAGAATGCGAGAAATACAAGTACCTGGAACTTACCATGGCCAAAAGTGGGAGAATGGAAGAACATCTGAAAAAAGTGAAAAGAAAAGTGCAAGCAGCCTACAACACAGTCATGGCCATAGCAGGCACGCCGGACCTGAAAGGCATAGAAATGAGGATAACATGGCAGCTGGTCAAGGCATGTATCCTCCCAATCGCCACCTATGCATGGGAAGCAGTGAACAGTACAAAGAAGGAAAGAGAAGACCTGAAGAAGATTATCGACAACCTCATCAAAATGGTAATAATGACACCCAGATCAACCCCTTGGGAACCGCTTTACCTTGAAACAGGACTCACGGAGATCAACCACATTGTTGACCGCAACAAAATCCTATACATGGAAAAGATAAAAAACAGCAGCAGTCAAATTATGATGGCCGTCAGGGAAGAGGAGAATGAAAAAGGTTGGTGGAAGACATCGGAGACAATGAGGAACGACACCTTGGGAACAGTGATGCTGGAAGGAAAAGGGAAGCTAGCGAAGAAACATGCAGTGGAACAGGCCATCAGAAAAATGATGATACAAGGAATAAAGAGGCAGTGCGAAGGAAAAACCAAAGCCAAGTTCTACATAAACAATAAAGCAGGCAACGAACTTGGAAAATGCGCAAGGTATATGAAGGAGTGTACAAGAGCCGAAGTAAGCATAATTTTCAAAGCAAGAACAAGAATGCTGGACATGAAAGAAAACTTCAGGATCAGATACCAGGATCAGCAGAAATGAACTGGAAACACAAGAACACATACTGGAACGTTGCCTAGAAATACATGGAAACAGCGACGCCCTCGCAGTAAAAACTACAGACATATTTCAGGAAGACACAAGAATCCTGAAAAGCGTAGCAAAAAAACTTTGGAAAATAATGGAAAAACAAAAAAGTGCTGCCCCCACTTATAGTGGGTGAACAACCTGGCTGACCCAGGCAAGCACACAGAAGAAGAGAAGAAGGCCTTCATGGAAGATGTGTTTGTTGTCTAGCATTGTAAGAAGAAGTTCTCTCTCATGGTCCTTGTCTAGTTTTGAGCATTGCATCAAGTTTGGAAAGAGGATGGAAGAGCAAGGGGTCTTTATGGACAATCGGAAGAGAAGACTGAGCAGTCAAGGCCTGAAGTCCTCAGGGCAGTTGAGGAGTTTAAGGAAAGTAGCTGATATTGATGAGTTCTACAGGCATGAGAGACTCCATCCTAATCAGTACACAGTAAATGTTAGCATGGGACTAAATCCCCTGCAGTCATTGTCCTCTAGGTATGCCTGATGCTGGTTGCTATGGTGCAGGAAAAAGACTACTGTGGCACTGTCACATATGGCAGAAGTGGTTTACTTTGTGAAACCTTGGCATAAAAAGGTATTAAGTATAGACAAAGGAAGTTATTACCTTACCTTACATGTGGAGCTTGGTGTTAAACAGCACATCCTGAGTAGATGGATCATGGTTCAGTGGGACGCCTACAAAGACTCAAGGGTCCAGGACATGTACCAACTGGGGATAACGTCAGAAAATCAAAGTCTTCCTTAAGTTTCCTCAGCACCAATTTAGTTCAATCATAGCTGAAGGTCTTGAAGGACAGCCACAAGGAAGGCTTCTTGCATTTTGTGAGCAAAGAGGCAGAATAAATCTGATTCTGCATTGTTATCAACAGTAGTGGTCGAGCTTGTCCTGTCCTGAGCACCAATTAAGTAAGTGTTTTATCACCCTGTAAGCAGGAAGAGGCTGACACTCCCAATGATGCAATTACATCATGTTGTTGTATAGCAAGGCCATGCATAGGCCCTTCTCAGTTCTTCTCAGTCTTTTGACAGTGTTGTGGTGTTGTGGTACTACCAATACTTCTTCAATAATTTGGCCTATTTAAACTGTTTATAAGGTTTGGCATGGCGAACCTTAAATATCTAAGTCTGAAATCTCAATATGTCACAGTGCTTGCATTATTTCATGTCATGATAGTTGCTGATTGGACATCATGGTATGCTTGGAGGGCTTTCCTGAAGTCATCCTTACATGTTTTAGCATTAATCCAAGATTCATTAATCCGTATACAAGTAATAGCTGGTATATGGAGTTGTACTTATGAACAGCAAAGAGGGATACAGTCTCCCTAAAGGTAAGGAGGCAAGTTTTTATAATTTGACTCTTTCTTGTTGCATTTGAAGTAGACACTCCTTTTTGCAATATTCATCTAAAAGCAGTCACTCAGCAATGACCATTCCTGGTGGGTGAGCTGGACATGTGCCAAATCGAGATAGCAGATCCCTGGACTGACTTGTCAGATTTGGCACAAGCATTTTCTCTATAACTTCATGGTAGATATACAGTAGCATGTTGATGCAAGAGCAAGTGCAGCAAAAACCAGCTGCCTGCACTTCCCTGTATTAATGCATGGGAAGTGGTCTGAACTGCATCATGAAGGCTCTTGTTTCATGGCCCATTTTATCTTGTTATTGACAGCCACCATACAAAACAGAAGTGTAGTAGATAATTTTCTGATTAACCATGCAGCACTAATAATTTATTTTGATCACTAGCTAACATTTTCTTCAACTCCTACCACCTTGAGGCTTCATGCCAGTTCTAATATTTTTGGCATTTCGACTTGGACGAATGGTTACTTCAGATATGCAACATTTAGTCGAGTATAATTCAACAGTTGCAATGTCAATAAGTTTAGTAATGGTTTATTTATCTAAGAAGGGTTAAGGTCTTTGTTGGAGTTATACTACAATATTTCAATTATCATCATTGTACTGTATGCAATGATCATCTGAATGAGAACTGACATTAACTCAAAACATGTTGCAGCGGTTTGTCATTTTATTGAGTTATTTAAGAAGATAAAACACCATTTAACCAAGACAGGTTGTAGGTAGGACCTTATCTTCAACTCTGATGAAATAATCTCCAAATAGGATTGAATCTCATTTTCAAAAAATTCTCAAAAAATGTTGAAGCTTTAACAGAAAAAAAAACCCAAAAATTGTCAAAAAATCACCTAGGGCTGTATCAGAGACCCCTTAAATCACATTCTACAATCAAATTAAACTCAGAAACAGATTTGGCATCATCAAAAATATTGGAAAAGAGGTATTGCACTTGAATATAGAACAAATAGTGACAAAGTTATGGCGTTTTTTGTTTTTCGTGGCGGCCATATTGGATTTTGTGCATAGCGGCCACCAGGGGGGGACTCCCACTTTTTATGCGGTGGTTTTTGAAAACTTCTTAGTCATATAAAACACCATGCCAAATTTCAAAGACTTGTCACCAAGTGCACGATTCTGACGGATTCCCTCCCCGCTACTATAACTTCCCTATTCATGACAAATCTGCCCTGCTACACTGCTTTCATAGTCTTACAGTAACCTAGAGTTCTTGAGAGGAGTGTGATCCCAGAATTTCAGCTCTCTTTGATTGAAACTCAATCCTGTGGGGAACTTGAAAGAGAAGAAGGTTGATAGAAATTGCAAGCTACCACAGTTTTTCAAAATGTGCCTCCTGTCGTAACGCCTTATCAAAATTAGATCCAAGAGCAGAAACATAATACTGAGATCAATACCTGAACTTCATGCAAGAATGAGACTGATTGGATAAAAACTCGCTTGAGTTGTGGCTCATGATCCAAAGACTGTAAAGTTTTTTCTTGACCACCCTGTATTTTGACTGGAATTCTGAACTAATTCATTCATTCATAATGATTTATTTGATTCTTTCTGTCGACCAGGTAAGCCATCGATTCGCCTCAATTACTGCATACAGCACTGAAGGTTTTACCATCTCCTACTATAGTTTCAGAGCCATCCACTTGGTGGATCCACGCATGACAACTAGGCCTATTAATGCAGTGCCTCCTTGAGGGAGGGAGAAAAGTCCAAGACGTGGCACATTTACTTGTGGGATACAAATTAAGTCCAATTTCTACTGGTCTAAACTGGGAAGCACTACACTCTCCCCTCCCTAGAATGAAGCTTGACCCCAATTAAGTCTCCCTCATTTTGGAGTGGGCACTATTGGTAAATTTTTTCACTTGGAATTATTCTAAACCGATTCATTCATTTGATTCTTTGTGTCTACCTGGTTGACCATCGATCATCCTCAATTGCTGCATGCAGGAGCAGCAGGACTGAAAGTTTCACTATATCCTGCTGCAGACATGCTATATAGTTTCAGAGCCATCCACTTGGTGGATCCAAGTATAACAATTAATGCAGTTCCACCTTGAGAGAAAGAGAAGTCCAAGACATGTTGCATTTACTATCACTGTCGCCCATGCATGAGGGTATTCCTTTACACCTCAGTCACTCACGCATGCCACTCTGCTTCCAACTGGGAACCATTACACTCTTCCCTTCTTAGAATTGAGCTTGACCCAAAGCTTCCCTGTAGTTGCCCTGACCTGCTCTAACTTGTCAGGCTAGATGGGACTCAATTAAGTCCACCATTCATTACATATCGCCATCACTAAAAGTAACTCCAGAGGCGGGATTTGAACTTCGAACCCTGCGGAGAAGCGTCATCTACTGCATCAATGTATGATAATATAATATAGTATCCCTCCGGCTAATATTGCAGTTAAATCTTGCCTGACATGATCAGTGCTGGCTTACTTAAAAATGCCTTCTCTGGACATTCCACTC
This sequence comes from Platynereis dumerilii, assembly GCA_026936325.1. Taxonomy (NCBI): domain Eukaryota; kingdom Metazoa; phylum Annelida; class Polychaeta; order Phyllodocida; family Nereididae; genus Platynereis; species Platynereis dumerilii. The sequence continues at coordinate 1,806,853 of JAPTHN010000013.1, read as the reverse complement.
ACCCAAACTTTACACCTATCCTTCTTTTTCTGCCCTGTCTTTCTGTGAGGAGCATATAACCTTCTGACTCCTCTTTTATTTCCAATTTCTACTCCATCTCACAATCGCCACCAGGAGTGCATGGATCTCTCAAACCAGACATGAAATTCTTCTCTCAAATGCCTTCTCCTGCTTTTAATACTGCAACTACAGCAGTGATATTTTGTGAACCTCTAAACCGCTATCAAAGGCTAATTATTTCACTATCTTTGCCATTTTTAATGCAACTTTACTTTTAACCCATTTCATACCTAACTGATACTGCCATATATTCATGAAGTTGCACTGCAGCACACCAGGTGGTGGCCTCCAAAATTACATTTCTTTCAGCTGATCACAAAAATGCACCCATATAATCTACCCTAGACGAATCCTTCCATTTCCGTACATTATCATACCTTTTTGCGTCACAGCCAATCAGCGGGCAGTATTTCTCTCCAGATAAAAACTTGACCGGCGATTTGCGAAGCATCTATTAACTTCTCAGAGATGTATGACCTATCATTTTGAAGGTCTCTGTTGGACCTATCTACCCATATAAGAATATCACCTCTAAAAATGCAAACCCTTCTTCTTTGTTGCTTTGTCTCATTTCCTTATTCACTTGCTTTTTTCCCCATTGTAACCTGCCTTTAACATTGTTCCATAATGGGTACATTCTAGTGATTTTATATAGCGCCCATTGCCTCATTCCATATAAATCTGCTCACCGGCACTCACCATAATGAACGGCAATCATAGCAACCATGATTATAGTGATAACCTCCGGACACCCGGGGTGGGGCTTGAACCCACATTCTCATGTGAACAAGGCAAGCATGCTAACCACTGTACCACAGAGCCACATGCGATGGAAACAACCAACCAGCTGAAAACAACTAGATGCCGATAGAAGGAGCTGCAAACTTAAATGTCTCCAACAATATGCAGCTGGGATAATGTTCATAGAATCTGATCTTCTTCTTCGTGTACTTGCCCACATCAGGTGGCTTACCGTCTCTAGTAAAGGCGATTAAGGGTTAGGATGTAGTTGTATTGGATTAAAATGTTCTGCCCATCTCCTGGCATTATGACTTTTTAGAGCATGCTTATCATTTGATATAGAGGCCAAGCTGACCGAATGCATCTGAACAGCTCCACCGAAGGATCGAACCATTCTCTGTTAGATTCTTGGGAACTGTTTATAGGTCAATTTCATGAATAAGTTTCACAGCTGGGTGTTCTCTACATGATTGAGTACACGTTTCGTTCCTTCAGTGGACTAAACAGAACTGTTCATGAAATTGAACAATAAACAGTCCCCAAGAATCTAACAGAGGATGGTTCGATCCTCGGGTGGAGCGGTTCAGATGCATTCGGCCAGCTTGGCCTCTATATCAAATGACAAGCGTTCCTAGAAAGTAATAATGGAAACGGGCAGAACATTTTAATCCAATACGACTATATCCTAACCCGTTTGCATACTACCCATTTATGTGAAGCACCACAATTCAAAGAGACAAACCCTAACAATGGCCTAGCTTCAGACTTTCGAATATCTTGAGTTCTTGACCAGGACAGAGAGGGGGCATAATTAGGCCTGGATACTCGAAGGCTGCTGGTCTAGGCCATAATAAGAGCTAATAAGCTGATGGCATTTAAAAATTGCCAAGAAAACAAATGGCACCATTCTTTCTTCAATTAATTTTATTATTAAATGGTTGAGATCAGGCTGTATAGAATCAACACATTCCATATTACAATTAATTTCATACATAAGATGGAAGACTGTTTTAAATTATCCCACATGTTCAAAGTACTAATTTACTCACTAAATTCATGAAAACTGGAATTTTCTTTTTCAAAATATTTGAAACAAACTTTTGACTCAGACTAGAATTATAAGATAATACTTAAAGACACAAATCATAAAATAATAAACTAGGATACATAACATAGTTTTTCAACCAGAAATCTAATTAATTCGATCAAATTTCCTATGGCACACTGTTGAATTTGGTCCATGATTTAGAGAAAATTAATAAACTAAATATAAAGATATATGAGGGACTGTTGATGAAGACAAAAATTGAATGGGAAACTCCCAACATAAGGAACATTCATAACAAGTTGAATATTGAAAACGAAAAAAATTCAACAAGTGGTCGACATCTCAACTGAAGGACAACAAAGTGATAGTGCTCCTGCTCAACAAAGTGCAGTTTTGTCGACGAGTTGTCTATTCGACCTGTTGACGAGTTCTCACGTTGACGAGTTGACCAAACTATAAGATGAGTACAGGTACTATTAGGCAGAAAAATGTTTGCAGTACAGTCTTAAATAAACAAGGATAATTCCTAACAACACAAATACTAACAAATAACATCAAAATAATTACAATTGTACAACAAACTTCATCTGAAACAGATCTATATGAAAATGAGATTCTCACAATTGTCATTACCATAACAAACAAGAATCCATGGATTCAAAACCGGCCTTTGGCGATTGTATATTCGGGATTGAAATCATGAAGAGGGTGATTTACAAATTTTACATATTATTACATGGACTGTTTTTGCATTGAGCAGTGATTGCCAGACTGATAGTGTTTGCTGCAGGCCATAAAAACTTTGTGGGGAACCTCTTAGCAAATGCCTATACCATATTTCAGAACTGTAAGTCATATTGGAAATTTTCTCATAATTTATGAGCAAATCCCGATACCAAATAATAAAGTCGCCGTGGGCAATTCAAAATATGGTGGCCATTTGGGCAGCCATCTTGGATTTTTCTAAAAAAAATTCTTAGGGGAACCCCTAAGTGAACCCCTATACCAAATTGCATAAATCTAAGTGTAATACTAAAGTCACAGTGGACAATTCAAAATATGGTGGCCATTTTGGCAGCCATCTTGGATTTTTCCAAACATTTCTGAGGGGGTCCCCTAAGTGAATCCGTATACCAAATTGCATAAATCTAAGTGAAATACTAAAGTCACAGTGGGCAATTCAAAATATGGTGGCCATTTTGGCAGCCATCTTGCATTTTTCCAAAAAATTTTGAGGGAGTCCACAAAGTGACTCCCTACACCAAATTTCATAAATCCAAGTCAAATACTGGCAGCCTTTAAAACTCGCTCTGAACTTTCACAAGGCATGCGGGCCGGTAAAAACTGGTTTACAGGACCACCAGAATTTTTACAGGCCCGTTTCTTTGTGGTGTCAAGAGTTTTTTTGCAACCTTTTCTGCAGACTACAATTAAAACACCACTTTAGTTTACAATCTGTACAAGAATCCGCGGATTCAAAGCTAGCCATTTGGTTTGATATTAAAGGGGCAGTGATTAACATGGAATGGGATGATAGCAATTTTGACCTAATCTATAGAATATTCATACTGAAGACATCTAAATAACAATTTGAAGAATGTAAATAATATCATGAAATCCTCGAAATAAATATATATATAAACTTTTATTAGACAAACTGGATATCAAAAGAGATACATGTGTCATCAAAGTTATAGAAAAACAAAAGCAAAATCAATGTCTACACTAATCTACAGACTACAGAGAGTTAAAAGGCAACTAGGAAGCTTCTTGTAAATTGGAGGGGAATGAATAGAATACAATGAAATAAGACAGATAGATAAATAGCTAGTAAGATAGATAGGCGGATGGACTTGAAACAGGGAGCTTCCGTCTGAATAGGAAGGAATATGCATGACAGATAGGAAGAACTGGCAGAGATTACAAGTTGAGATGATATGAACTCCATCATTTTAATGCAAGTGAAGTACAATTAAAGGAATAAACCTGTTTCACTGAGTGGCCTGAACATTGGCCCTAAACAACTTTTTGTTAAAACAGTGATTCTTACTTGTGACATAGCACTTTAATTCCAGAAACACAACGTTCAAAATTTAACCTAAAGGAGAGACCAAGTTGTGAAGCCTTAAAGTTACATTGAAATTCACTAAACATACTCCAGATTGTCTCTTGGCCAATCAGAAGCATGGTCGGGAAATCTATCAGCCAATGGGATTGAAGGATTCAAGCACTACTTTTCCCCTGGTATTAACTGATAGAATTTTCATGAAGCTAAAACTATGGGGCCCTTCTTTTTAAACAAATCAATTGTTGATGTGGTAAAATAGGAAACAAAATGCATGAACGCCAAAAATCTCACACAATCAAAACACACATTTTAGAGGGAATAGAAAGTTGTACAATTAAAGTTTTATACCAGGCCAAATTTGGGAAAATTTGAATCAAAATGATTTTAATAACTTTTATGTTTTCATCAATAAAGTCATGGTACTAAATGATTATGTTCACTGTTACGTTCTAAAAATAACATGCAAGCACTTCAAGAGGTGCTTGTAGATATAATATCTAGCTATTTCCTATTTGCACATCTGATTTTCTGTAAGGATCTATCTTTCTATCTATGCATAGCCCATAGCTGGTTAATTGCATTTCAAGTTCACACCTTGAACCTATTGACACAGGAAATCCAATATATTGTATTGTATCTAATTACACTCCTGAAAGGTAATTGGGCTATATTGCTGTTAGACCTGTTAGGGAATGAACTCAAGATACTGCTAGCTTTATCCACCAGAGGGCCATTCTGAATACATACAGTGGACAGTGCTGCCACCTAGCCTGTTCTTGGTTCACATGTTTATTGTTTTTTGTTTACAGTGTTTACTGTTTACATGGTTTATGGTTTTCAGAATCCCATACACTCATCACCCATTCCAAAAGCTACGCCTATGGCTAGCTAAAAACTGATATCCAAACAGAGTGGGCTGTTGCACTGTGAAAATGGCACTTCCTGAATCATCATATAGATGATTTGTCACGATAATTTTACTCTAAGATCAGTTACATGACAATTCAAATAGCCTTCTCTTCATCATGACTAATCAAACAGCCTCTATGTTTCCCATGGACGTTAAATTTGGGGAGATGACACTTCATCAGTTATTATGACTCACAGTCACAGAGTGCCAAAATCTGTGGGAAGCAAACACTCATTTTATGCATATCAAATTTACAGGCTGTAATGATAAAGTTTGTCAAAATATTATGTCAGAGTGGATGGGTGTTGATAGACATTGCTTGCAGGAATAACTTGGCAATGGTACATAACTTCATCATAGCACTGTACAGAAAGCTGGTGAAGAAGTAGACAATGCCAAGTGTTATACAAACATAATGATCCACTGAGCAAACATGCCTCATCTAGACATGAACAATTATTTTAAAACACAAGTACTGAAATGGTTTGACTCTCACAGTGCTTTGGAATTATAAGCAATCCTGACACAGGGGCATCTTTCCCAATGAGGCTCACAGGCCCACTGCTGGCTGCAGCTGTTCATTGCACCTGTAACCATGGTAACCCCTTACAGCTACCTGAATCCCCCATTCATAATGGGCAGGTCCATATTTGACATTGGCCCCCATTGCTTACTGGGTAGCAGCACTGTGTTCAGAGGGGCAAGGCAAGTGGAAAAAGTGGACATGGACATGGACATGGACAGGACACATTTACACATGGACAAGTGGACAAGAGTCCCATTTCACCAAAAATCTGTTTAAGCCCTCCTCTAATAACCTGCCTTTGGCCGGTTAAAAAAATTAAGACAAAAGAGGTGCATGAGGTGCAATAAATAAATAGTGTACAACATGGTATCTAACACCACTATATCGTGGGTATAGCCAGACATTTGTATTTTAAATGGTTCACAGGTAAGCGAATTAGAGATTTGGAATATATGAAAACTCAAATCCTAATATTGGAAATTGTTCAAACTTTGTTTTTAAAAAATTAGCAAAAAAAAGAAAAAAATTCTGTATACTTTCAGTTAGACAGATGTGTAAAACCATAAAATAAACCTGGTCTGACCTTGGCCTAGGCCTAATAAATTAATGTATATATTGTAACTGTAAGCCTAAAATTAAGTTAGCACCAAGCATACCCTAACTATGACTAGCAACAACAATAAATAAAACCAGGGAGGTACAAAATTAATCATGTTAATTACAAACATTTTTAAACACTCTGACCAGATCATAGACTTAATCAAAAGAAGTACACAGCAACAAAAGATGTTTCGATGGGCTCACCATTCATTTAAAGCTGAATTTGAGCGTCATCGAAACACTTTCAAATGCTATCACTTCAACAAAAGTAATATAGTTACTGATCCAAAATGGTATATATAGCTAAATGCCATAGTACATTAAGAAAGGTTCAGTTACAGTTAAAATTACAAGGGATTCGGAGTCAAGGACAACAGAGAACAGACACAGGCCTAAAAGTCCAGGACCTTTTGTCCGAATAGTCAACTGATTGTTCAAGTCATTTGTTATTCCTATTAAATTCAGGAGAATGTCTGGCCTGTTTGTTTCACCAGACCACTAAAAGATAAGGGGAGGAGGGACTAATATTCTTTTTAAGGCCTACACAAAAATTAAGGGTACAGAGTCACCACTCATTCAGGGGCTATATCTTTCTTTTGAGAATTATGCTGTTCCCCTCTGGCAATAATTGCGTCATGAAGTAAACTCCTTAAATTGAGATCATTTGGTGTCACCCCACCAAGATCGAAACTAAATTTACGTCCGGTGGGAGGTTTGCTCTCGCACTTTTCGTCTTTACCCCTCCCGAGAGAATTACATTTACGGAGTTCTTTCATCCGATTCTTTCTTTTGTGTACGGCTGACGTAGACCGAACGGAGACCTGTTGCGAAGTTGGGGTCATTTCACGACCATTGGCATCCATGAAACTTTCAAAAGATCCGGAAATATCTTGATTAGAAACATCCAAATTTAACTCGGGATTCGACACAGAATTTGATACTACACCGTCTCTACTTTTACTCAACTCTTGTGAAATGTCTTTGATTTCAATTTGCTCACACTTGCCCGATTCAATACTGACGATAGACAGACTTTTATCAATCTTCGTTCTCTTCTCTTTAATCTTCTCTCCCTCTTTGTTGGAACCTTCTTTGCATACGCAACAGTCTTTAATCGTTGATGTCATACTGTCTCTTTTCTCCCGAGATCCGTTGGTTGAAGACACCCTTTCTTGCATGTTAGAATTGTGTAATACAATGTCGTCTAGTTCACCTTGTTCGAAATTTGTTTCCGCAACACTCGAGTTATAAGTGTCCTCCAAAACATCACCCACAACGCTGCTCCTTTTGCTTGTGCTCACACTTCTCAAACTGCTTTCTGACTTATTCTTTACAACATCACTTTCAGGTTTTTGATCAGATTTCGAGCAAGCGTTTGACGAAGTTTCGTGGTCTTGCTGGTTGTCTCTGACAAATTCCTTAGGAATTAACAGTTTCAAGTCTTTTGCACTGTCTGATTTTGAACATGTTTTGGACGAACTAGTTGACACTACAAAACTAGGGGACATCTCTTTGAGATCATCGAAATCCAAAGACATCGAATTCTGCAAAATATCCATTTGACTCTCCGAACTGTCCTTAGATTTCTTTGAAGTTTCGGAACCTTTCTCTTCTACCGATAACGGTACGGATTCCGGCATTATCTGATTGGATATTGAGCTATCTTTTTCATCAGTAAAATCCTCCACAGTTCTGCTTAACGACAAATCTCTATCATCCACTAATGACGTGCTTGGTTCTGAATTGGCGCCAACGTCACTGCATTCCGATTCACTGCAGATGCTATCATGGCGGCCATCTTGAATTGAGCATTCCGACACAGTTCTACTCCTACAGGTGGCGTCATCGCCTTTGCCCTGCTTCTCTTTCGCCAAACGAGCTTGTTCTCTCTCGATGCGCACTGAAGGAGACTTCAATTTCCCTTTTGTGTTTATCAATTCAGCATCGAGAGGATTGACCCTGTTTGCCGACAGCAATTGACGTTCTTCTTCCGTCGATCTGATGGCATCCACTCTGTAACAAAAGGTAAACGGATGAATACGAACAGAACTTCAAAATAGCATAATCCCCCAATTACACTAACGCTAGGAAGTGTGATGGGGATTCTGTTAGTTGACGCAAGGAACGAGAATTTGATGCGGGATTTCTCGCTGAGCATGCGGCGTGTGACACACAACGCTTCCGGGAGCCCGATGCACGGACCAATCATATACAGATACGCCCAGAGCGTTGATGGCAAGACATTGCCCCCGATCATCATGGGGAATTAAGGGCAGGGTGGGCGCATCAAATTCTCGTTCCTTGCGTCAACTATCAGAATCCCCATCACACTTCCTAGCGTTAGTGTAATTGGGGGATTCTATTATCGTTGACGCAAGAACGGAATTTGCTGCGGGATTTCCCGCCGCGCATGCGCCGTGTAACCCACAACGCTTCCTCCGCACAGTTTGAAGCCATGATTGGTCCGTGACCATGTCGATGCTTCATGTAGCAGAGTGTCTATCATGTCAGAACTCATAGACTCCACAATTTTATAATATCCCCATTCGGGACAGCGCTGTGCCAAGCAGAAGGTGTGGAGGCTGGCTCATAGATAATAGAGCGAGCTGTAAAAGCATCTCGGATGCGTGCCCATGTGTCTTGATCCATATGGAAAAGTGCCAATTTAGTGTGATTAATAGCGCATAACCTACTATATAAGTTAGCAAGGAATAATAAATGTATATACATAGATATAACAGTGATCTATTAGTCCAAATTATGGAACAAAAGTGCCAGACAGATATGTAGGCACTGTTCAGTGTAACCTTTGTAAACACAGAGTCTGTGATGAACCAGCAAAGGTTGTAAGAGAGTGTTTCCCATTATTATTAAGGAGCAGGTTGAAATGTGAGAACAAGTAACTTCCGATCACACGGTCTAACTTCTGTAAGGCAATTTTTGTGCCCTGTGTTAGAAACAAATGCCACAAAAGTGTGACAAACTCCAATGGTGAATCTCTCAACCATGTAAACCGAGATCATCGCCGGCCAAATAAGCCAATACTCCGTAAATACCAGATCTGCCCCTCATGATAGAAACTATTGCTGGCCACAATGGCCAAGCTCAAGGAGTCGTCCAGTCGCTCACCCCATTCTGATGAGAAAAGTGTTCCCAGCTCAAGGCTCTGAGATAGTTAAGAACAACTGTAAGGTTGGAGACAATAATGTAGGGTGACAACCTGCATTTGTCATTGAATGAATAATCTGGGGTGAGGTGGTTGCACACCAGAGTCTCACACCTCAGCAATAGTCAGTGTAGAACAATTAAGGCGATTGGCCTCTGAATACTAAACTGCAGCCGGTGGTATAAGGCAATGCAGAACCTAAGCAAACAGCTTGTGTGGTCATTTTCAGAAGTGTGCATGTAATGTTCAAAAATCTTTCTTTGAAAGGTGGTTGGTTTGATTGCCAGAAACCTGAAATTAATAGCAGGTATTTGAGGAGAGGAGCTGGCTCCAGCTAGTTCTGGAATTAGCGTAGCTTGCACTAGGTCAAAAATTGTGACTAAAAAACAAGAACCCAGGGGTTGCAAAACTGAATGATGCCGATATGTGGTAGCACAAGCCCCCCAAGTGTACTCAGGTTTTGACAGTCATTTTCACATATTCAGAAAATCACGGTCCTCTGAATTTCAAACATAGGACCAATCTATCTGTGCAAACATGTGTTGGAATGTGAAAAAAGGTACACACGAGGTTACAGATTTATTATTGCCCGAAAAAGGAATCTGGAGACACATCTTTACTTTGAACATGACTTTGTCCCTTGTTATCAGAGAAACGCCGTTATGGTTTTCTCAATTTTTCTCCTGATAGCATGATGGCCAGCAATTTGGTATTTAAACAAGATCTAATGCAGCCAGAAGCAGCTCTTTTTTGTTGTTGAACATGGCAATGTCTATACTCAACTCCTTTAAAGTTACAGCTTCCCAGCTTTATCCTAACATTTCCCAAGTTGTTTTCCGTCAACTGCACCAAAAATAACCTATACATGTACTTCTTTAAATGACATAGGCACAGTCATGGGACTGTAGCAAAACAACGATTCAGTGAGATTATTTTATTTTGAGCCCTTTATTTGAAACTACAACTGTTTAAAAATGATGTACGCACATATTTCAGAATCCATCTTCGTTCTCTAAGTTAAAGTTTGGTAACTGCTAAAATTGATGCTAAAACTGAAATTAATTGTGCAGTGGTACTTTGAAGTGCATGAAAAAGTATTTTAGCCAAATGGATAGGTCCCATAGATTAAGTTTGCAAAATTTCAAAAATATCTGTTAAACTACCACGTCAAATTCATGCAACTACATTCCTAGTGGCTCCATCTATAATCCAAAGTTGGTACCACCAGCTGTTTATCAGTTTATAAATAGACTTCTGGATCTGGATAATTACTCGGCATTGTCACTTGGATATTTCGCTGAGGGTTGATCGCCATGTGATAAATGAAATGACAAGGCTGAGAGTCAGGAACATCTTCTTCTATATTAAAATGATAGCGTACGGGATTTATCTCAAGTTATACTTAATGAATCATCTTCTAATTTCCCTGTGCCTTTCTATGGACCCCAGGGCAAAACTCTCCCCTTTTGAAGGACATTGGATTTCTCTAAATGTCCTAATTAATAATAATTAGTTTTAAGCTCATTCATGTACAATACCCAAGAGGGCAGCACCTGCAAGATGTCTGCCAGTTCTTCTCCTTTGACCATGCACCAGCATATATCTCTGGGAATACTTCATTTGTTTCACAAAGTATTAGGGACTGTTCAGAATTTATGACTGGGGGGGGGGGGTGGGAGTTTTGGCCGAGGGGGTACTAACTTTTCACACATATTTCAAGGGGGGTATTAATTTTTGACAACACTTCCAAGGGGGGGAAGAAATTTTAACTAAGATAAAATGGTAAAAAACACGCATGAACTCATTTAATTTGGACTTTTTTACAAGCAAAAGTCCGCGAAATGACGCGAATCTGTTCGCATGGCAATGTTTAACAGTATATATATGTGTGTATTGCTTTGTATGCGAGGGGGGGGGTACTAAAGATACGCATGAAACCTAATGGTGGGGTACTAAAAATCCTCATGAAACTCAAGGGGGGTATCAATTTTTGACTGGAAGTTCCAGCAAAACTCCCACCCCCCCAGTCATAAATTCTGAACGGTCCCTTATAATATGTAACTGATTCACGTGCTACTTGATTTCTGTTCTATTCTGCTCTTTCCAATCTACGGGAACTGACTTGTACCCTATTAATATTTTTAAGACCATCCTGCATACCTCCTAACATATTTTGTGTGTATGTATATTATACATTGTACAACTAATCTATCACAAAAAATAGCTCAGATTTTCAGAAGATATACTTTAACTTTTTTTTTTAAAGCCTTCCTTTTTCAGCAACACTTACTGTTGACTGGGATGTCTATCATTCACGTAAATAGATCAATTATATAGTCAAATGCTAAACAAATATATACATATGCTCGAACCCATGCAGGCACAGGCACAGCACTTCCCCATGGGAGCCCGACGCTCTACCAACTGAGCTATACACCCTCCTCTTAGTCTAGTTCATGCAACAGTTATTGCAACTATAGTTCTAGTGGCACCATATATAATCCAAGGTTGGTACTACCAGTGACCCAATGGAATAGTAAACTACCTGGCTACTGTAATGATCCGAGACACCTAAAGACTTGATTTTACTGACTGTAAAATGTATATTTAAGAAAGATTTCAATTGCAATGATTTTAGACTGTGTGTGATATATTAAGCAAATTCAGGACTCTAAAATGCTGAGTCAAATATAAGACTGAACAGTTTTTAACAAGCAATGAAACTGATTCTATTTTATTTTATTTATCAGTTTATGCTGTGATTTACCTTTTACATTCTTAATTATGTATTTTTTAACATTTACAGACATACATGTACAAACCATGCTTTTTAGAAAATGCATTTAATAATAAATGATACTATAGTATACATAACTCCACATAACTCCACATGAGTACAACTAGATAGTATTTATTCAAATGTTATATTTTGCTAAGAAAAAAATATCAGATGAATGTTTTCCATCACTCCTAAAAACTTTTTCATATTCTCAAAATATCCATGATGGAAGAAATTGATATATATATGTGTAGGCCTAGACTGGAAATATATGGTAAAAGTGATGGTAATCAATACAGACTTCATGGCATTTTGTCTATTTCAAACCTCTGTCAGCTTTGACAGCTTGGCAATGAAAGATATTTGCTATTAGTTCTAAAATTATTGGCAATTCCTTCAACAGACATCAATTGGATTGCCTCAAAGCATGAGCTAGTTTGCATCTCTGCCTACAGGTGGCTTGTTTGCAACTCTGCCAACAGGTGGCTGATCACTGAAGCATGGGTTGCATTAGGGTTGCATTCCTGGCAAAGTCCCAATATTTACATATGGAGGGTTGCCAGTTCCTGGCTGGCCAGTGGAGAGGCAAGTCAGTGCTGGAATGCATCAGGATAAATATCATCAAAAACACCATCAAATGCACTCCAATCTATTTTTTGCTTCCAAATTTTTTAGCACATTCACTTCATACATCAAACTAGCAACTAAGAAGCCCAAACTCCTTGCCTATCTTGAGATTTTGCGTATAATTTGCCATTGGTGAGAACCAGCCAAGAGTAACCAGAATAACTGAATGAGCCTATGGCTCATTCAGTTAAAAACTGACAATCTACCTGGTCAGTAGAACTGGCCCAACTGAGCAACTAAAGCACCCAATGGCCGAGTTAGGCAGAAAATGCAAGCAAGGTATGTTTTGGCAATCAACGTCCACTTCTTGGTGGAGGAATAGTGTAAAAGGACAGAACAGTTTGGGCAGAGACCCTGCAAAGGCTGACACGCATGCAAGCTCAAGTCCCAAGTCACAGTCTGAGTAGTCGTTGGCTGCCACATTAGCTTCGCAAGTTAATGTGAATCAATCTCACAAAGGGTAAGAGGCAGTGACCTTATGCTAGGTAATAGAAATATTCGCTATAGGTTCAGCAACGAGTCAGACGTCAAGTGATGTCATTCAGCTAAGAATAAAACCCAAGGACTTATAATGCACCAATTTCTGGAATGCGTTCACTGGCACGTAAGGCATATTTGGATATTCTGTCCTTTTGCTTGTGATTTAATATGTAATATGAATACAGTTGTACTAAGGCATCAAGAGTAGACTTTGCACTACTCATATTCAATGAAGCATGTGTGCCATTAAGCATATTATCACAGCTGAGTAGACCTCTGGTTCCGTGAATGGAAAAACACCCATGCCAATAGTGACCATTTCACGGCTAGCAACACAACCATTAATAGAGATGTCCGAGACGCGTCCACATGGCGTCAGTTGAGTGTGGCCACACACTGCCCCCCCCCCCCCCCCAGATTTCTGGCAATTTATCCCTTTAGGATAAGAGAAAGGGAGGAATGGGAAATCGCTCTAACCCTGTGCAGCCAATTTCCTGGTAGCAATGAGCTATACAAATAATTCAATCATTGGAGGACGAACAATTCCAGTCCATCGAACACAATCGCCATGCCTTGCACACATAAACTCCCAAGGAAAAGGATGAAGGTGGACCAACGACGGTTTTATCGTACCACCATTTGGAGTTTCTATGACTCCCGAGTAATAACATATGTAGGTCTTTGAAGCCAACAGGAGCCCCATTGTATTATAAATGCTGTATATCAACTTAGAATGCCAATAAGCATTGTTAGCATTCCAGACTTGTCTGGGGAATAATGATCAGCACAGGTTATGCACCTTAGTGCAGAAAAGGGCATGTGCACATGACGACATATTCTTTAATTACAGTGTGACTCACAGTGACTGGCTCAACCATCTGATATAGGGAACTTGAGTTGAACATTGTGGCAACTGACATGGGCCACCCAAATGAACTTTAGGCAAAGAAAGGTTTTTAAGACAAGATTCGCCTTCCCATAGACACTTGTGTCAGCAAGGTAGTATAGGCATCAAATAATATTGAGAGAGGCAACAGCAGTGCTTGTACATAAATTGGAAATTTGGTTGAAGGATTCCACTTGTGAGTTCTACACATTTAAAGGAGTTTATTACTAATAAACCATTTAAGAGAGTGCAAAAGCATAGCCTTCTATGAGCAGTGAACTCCATACATCTATGTCATACAAGATGTAGTAGGTACAGCACCAATAAATGAGCCCAACTAATGTTCAAGATGGCCAAGGACCCTTCTGCCGGGAGCCTAGTTGGCATCTCTGT